>JANUWF010003394.1:3620455-3996188 GCA_026120185.1 Voacanga thouarsii
TAAATAATATTTATGAATATAGGTAAAGGTTTTAGTAAGGCTAATTAATATGGCCTACAAGATCATTTGATATTAATTAATTCTAATATTTTATTATTTATTATTATTATTATATTTTTTTCGTAATAAAAGATTTTATTTATTTAACTAAGAAAATATTAATATTTTAATTAATACCCTATTCCCAAACCTTCCTAGTGATTTCGAATTTTATAGAGTAAACATAATAATAATTCTAATTAAACTAATAAAATTTGTTAATAAAAATAATTTTAGAATTAATAAAGAAAATAATTTTTACTACAATTTCCTATTGTTAGAAAAGATCCATGAACACATTCCCAAAGATTAAATAATATGCTAGTCCATCCATGAACATATACTTGAATCAACACATACTAACATATGGTCAATCTTCTACTAGGCATAGTCATTATCTATGAGCTTATTGAAAAATAAAAACAGAAATGCCTAATCATCAATGGTGTCATAATGTCTATCATGCATCAAAACATCCATAAATTCCTTTAGTCATGAGGAGCATATATTGATTCAAAAGAAAATTCCATAAAGCTTAATCATACATTCCAACTCTCATGTCCTAACTCCATCCCCTTCATCCACATACATATACTCAATCCTTACTTTATTTAATCATCCTATCAACATCTAGGAGTCATGAAACCAGAAATTAAAAAGGAAGATTGAAGGAAAAATATTTGATGGATGATTGCTTTGATGAGTGCTTCCTTGGTTAGAGAAGATCCACATGAGCTTGAGAGCATTTAGTGGTTCGGAAAATAGCCAAGGTTGATCATCACCATTTCGTCCAAGAGAGAGAGAGAGAGAGAGAGATGAATGGCATTAGAAAGAAATATTAGAAGTTAAGTAGGAGAGAAAGAACAAGGAGGTTGTTCTTGTTTTACCTTTTGGTGTTCTTGGAACCTTCAACAAAAAAGTTGGTTTTAATCCGATTGAAAATTCTGCTTTGCTTGATTTAGTGTTATAAAGGCTAGAAATGAAGACTATAGGTTGAATATGGTTGATCTGGAGTGTTTGGGAGTGATTGGAGGTGTTTAGGATACGTTTAGGCTTGAAGATGAGAAGTGTGTGTTCTTGGTGTTCTAGAGAGAGTTTGAGAGAAAATGACTTCGAGAATTGCTGGAATTGTGTTGGCTAAATGGCCTAGTGTAGATAACGGTTTCGGTTATCAAGAGTGAGGGAGAAGATTTTTAGATTTTTTTTTTTAAAATTCAAATGGAGGAAAATGAAGAGTTGTTTGAGGTAAAAGATTGGTTAATGGAGTTTGTTCATGGAAGGCCTTTTGTTCTTTAATGGTGTAAGACTACACTATCTAGGCATTATTCAAAGAATGAAGGGTTGTTCAGTTTATAAAGCTGGCCAAAAATGGATTATAATGGTAGGGAATTTTCTAGTTTAATCACTTGCTATAGGAATGTTTTAATGGAGCAAAAATCTGTAATTTAGTTTGAAGTTTGAATAAGTTTTAGATAGAGTAATCTTAGGAGCTTTTTGAGGTGTGATCATGGAGTTCAAACATTCAAGGTTGGTATGGAGGCTAAGGTGTTCAGTCCATGGCTGAACAAGGTTTGAATTGTAGAGGTTTGAATGAAGAATTTTGGCCCTTGCCTTGAGAAAACAAGTTGGAAAATTTATAGATTATAATGCTTTAAGAACAGTTGGAATGGAGATGTTTTGGTGCAGAATTTTCTGCCCTCTTTGGCCCGATTTTGTGATTGGTTCTTAAGGGTGTTTGAGGGTATTTTAATGGTGGTTTTCCAGCCTTCTCTTGAAGAAAAACAGAGAAATTTCTAGCTATTCTTATGTCCTAATGGTGGCTTCAAAATTCAGCTTCAATGCAGCGAAATTGCTGAAGAAAAATTCTGGTTTTGAAAGGGTTGTGCAGTCCGAAAATTCACTGAATTTCCAGCCTTCAACCTTACACGAAATTACAATTTTTCTGGCAAAAATTGGGATAAGAATGTTGGCTAAAACTTTTGAAATTAACCTTGGAGGAATTCTGGAAAAATTTCCAGATTTTCCCTTTACCAAAACATGAAAAAGATGAAGATGGAATTTGAAGGTATAGCTATGGTGATTTCTTTTCCTTGGAATCCCTTCCTAACTCTCATCACTATTTTCGGCCTCACCTATCCCTCAAGAGTTGACTTTTGAATTCTAATTCTAGGGATTTATCACAGAATTTTTGGAATTAAAAATGGATTAATGGATTAAGGATAGTTTAAATTATAAAGATGTTAGGACAAGACTAGCTAAATTAAAGGGAACAAGAATTCCTCTAAAATTTGTTTTAGGATATGATCACATGATCAAGACATTACCTTCATGTCTCCCTTAAGACAACATTCCTATCTTTAAGGAATGTAAAAAAATAAAAAATTCAAACATGGTTAAGATAATCATGAATAAAACTTAAGTGATAGGATTCGAACTCAAGACCTTAGAGATTAAATCTCAAAGCTCTAACCATTTAACCACAACAACTCTTGTTTTTATTTTCTCACCCAAATATTCTTCTTATCTAAATCCTCAAGCCAACTTCCTATTTTGACTTCAAGCAAAATTACATTTTTACCCTTTCTACCCAACAAGGATAAATAAGCTATTTAACTTATAAATCACAATTCTAAGGCATATAAAATCATTCAAAAAGTATATTTTTATGCATGAGGACATGATAAGCATCCCATCCCCCTTACTCTAATGTTGGCTTTAGGTGGGGTTTCACACCCATCCTCCACCAACTCATGCTAGCATGAAACACCCTTTCAAAATATAATTGCTCAATATCCTCATTAAAAGTTAATCCTCCTAAGATTCTTACTAGCAATGAACCTTATCCTCGTAACCACATTAGCACGATAGCTCAAATACATCTAGCCCTCTATTAGCTATAACAGTTTATATATACTTTTGAAGATAGCTTGAGTAGACGTAAATAAACTCAACATGACATAATTCTAGGAAAAATAAATCACGTAAGTTCATCCCAAACAAATTTAATGTCTCAACATTCTATAAAATCAACTCACAAACCCAAACTGAAACTGCTCCAATCTTGAGTTTACGAAGCCTGAGACACTAAAACACAGGGTTAAGGAAATTCACCTGCTATTTTTGTGTAATGAAGATGAAATAATGTAGCACGGTGGTGCTTGAGTGCTTCTCTACGGAGATATCAATTCCTTTGAATGATTCAAAGTAATTACGATAGTGAACAAAAATGGGATTTTATTTTTAGATGAACTGCGACATAAAGAAACTGAGAGGGAATAGAGATGAGGAAGGAAAATCGCGATAAAATGTGGTGTTTAAATGGCAATTGAAGGTAGGGAAGGCTTGGGCATTGATCAGCGATAGTAAAGGGAGAAGACAGAAGGAACCACCGTAGCAAGAAAAAGAGGAATTATAATAAAAAATGAGTACCTATACAAAACTAGAAATCTTTTTGTTCTTTTCTTAAATTTTCCACTTTTTTTTTTCTTTTTCTCATATTAGACATAAACCAATACAAATATCAACAAAAACATATCATAATTCAAGCTAATTTAAACCACCAGAATTAAAGCAAACAAGTTCAAATTCAATATCCTACATTCAAAACAACCAACATACCAAACCATAAGTTCATATCCCAAAATACACCAAAAGCAAGTAAAATGTCAAATGAAAAAGCAAAGCATAAATAATGTTGTCCATAGCAACATGAGTAATATAAGAGGAAGTTCAATTCTTTACACACTCAGTACATAGATAGGCCTCTATATTTCAAGAGAGTGCCACTTTGTCTATCACTTAAATGCTTTACAATCTATCCAATATATCCTTCAATGTTAAGAATGGATGCTTCTTGACTACGCATGAACACCTTGACTCCTTGAAAGCACGAGCCGGTGGAGGAGACAAAATCTTCCCATAATGGCTTTTGTGGACATTGAGGAAGAGCATGATAGGGAAGAGGCACTTAAGGTCTAGGCATTAGATATGCTTGAACACTATGAGGGGATGGTTAGCCTTGTCCTTGATGGATCCATGATAAATTGGGACGATTCAGCCAACTGGGATTGTAGGTGTTCCTATTAGCGTTGTTATAACACCCGGACTACTTAGTACCACAAAAGAAGCGGGGATGTTATTCTATTTTTAGCACCAAAGGTCTTTATAAATAAGTAAAGTATAAGTTGAAAGAAAAATGCTAAAATTTAAAACTTATTACAACGGATCAAATATGTCTTAAAATAAGGAAAACTGATCAAAACTTCCAACTAAATACATCAATAAAAGAAATAAAGTCTTCAAATCTTTAGGCTAGGTCAACCTTGTCAATGCAAGATCTTCATGAAATCATGATACAAAAGGGTATGAGAATTATTTCCCAGTAAGTCTTGCCTGTGCTCTTGAACATTTTGAAGTGATTTTGTGTATGCATTGGAAAAGTTTATATGAATTTGTTTCCAAGTCATAACACATTCCTTTTAAAACAATGAGTGGTATTTTGCATACTTTTGTGCAATAACATAATTGTACAATTCAAAAAAATAACCATTCATAAAGTACATGGGCTTCGAAACCTTACACCACAACCCTTTGCCACGAGAGAATGCATCATGATAAGACATTGAGAAACCCTATATCATAGTGTAGTGGATGATTGAAACACTAGGTAAGATACTCTACTATCTCTCTACCAGAACTTACCTTTTGTCAACTTTCAGGAATAGTCCACATGGACTAGTTGCTATCTCGGATTGGCCAGATAAACTAGTACAGTCGTCAAGTAGAGTTTATTTTCTAGAGGTTGCCTCCTGCCAAAAGACTTCTCTAACCTTTCAAGGCTAGTACTATTTGCCTACCCTTACTGAATCTCAATGTATAAGTATTCTGCTCAAGGATTAATCTAAAAAAAAATAGTTTCCAACACCTTGGTCATGCAAACATAGTTTTAGAATGGCCTACTCAAAATGATTTTGTAATAAAAGGCAGTTCTTTATTTAAAATTATTTTGATTAAAATTGTTAGTGAAAAAAATGAACCATGCTTGTAACCCAAGTAAACACGCTTTGACTTAGCAATAATTCCCAAATGACTTGCAAACAAAAGCATTTACATTCAAAACTTTATGCAAGGACTTAAATATGGGTTGGTCTTAACCACATCTAATAATAAATTATAACGTTGAGATCAATTACCAATCCAATTAACAGCATAACCATTATAGCCACCCAAGTCAATATAACTTAGGTTTCACTAAGATCTCATCAAACCAAACATGCTCTCGCACCTTATGTGACATAGATCTCTATATAATCTAATAATCACTCAAGTACACACATAGCATAAGAACATATCTAACTATCAAAGAGGCCTTCGATACTTCCATGATCAATATCATCAAAATAATTCCTTAAGGCTCATATTACTCGCAAGAATGAAAGTAAACCACATTCAGCTAGATCAACTCAATTCTTCTATTAACGGATAATCAAGATTTACAACAAGCATGCTCCATTTATATAACAAATGAACTCAATAGTATTTGACCATCAAAGTAAATTTCTATAATCCATAACATCATATTCCAACAAAAGTATATCAAATCTTAGACTTAAAGTACACACATACATTCATTCACGACTAAATTCTAGGAAACCATCTCATAGCATCCCAAACATAACAACTTGAGTAGGATAATCCAGTTTACCTCAAAAAAGTGAGCAGTGCAAACTTTCCAAGAAAAGAATGCTGACTTTCTAGAGTCCAAGAAAATCCAATTTAAGTAGTAGCATGATCTTGGCCTAGAAAACCAAGGTTTCTATGTGTGTTGCAATAGAGGAGCATGCTAACCTTATGTCTCTGCCAAGAAGAAGTAGAGCATGAAGAAATGAAGAAAGAGTAGTGAAATAAACCACTACCATGAAGAGGACCTAGTAATGCGGAGAGGGAGAGAGAGTTTTAACTGCTCGAGTGGAAAGGAGAAAGACCAAATGGTTTAAGGTTTTAGTATGTGTGTCTTGGCCTTACCAAGAAGTCTTCTTGGTGTCTTTGTTTTGAGAAGAAAGGTGAAAAAGAAATGGTCTAAAATGATAGGAGTTTTGGTCAATTTATGACTAGAACTAAGAGAATACTATTTGTGCGAACAAAAATGGGCAGAAAAATGACCAATTGCTTAATGAAAATAGAAGGCCAAGAGAGAGAGAGAGTTGGGAGAGTGTTTGAGCATTTTGGTGAATGCAAACTTTGAGAAGGCCAATTGCTTTGGTGATGAGTAATATTTCAATCATGTGGATGTGCGAGTGTAGGCTGAGAGGTGTTTGATTGCTAGGGAGTTTGTGTTTTGGTGTGTAATGGTTTAGATAGACTATAATTCTATCTAAGAGATGAGATAAGAGCCTTAAAATTTTGAAGGTGTAAAGGTATATCTTCAAGAACTCCTTGAGTTCTCCCTTATCTCGACTAGCATGGGAAATTGGAAAGAATTTTGGCTTGTTGGAATAATCTTAAAGGCTAAAAGATAAAGTTGAGAGAAAGAGAGAAAAGGAGAATGAGAGAGAGAGTGGCCAAAATTATGAGTAAGAAAAAGGGAGTTTTATCTAGAGAAGAATCTAGTTTTTAAAAGATAATTTGCAAAATATCTTGAAAAGATTTTGAAAAGGTTTTGTTCCTAGTTTTTAGGGAAATCTCTTCTAGGACTTCTTAGGAGTTTTTATTAAGGTTTAAAGACCCCAAGAATGATGGTTGGATTTTTCTTCATTTATTTGAAATTTAAGAGTTAAATAAGAAATTGAAATAATATATTGAACCCAAAAATCAGATTTCATAATTTAGGTAATGTATTTATTCAAAAGATAATTGCAATTTAAAATAAATTAGAAGATAAATTTCTAGTTTTATCCTTTAATTCAGGAGAGAATCAAACTCCTAGATTTTAAGGAAAAATCCCTCAAAGATAGCAGCTAGCTTGAATTTAGATATAATATATATATATATATATATATATATATAGTGTGTGTGTGTACACACACACATACACACATACATATACATATATGTAGATCATCAAATACAGTTTTGGATTATCAGGGATTAAAATTTATCTTGATAATTAATCCTCCCAAGATGAGATAATGATAAGATCAAAAGATAATGGTAAGGTTTTATCTAAAACCCTTAAAGGATAAATTCTAGGGCTTCAAACATCAAATTGTTGGCTAGGATAAGAAGAAAATTAAAACAATTTTACAAGACAATGTATTGAGGTTTATCTTGGATAAAATTCAAATAATTAGCTAATTTTTCTATAAAATAAAAGAAATAAACATAGGATAAAAATTCAAATTAAAGATAAAACTAGACATTTATAAACAATTTTGAAAATTAAATCTTTTTAGTAGAGATTAACAAGATAAAATCCATTTAGCTTGAAAATATAATCTATGTTTTATCCTTAATTTATCTAAAAGTCAAAACATAAAGTCCCTAGCTATCCAAACTAAGAGTGGCAAATAGGACTCCAATTTCTACCAAGAAGGAGATGAACAAGAAAAATTTATTAAAATAAATAAGCATAAGCAGGGATTCGAACTCAAGTCACCACACAATTATTCCCCAGCCATAACCACTCGGCTATAATAGTTCTTCTGTTTTGATCATCCTAACAAATCCATTTCACTTTCAAACACTATACTACCAATCTCATATTTAAAATCTACACACGAGACACAAACTCCAACTAACTGAACTATAGCATTCCTATAAACACACCCTACACACACACACACACACACACACACACACACACACACAAATAAATATAAACACGATAAAATGCACATTTAAATGCATTTAAAATTCCTTATGTTCAAATGGAATAACATGCAATGCATATTTCCCCTACAAGGTTACGGGTGGTTTTAGGAGGGTATTACATCATCCCTCCCTTAAAAGAATTTACCCCGAAATTCAAGGTATCATACTTCTAAAATAATTCCGGATACGTTCACTTTATCCCCTCCTCTGTCTCCTAGTTAGCTTCTTATGTCCCATGATGCCCCTGTAAAACCTTCACCATCAGTATTTGCTTATTTCGTAGCATCTTAACACTACGGTCTAAAATCTTGACTGGTTTTTGTACTTAGCTCAAGCTATGTTGTAGAATCAACGGTTCATCGCTCAGCACATGTTTCGAATTAGATTGATTCTCCTTGTGCTGTGTCACAAGAATTATGTCTTGTATACCCATCCAACCATCAAGTAAATCTATTGTATAGATGACAGGACCCACTCTCTCAGTTACTTGGAATGGTCCTAGACATCTTGATCTCAATTTTCCTCCTTCCGAGTGTCTGCAAATCCCCAACTTGAAAGAAACTTCAAGATTGTTTGGTCACTAATCTGGAACTCGATTCTACATCCATCACTAAGGTAAAACCAACCTACCCCACGATGGTCCAATCTCCAACTATCTTGCTTGCCCCTACACTATGGGTTAAGTTACAAATTCAATAGGGAAAAGTATTGTAAGTAAGGGAAAAATCTAACATCGAAGAAGAATGATGACCAAGAGAATATTAAAGATCAAGGGAGTGAAAAGATTAGAATACGTAATTATCAAGAAAATATTTTGATTCATGAGAATCATCACTACTACTGATTAGAAGTCGACATGCACTTATATAAAGTAGCAAAAGTGATTGTGCAAGAGTATTGAGCATAGAGTGACACAAGGATTTTTGGGAAAGAGAAAGAACTATATAAAAGGTGTAGGTGCAAGTTAAGATGTCCTAAATTCAAAGAATGAAGTAAATCATACAATAGATAGATAAGGTCATAATGTAATAAGAAATGGAAGGTTAATCATGGAAGTGGTACAGAAAGCAAGTGTAATATTGAGGAATATAATAAAGAATAATTGCGTTTAACAAATGGAGTTCCCAAGATTGCCTTTAGATAACAAATCTTGTAGAAAATCTTTCATCCTCAACAAAAGGACGAGTAAGAGGTTTGGAAAGAAAAAGCTCAAAGGGAAAAGAAAAGAGGTAAAGTCAAGAATTGTGTACTCGTACCTAAAGATATCTTCAACATGGTTTCCTCCTTTGATGTATCTACCTATGTCGCTACACATTCCTCTCTAGGCGAGGTTAGCATAGATATAACTATGGATATTTTCTCTCATGCACTCATTATCCTACAAATTTGGTATATCACTTTGCAGTAGTTGAGCTTAAGGTAACGCAAGGGTTGTGATTCCCCTAATGGAACTTCTATTACTAACAAATTTTCTACTTCCTCGTGTTATTCTTAGGTCACTTCTATTGTTAATACCCTGCACCTAATTGGTGTTTATCTTATTCCTATCCTTAGTTACTTTATGCCACTAAAATAAGTTTATGCTCGACCAAAATACACCCTTTCTATTCTAATCAAAAGCTTACATCCTTCAATATTGTTAAAACCAATTTTAGCTATTATGTGCCTAACACTATTCTCACTGCAAATCCTTTCCAAAGTAAATGTAATATGGTTAACATTACTAGCAAAATAACTTAAGTATCATCCCATTCTCACAGTTCAAGTCTACCCCAAGTAAAGTAGTTGGAAATTCTTAGCATTCCTCCAATGAAATCTTACAATCCCTTGTTGCTAGTATTTATTACTACATTTCCCTGGCCTCATCTCCTCGACAATTATTCGCATTCAACTAATCTTCCAAAAATGCATTACCTATCTATTTTCAACTTAGGCACTAGTTCCAACAATCAATCCATATTAATTATACTACTTGAATCCTCATAAAATGCAAAAAATTGAATTCCTCGGCAAATTTACTACTCCACACAAAACTTCATTTCATAGATACAACTTATAAATTCCTTCTCCTTGCACAAAAAAGTTTACTAAACAATTCATAGACCAAATCTCGACTATCACGATACAGGCGAAAAGTATACTATATAATACACAAGATGCATTATTCTAAGATTAAGGAGCATATTCCTATCCAGAATTAAAATAAGAGATTTACCCTACTGTGTCCAATCCCAAGGCCTCCCAGCTCGATGTAATTACTTAGTTTAGTAGGAGAAGTGCATTTATAGGAATTAATAGGAAACATTGAGCGAAGGATGAACACATGAAGTTAATATCATTTGATAAAGTAAAAAAAACATTGAGAAAATAAGAAAACTACAAGAATAAAATGGTGAAAAAGTCGAGCAAATAGTGACATTAAAATTTAGAAGAGAAAAGAAGCTTAAAAGAAAGGGCACCTGCTAAGATGTGATAAATCAAAAGATTAAAATAGAGCTTGAAGTAGATGGAATAAGTTCCACAAAAGAGAAAATAAATAAATAAATTGGAATCTAACATGAGAATGACGAGGAAAAGTTGAGTACAATGTTAACGAGTTTGGTGAAGAGCAATTGCGAGCAATGAATGAATTGGAAAAAGCGTGGTCTTAAAACTACCAAGTCTTAGGAGTAAATTTAAAATAACAAAGGTAGAGGAAAAGAGTTGGCAAGAAGAAGCTTAAATGAAAGAGGAAAGAGACAAGATCAAAACGGGTGAGGCGTTATCTAAGGAAATCACCCCTATGACTCTCTTATCTTCCTTTGATGCATCCGTATATGATGCATAAAGTTCTTCTTCTGGCCATTTCAGTATTGGTGTTGACATGGTCTTCTTTTTGACCTTTAGCAGCTCTTCTTACATGCTACACTCTACAAATACGGTGTCTCTTTTCCTAGTAGTCGAGTCGTAGGCAATACAAGAGTCGAGAATCCTAAAATTCAATGGCAGTAATTTATAATCTCCATAACATCCTTAGTTTGCTTTCAAAAGCAATTGCCTCTATTTAGACATCCATCTTAATCCCATTCTTAATTACCACTTAACCTAGAAATAAAGCTATGTTTATCCAAAATTCATACTTACTAAGCTTGATAGTAGTTTATACTCCCTCGACTTTCTTGAAACCAAATTTAACTATTCCACAAACGGATTCAACAAACTAATCAAACTAATATTGGATGTTCTATGCACCTAATCTATAAATACGAAAGGGCACTCGTCTAACCAGTTGGCATCACTACAAATTCAAAGCACCTATGCCTAGGGTAGAATATAATCTTAGGCATATCCTTCTCTCAAATTTGTACCTAACACTACCCTCATCTCAAAACTAGGTTGATAATAGCATCATTTATGCTTGATGATCAAGCCATTCAATTCTTGATAGTTTTTACCTACTTTTAAAGTTCCATTCTTTTCCTCACAAATAATGCTGGCCTTCATAGGCTAAAGCATTAGGCTAGATATATCATTTCTTGGGAATTTCCTTGCTTCAATAATTACTCCATTTCTAATATACTATCATAGTCCTCAATGAGTAAATGAATAGGATTTCTTAGTAAATTTGTTTCTCAACCCAAAACTTCACATCCCCAATACAAGCTAAAATTTCCCTTTCAGATGCATATCATCTCCATAAGCGAAACATCTTCTACTTGACTTCTTGAATTGTTAATCTCTTTCTATATGTCATTTCTTCCCAAAGTAGTAGTAGGTTACTATTTCCAGACTAGTACTTGTTGGTGTTGGGATGTATGCCCTCTTAGACTAGGTTTCTGATGTAAAAAATTCTAATATTTTAATAAAAAAATTTATTTTCAGAAATTATTTATGAATTTACAATTTTATTTGTGTACAATTACTTTTGTAAAAGACCCATTGTGTTTAGGTAAGTAGTCCATGTGAATGGAGGTCTTTCACAGTAAGGTATGGATCATAGGTTACTTAATACATAAACATTTGTTCTTAACCAATTGATGAGAATAAGAATCTCATCATGTCTAAGTTATTATGTTGTGAATTCTAAATGGGGAATGTGTGAAATCCCATCCAAAACCAACCATAGAGTAATGGGGTCAGGATACATATCATATATTTTTTGCATGCATGAATATATTTCTGAACGATTTTATGTACTTTAGATTCGTGATTTATAGTCTAGAAGGCTCAACTGTGCTTATTGAGTAGGAATGGCAAAATGGTAATTTTGCTTGAAGTGAAAATAGGGAGATAGCTTGAGGGTTAAATAGGAAAAATATTTGGGAGAGAAAATAAGAACAAGATTTGCTGTAGTTTAGTGGTTAAATCCTTGAGGTCTTGAGTTCAAATTCCATCATTTAAGTTTTAGCACGATTAGATTTTATTTTAGATAAGTAGGCTATTTTCGGACCTTGCTTGCCATCGGGAAGAGTAGGAGTGTTGTCCTAGGGGAGGAATGAAAGGAATGTCCTAATCCTACTCTTATGCCCTACAAAAATTCTTAAAGGATTCATATCATTTTTTCTCTCTAGCTTACCCTAGTTCTTTATCAATTAAGTTGCTCAATTTATCCAAGCCATTTTATTTTCAGAAAATTCCAGTAAGCTTCCCTGATCTTGGAGTTTTGAATATGTCTATGTGAGGATAGCATATTGACTAAAAATGGGGAAGGGATTATAGAAGGATCCCAAGAGAATTAATCTCCATGGTTGAACCTTCAAACTCCATCCTATAAGTGATCATCTTCTTCATGTAGCAAATCAGAAAAATTTTTCTAGCTTCTTGGCCAGTCCAATTTTCGAAATCTTCAGCCACCTTTCTCACTTAAATATTGCCAAAAAAATAGCCAATTCACTCAGCTTGAAGACTGAAAACTTTGGCCAAAATTCAGACTGCACAAAGCTGTGCAAACCGGAGAAAAAATTCTGGGTAGAATTTGCAGCATAACAGTCCAAAAACCAAGTTGTTTCTTCTAGCCTTCAAACTAGTAATTCATCTCTGTCTTTCCTCCATAAAGAAGGCTGGAAACCAGCCTACCCTCTAATACCCCTTCAAACCTACTGCAAGTTGGCTGGAGCATGGCAGAAGAAACTGCACGAAATTCCAACAAATCCTTCGAGTGATCAACCAGAAATTCCAGCTTTGTTTCCTCTTCACCCTTGTCCATAACTCACTCCAACTTTCTGTAAAACCAACCCTAGTCAGCCATGAACTGAACTTCATCATCTCCTCCATTGGTCTGCACGAATGAAGCTCCATGGCTACCCCTTAAATTACTCCATCAACTACTACAATCAAGCCTTCCATTGGAATTCAAAATTCCAGCAAATTACTCCATGAAAACCTCCATGGTTTAAGCTTCAAACAACCAGAAAATCTTCCACCCTTAAACTCTGAATTTTGGCCATTCTATAACCCATTCAAACATCATTCATCTCAGCAAAATCCCAACCAAACCAATCAGCCATTGAAGCTCTCAAAGATCTCCATCAACCAAGCTATTCTTACCATATTTGCTACCTTAATTCATTCCCTAAATTATTCCTTTTGAATTTCAAACAACCAGCTTTCCTTCTTCTCCCTAATCTGAAAATTCAATCACTAGAATTTCCATAGCCATTCAGCCAACCCTTTCCAAGAAATTTTTGTCCAGCTTCTCTCCATTCTCTCTATTTCTCCAAGAACACACACCACCATTCTCTAAGCCTAAAACCACTTTAAACACCTTCAATCTTCTCCAAAAACTCCAAATCACATCTACTCATCCTCTAGAATCCATTTCTGCAATTTATAAAATCAAATGCTGAAATCAAGGTTCTACTTTCGGATAAAAAAATTAGAATTTTCTTGCAGACTCAAGAACACTCTAAAGGTAAACATGAATGATTACCTCCATCTTCTTTCCTCTTCGACCTTTAATGAAATATACTAATAATCTCTCTCTTCTCTTCTCTTGTCTTCTCTCGCTCTCTCTCTCTCTCGGCCAAAATGGTTACTCCAACCATGGCCATTTTCTCTTCTTCCTTCTTGGTCGGATCAAGTCTTCCAAGTGTGTGGACTCTCTTGAGACTTCATCAAGGTAGTCATCATTCGAGTATGTCTCTTTAACCCTCTCATTAATTCTAAAATCATGCCTTTTAGATGTTGTTGGGAAAAGGATGGAATATAATTGGAGATTGAGTATGTGTTTATATGATGGAGTTGGGATTGAAGCATGAGGATGATTTGTCTTGGTTTAGTTTTATGATGTGTTAGGGTTTGTTGCATGCTCTTCATGTTGTAAGTTAGTGTGGATGATTAAGCATGATACATATTATATCACCTTTGGTGAATAGGGTTTTATGTTCTTGTATTCTTGTTGAACCATGAATATGACTATGTTTAGTGGAGTTTAGATCATCTGTTGGTAGATATGGATCTATGCTTTTATTCATGATTTGGATGGTTTGTTGATTGGTGTAGAGTTTATGTTCATGATTATGGTTAGCAATAGGAAAATTATGATCATGACCTTGTTGATCCTAAATTATTTAAGTTAGCTAATTTTATTACATTAATAAAAATTAATACTATATTTTCTTCTAATGATTTTGAAACCCTAGGAAGATTTGGAATTGGGCTGATATATGAAATAATGTTATTTTAGCCAAATACATGATGTCTTTTATTACAAATAAAATATATAAATATTATATATAATATTATTAAATAAAGCCTTTTATATAAATAATCATAATAGGTAAAATATTAATCTTGTAAGTCATATATTCATAAATACTAATAGAATTTATTTATTAGTCTTTTAATCAAAACATATTAACATTTACTTATTATTAATTTTATTTACCAATTATTTTCTAACTAATAATTATTAATAGATTATTATTTTAAATAATATCATCTAGGACCTAGGACCATTCATCAAATAAACCCTAGTTTAGTTATAACAAAATTTAAACCTACAACTTATTAGTAACTATTTCACAAACCCTAGTTGTTTTATTATCAAGCTAGATTTATTTTATGAAATCCTTTTTGATTATCTAGCCTTAAGGTTTGGAACACTAAGGGTCATGATTGTAGTAAGTTGAACTAGGATTCTTGATGGAAGCAAATTTGGCTTGAGTTTAATTATGGCTTGTGTTTATCCCAGACGGGGTTAGGTTAGCTTTGGAAGATCTTTGATTTAGCTCAAGCAATGGATCAGGAAAGCTCTAGCATAAAACCTATTTGATGTAAAAGGGTCGCTATGACAAGCCAAATGTGAAGTGTGTGAACACTCATTTTTGTAAAGGCAATTGAGGACTATTGCTTTTTTTATTTCAGTCACATAAATTATTTGAAAACCAACAAGCAGTTTTTCTCAAACACTAAACTTTTTCTAAAGCTAATTTTGACACAAACTTTGGAAACCTTTTATTGCCATTCCAAGTAAAGTAATGTTTTATCAAATTTCTTCCAAGTGGGATAACCGACGTTGAGTACTCAATAAGGGTAGGCTAGTGGTACTAGTTTTGAAGAGTAAGAGCGAGTCTTCTAGCGGGAGGCCACCTCCAGAAGATGAACTCAACTTGGAAAAGTGATAGTACTGCTTGGTCATGCCGGTCCGAGCCAGCAAGTTTAAGTCATGTGGACTGTGTGTTACCGGAATGGACAACCGGTTTTGTTTGGGTGTAGAGATGGAGGAGTATCTTACTTGGTAGGCCGTACACCTACCTTTTGTCAGTTTGCAAAAAGTGTGGCATTCTGACCGTTGTATGGTTATGGGGCTCAACATGTGGTAACCCATGACCGCCCTTTTGAGTGATTGTGTTTATTGCGCACTTGTATGGTTTGAAAAGAAGAAAATGCCTCTCTTGGTTTTTAACATTGTTTAATGCTTGCCAGTATTTTTCCTTATGAAGTTCTACAACTTGCATTCATGAACTGTTTTATCTAGACACTCAAAGCACACACGGACTTACTGAGATTTTTATCTCATCACCTTTTTTATCATGATTTCAGGTCGATCCTGCTATGGGGATGTGTAGCTAGTTGTTGCCTGTTTGGAAGCTATTGTGTTATTTATTTTATGTAATGCTTTGAGAGATGATAGTGAACAATTTATTTTTGGATTTGTTCTTAAATTTTTGGGTTGTAATAAATTTTTTTAATTTCATTGTATTGTTTTATTTTTGTTGTGTGACTTGGTTATAAAGACCCCTTGTCCTTTGGACGGGGCGATCATGAGGTTCCGATCAATAAGCCACCCCTAATACCTGTGATAGATTTGAGTTCTAACAGTGAAGATGAGAAGATAGATGTGGAGTATGTTCCCCACCCTCCTAGTCCCCTAATTGATTTGTTAGTTGATAGTGATGATTCGGGGGAGATAGATTATGAATCTCCACCTAGGCCTTCCTTCATTCCTCCACTCAACCAGATTGAGATCGGGAAGAGTTCTAGGTGACCTAGGAAGGAGCCAATAGGGCCCGGGGGGTTTGCAAGTGTTGCTAGGATAGACTTCTCTAAGAACTCTGGGGGATGTTTGTATGAGGCTGATCTTGAAGATTCTGATGAGGACTAGAGGGGCTGAGAGTTATTATAATCAAGATGTTTGTTTATTATTTTTCGTAAACTCCTATGTTAAGGATTTCCTTTCTGTTTATTGCTTTCATTTCAAACTTATGCAAATAAGAGTACCTGAGTACTCTAAGATTTGAGTGAAATTTATGAGCAATTCTTTAAACAAACTTGCATCTGATTTTCTTTTACTTATATCTGACTGTGAATGCATGCTCAACTAAAATGATTTAATCATTGAATGCATAAACTTATCATTTGGATTTGGTTTAGAATGGCACCCAAGTGCCATGTAGCTTCATCAAGCAGGAGAATTCTGGAAGTAGATCGTGTGGCACCAGAAGTGGAGACTACCCAGATGCAATCACCCAACCGAGGTAATGAGAGTGAACCAGATATGGAAATAGGGTCTAAAGCATCGGTTGAAGTGACGATGGGGCAAGCATTTAGTAAGATGGCAGAGATTTTGTAGACCCTGGCTGAGCGGAGAAATCCCAAAGGAGAGGATGAGGCATTGGAGCGGTTTTTGAAATTTCAGCTTCCCGTCTTCTTGGGCAAAGCTGAGCAAGATAAAAAAGCTAAGCAATGGATCGAGCAGATAGAAGACATATTTGCTACGCTCCAATACACTGAGGAGCGAATGGTTAAGTTTGCTGCATTCCATTTGAGGGGCCCAGCTCGGGCACGGTGGCAGCGGGTTCAGGACGACTGGGAGATGGTTGATTAGGAATAGACGTGGTCCAATTTTATTGAAGCATTTAGGACAGAGTATATTCCCCAGTGGATAGTGGAAAAGCGGGTGGATGAGTTCTTGAATTTAAAGAAGGGGAGTATGACAGTAGCCCAGTATGCAACACGATTCACCCAACTATCGAATTAGTGTAAGAGGCTAGTGGACACCGAACAGAATAGGATAAGGTAGTTTGTCAAGGGACTGAGGCAGGAATTAAGGATGGCGTTGGCACCTTCTCCACCAACGACCTATTCGGGGGCTGTGGACGCAGCTACCAGGATAGAAAATGAGGACCGCAGAAGGATGGCGTAGAGACCCTTTCAGCCACTAAGGCAACCTCAGGGACACTTCTAAAGGTAACAATTCAACAAACACCCCGCTAACCAGCAGTGGTAGAATCGGGGAAAGCAAGCCCGGACAGTACTGGCTGGTCCTGCACAAAATCTTCCAATATGCCGGTAGTGTGGGAAAAGAGGCCACACAGAGAAGAGCTGTTGGTCCAAAAGAGGTGAACAAAAATGTTATCATTGCGGCGACCAGAACTATTTGCGGAATGCCTACCCTAAACTGCACCGAGTCGGGCAAGGAAATCCGGCTTAGAATTCTGGACCTAATAGAGCCAATGCCCTGGGAGCATCTGGAAGTAGAGCACTGAAGCCTTAAGTGAAAGCCAAGGTATTCGCTCTTAATAGGGAGGATGTTGGAACCAAAACAGTAGTAGTGGAAGATACGTTTACTATTCAAGAAGTTTCGTTAATACATTGATAGACCCTAGATCTACTCATTCCTATTTAAACAAGATCTATGCATGTCATTTGGGTTGGGATGGAGTAGAGCTACCTTTTACCTTATTAGTGAGTACATATTTGGAGAAGATGGTGCAAGTGGATCGGTACGTGCAAAATTGTAAAATTGATGTGGGGAGAGAAAGCTTGGAGGGACATTTGATAGTGTTGGATATAGATGATTATGATTTGCTATTGGGAATGGATTGGCTAGCAAGGCATGGGGCTAGGGTAGACTGTAAAAATAAATCGGTCCAGTTCATTAGACTGGGTTGTGATATGTTGGAATTCAATGGCAAGAGAGTGAAGGAATTAAAGTATTTGATAGCTGGGGCTAAGGCCCAGAAGTTGTTGAAGCAAGGATGTCAAGCGTATTTAGCTTATGTGATAAACAAGCCAAAGGACCAGTGCACTTTGGAGGACGTCGAGGTAGTGAAGGACTTTCCCGATGTGTTCCCAATAGAACTTACTTCTCTACCGCTCAGCCGAGAAGTTAAATTTACCATTGACCTAGTTCCAGGGGCGGAACCAGTATCTCGAACCCCATATTGGATGGCACTGGCAGAGTTGAAAGAACTGAATGAGCCGTTAGAAGAGTCAGTGAAGCAAGGCTACATCAGACCTAGCACGTCACCCTGGGGAGCACTTGTGCTGTTTGTGAAGAAGAAGGATGGGACTTTGAGACTGTGTATCGACTATTGGGGCTTGAACAATCTGACGATCAAGAGCAAGTATCCCTTACTACTGATTGATGAGCTATTTGACCAGTTACAAGGATTCAGTTGCTACTTCAAACTGGACCTGAGGCAAGGGTACTATCAAGTGTGGATAAAAGAGGAGGATATCCCCAAGACGGCCTTCAACACCAGATATGGATATTATGAGTTCGTGGTAATGCCATTCGGGGTAACCAATGCTCCAGCAATATTTATGGATTTGATGCATCAGTGTTTCGACCCTATTTGGGACAAGTTCGTGGTGGTCTTTATTGACGACATCCTAATTTATTCCAAGAGTCCGGAGGAGCATGCAGAACATCTGAAACTTGTATTGGAGAAGCTACGGGAGCACAAGCTTTTCAACAAGTTTAGCAAGTGTGAGTTCTGGCTGGATAGTGTAGCATTTCTTGGCTACGTGGTGACTAAAGAGGGAATCAAGGTAGACCCAGCAAAGGTTGAGGCAGTGTCAGACTGGAAGCAACTGGAGAATATCACCGAGATTCGAAGCTTCTTGGGATTGGCTGGTTACTATAGGAGGTTCATCAAATGGTTTTCAACGCTCGCATCACCTATGACCTGTCTGTTGAGAAAAGATGTTCCTTTTGTTTGGAGTGAAAAATGTGTGAAGAATTTCCAAGAGCTGAAGCGAAGATTGATGACAGCACTAGTGTTGAGTCTGCCAGAGGGAGATAAGCCTTATGCGCTATATACCGATGCTTCGAAGGAAGGATTGGGAGTAGTTTTGATGCAAGACCCAAAGGTGATCACCTATGCTTCTCGAAAGTTGAGGCCTCATGAAGTCAATTATCCCACGCATGATCTAGAGCTGGCAGTTATTGTGTTCGCCCTAAAGAAATAGCGACATTATCTGTACAGAGCTGAATATGAAGTGTTCACTAACCATAAGAGCTTGAAGTACATCTTCACCCAGAAGGATTTGAATCTGAGACAGCAAAGATGGATGGAATTTTTGGAAGAATACTGTTGTCCAATCAACTATCATCTCGGGAAAGCCGTTGTTGCTGATGCCCTGAGTAGAAAAGTTAGTATGGCCAGGCTAAGAGTGCAGGAGATTCAAGTGGTTCAGGATGTGTTGGATAGAAGAGCGGAAGTGCAAGGGGAGAAAATTGTTGTTAGCAACCTGAAGTTGATACCAGAATTAAGGCAGGAAATTATTAAAGCCCAGCAAAGTAATGAAGAATTTCAGCTTTTCAAGGACAAGGAACTTAAACAGCAAGGCAGTGAATTCCGGCAAGACGAGGTGGGAGTTTTGTATTTTAGGGATCGGTTGTGTGTGCCCGGGGAGCATCAATTAAATGACAGGATATTGGAAGAAGCATATAAGAGCAAATACGCCATTCATCCGGGGAAGTCAAAATGTACCAGGATCTGAAAAGGGCCTATTAGTGGCTCAGAATGAAGTGGGATGTGGTTAAATATGTCTCGACATGTCTCACTTGTCAGAAGGTCAAAGTGGAGCATAAGAAGTCAGCAGGAGTGTTACAACTGTTGCTAGTACTTAAATGGAAGTGGGAGGAAGTGACTATGGATTTTGTCACCGGACTTCCTATGTTAAGGATCCAAAAGGACGCCATATGGGTAGTGGTGGATCGACTGACCAAATCGGCTCACTTCATACTAGTGAATGTAAGAGATTCTATGGAGAAGTTGGCTCAGACCTATGTGCGAGAAATAATCCGACTGCATGGAGTACTTTCGAGTATTGTGTCTGACCGAGACCCAAGGTTTACCTCTCATTTTTAGGGCAAGTTTCAAGAAGCAATGGGGTCGAGTCTGAAGTTCAGTACAATGGCGCATCTGCAAACTGATGGGCAGTCAGAAAGGGTTATTTAGATATTAGAGGATATGCTGAGAACATGTGTTCTGGATTTTAGGGATAAGTGGATCGAATGTGTGCCGTTTGTGGAGTTGTCGTATAATAATAGTTATCAAGCTTTAATTGGGATGGCTCCAAATGAGGCACTATATGGGCGTAAGTGTCAGGTCCCGCTGTACTGGAGTTGGTCAGAAGATGGTCATATAAGCAAATCCAGGGAAGTCTATGTTCAGGATATGTTAGACAAGGCCAAGTTAATCAGGAAAAGGTTGAAGGCAGCTCAGAGCCGACAAAAGAGCTATGCAAACAATAGGCAGAGGGAGTTGGAATTTCAAGTAGGAGACAGTATATTCCTGAGATTGACACCGAATAGAGGAATCTTGAAGCATCCAAAAGGTGGAAAGCTGAATCCGAGGTATTTGGGACCCTTCCCGATAAAGGAGAGGATTGGGCCAATAGTATATTGATTGGACTTGCCAGGTGGATTGGCAGGAATTCATAACGTGTTTCATGTGTCACAGCTGAAGAAGTACAATGCTGATCCCGGTCATGTTTTGAATAATGAGCCGTTGGTGTTGCAACCCGACCTGAGTTATGTGGAGAAACCCGTGCGAATATTGAACCACAGTATCAAGACTCTCCGGAACAAGTAGATACCGATGGTAAAATTTCAGTGGGAGCACCATGACACACGAGATACCACATGGGAATCAAAAGAGTGGGTAAAGCGGAAGTATCCCGATCTGAAATAAATGTATGCCTGAATTTCGGGACGAAATTCTCCTAAGGAGGGGAAGATGTGAAACCCCATCCAAAACCAACCCAAAAGTAAGGGGGTTGGGATGCATATCATATTTTCTTGCATGCAAAAATATATTTTTGAATGATTTTATGTGCTTTGGATTCGTGATTTATAGTCTAGAAGGCTCAATTGTGCTTATTGAGTAGGAATGACAAAATGGTAATTTTGCTTGAAGTGAAAATAGGGAGATAGCTTGAGGGTTAAATAGGAAAAATATTTGGGAGAGAAAATAACAACAAGAGTTATTGTGGTTTAGTGGTTAGAGCTTTGGAATAAATCCTTGAGGTCTTGAGTTCAAATTCCATCCTTTAAGTTTTAGCATGATTAATTTTTATTTTAGATAAGTAAGCTATTTTCGGCCCTTGCTTGCCAATGGGAGGAGTAGGAGTGTTGTCCTAGGAGAGGCATGAAAGGAATGTCCTAATCCTATTCATGTGCCTTACAAAAATTCTTAAGGGATTCATACCTTTTTTACTCTCTAGCTCACCCTAATTCTTTATCAATTAAGTTGCTCAACTTATCCAAGCCATTTTATTTTCAGAAAATTCCAGTAAGCTTCCCTGATCTTGGAGTTTTGAAAATGTCTATGTGAGGATAGCATATTGACTAAAAATGGGGAAGGGGTTATAGAAGGATCCCAAGAGAATTAATCTCCATGGTTGAACCTTCAAACTCCACCCTATAAGTGATAATCTTCTTCATGTAGCAAATCTCGAAAATTTTTCCAGCTTCTTGGTCAGTCCAATATTGGAAATCTTCAGCCACCTTTCTCACTCAAATACTACTAGAAAAATAGCCAATTCACTCAGCTTGAAGACTAAAAACTTTGGCCAAAATTCAGACTGCACAAAGCTGTGCAAACCAGAGAAAAATTCTGGGCAGAATTCGCAGCATAACAGTCCAAAAACCGAGTTGTTTCTTCTAACCTTCAAACCAGTAATTCACCTTTGTCTTTCCTCCATAAAGAAGGTTGGAAACCAGCCTACCCTCCAATACCCCGTCAAAACTACTGCAAGTTGGCTGGAGCATGGCAGAAGAAACTGCACGAAATTCCAACAAATCCTTCGAGTGATCAACCAGAAATTCCAGCTTTGTTTCCTCTTCACCCTTGTCCGTAACTCACTCCAACTTTCTGTAAAACCAACCCTAGTCAGCCATGAACTGAACTTCATCATCTCCTCCATTGGTCTGCACAAATGAAACTCCATGGTTACCCCTTAAATTACTCCATCAATCACTGCAATCAAGCCTTCCATTGGAATTCAAAATTTCAGCAAATTACTCCATGAAAACCTCCATGGTTTAAGCTTCAAACAACTAGAAAATCTTCCACCCTTACACTCTGAATTTCGGCCATTCTATAACCCATTCAAACATCATTCATCTCAGCAATATCCCAGCCAAACCAATCGGCCATTGAAGCTCTCAAAGACCTCCATCAACCAAGCTATTCTTACTATATTTGCTACCTTAATTCGCTCCCTAAATTATTCCTTTTGAATTTCAAACAACCAGCTTTCCTTCTTCTCCCTAATCTAAAAATTTAATCACCAGAATTTCCATAGCCATTCGGCCAACCCTTTCCAAGCAATTTTCATCCAGCTTCTCTCCATTTTCTCCATTCTCTCCATTTCTCCAAGAACACCAAGAATACACACCACCATTCTCTAAGCCTAAGGCCACTTTAAACACCTTCAATCTTCTCCAAAACTCCAAATCACATCTACTCATCCTCTAGAATCCATTTCTGCAATTTATAACATCAAATGCTGAAATCAAGGTTCTACTTTCGGATAAAAAAACCAGAATTTTCTTGCAGACTCAAGAACACTCTAAAGGTAAACATGAATGATTACCTCCATCTTCTTTCCTATTCAACCTTTAATAAAATATACTAATAATTTCTCTCTCTCTCTCTCTCGATCTCGGCCGAAATGGTTACTCCAACCATGGCCATTTTCTCTTCTTCCTTCTTGGTCGGATCAACTCTTCCAAGTGTGTGGACTCTCTTTAGACTTCATCAAGGTAGTTATCATTCGAGTATGTCTCTTTAACAATCTCCTTAATTCTAAAATCATACCTTTTATATGTTGTTAGGAAAAGGATGGAATATAATTGTAGATTGAGTATGTGTTTATATGATGGAGTTGGGATTGAAGCATGAGGATGATTTATCTTGGTTGAGTTTTATGATGTTTTAGGGTTTGTTGCATGCTCTTCATGTCGTAAGTTTATGCGGATGATTAAGCATGATAGATATTATGTCACCTTTGGTGAATAGGGTTTTAAGTTTTTATATTCTTGTTGAAGCCATGAATATGACTATGTTTAGCGGAATTTGGATCATGTGTTGGTAGATATGGATCTATGCTTTTATTCATGGTTTGGATGGTTTGTTGATTGGTGTAGAGTTTATGTTCATGATTATGGTTAGCAATAGGAAAATTATGATCATGATCGTGTTGATCCTAAATTATTTAAGTTGGCCAATTTTATTACATAAATAAAATTTAATACTATATTTTCTTCTAATGATTTCGAAACCCTAGGAAGATTTGGAATTGGACTGATATATGAAATAATGATATTTTAGCCAAATATATGATGTCTTTTATTAAAAATAAAATATATAAATATTTTATATAATAATATTAAATAAAGCATTTTATATAAATAATCATAATAGGTAAAATATTAATCTTGTAAGTCATATATTCATAAATACTAATAGAATTTATTTATTAGCCTTTTAATCAAAACATATTAACATTTACTTATTATTAATTTTATTTACCAATTATTTTCTAACTTATAATTATTAATAGATTATTATTTTAAATAATATCATCTAGGACCTAGGACCCTTCATTAAATAAACCCTAGTTTATTTAGAACAAGATTTAAACCTACAACTTATCAGTAACTATTTCACAAACCCTAGTTATTTTATTATCAAGCTAGATTTATTTTATGAAATCCTTTTTGATTATCTAGCCTTAATGTTTGGAACACTAGGGTCATGACTGTAGTAAGTTGAACTAGGATTATTTATGGAAGCAAATTTGGCTTGAGTTTAATTATGACTTGTGGTTACCCCAGGCGGGGTTCGGTTAGCTTTGGAAGATCTTTGATTTAGCTCAAGCAATGGATCAGGAAAGCTCCAGCATAAAACCTATTTGATGTAAAAGGGTCGCTATGGCAAGCCAAATGTGAAGTGTGTGAATACTCATTTTTGTAAAGGTAATTGAGGACTATTCCCTTTCTTATTTCAGTTACATAATTTATTTGAAAACCAACAAGCAGTTTTTTACTCAAACACTAAACTCTTTCTATAGCCCAATTTGACACAAACTTTGGAAACCCTTGATTGCCATTCCAAGTAAAGCAATGTTTTATTAATTTTCTCCCAAGTGGGATAACCAATGTTGAGTACTCAATAAGAGTAGGCTAGTGGTACTAGTTTTGAAGAGCAAGAGCGAGTCTTTTGGTAGGAGGCCACCTCCAGAAGATGAACTCAACTTGGAAAAGCGACAGTACTGCTTGGTCATGCCGGTCAGAGCTAGAAAGTTTAAGTCATGTGGACACTGTGTTGCCGGAATGGACAACTGGTTTTGTTTGGGTGTAAATATGGAGGAGTATCTTATTCGGTAGGTCGTACACCTACCTTTTGTCAGTCTGCACAAAGTGTGGCATTCTGACCATTGTATAGTTATGGGGCCCAATGTGTGGAAACCCATGGCCGCCCTTTTGAGTGGTTGTGTTTATTGCGCACTTGTATGGTTTGAAAAGAAGAAAACACCACTTTTAGTTTTTAACATTATTTAATGCTTGTCAGTAGTTTTCCTTATGAAGTTCTACAACTTGCATTCACGAACTGTTTTATTTGGACACTCAAAGCACACATGGACATACTGAAATTTTTATCTCATCACTCTTTTTATCATGATTTCAGGTCGATCCTACTGTGGGGATGAGTAGCTAGTTGTTGCCTGCTTGAAAGATATTGTGTTATTTATTTTATGTAATGCTTTGAGAGATGATAGTAAACAATTTATTTTTGGATTTGTTCTTGAATTTTTGGGTTGTAATAAGTTTTTAATTTCAATGTATTATTTTATTTTTGTTGTGTGACCTAGTTATAAAGACCCCTTGCCCTTTGAATGGGGTGGCATCCCTGGCCCTGTTGGGCCTAGGTAGTGGGGTGTTACAGAATGGCTTACCTTTAGCCAGTGAGTAGTCCACTCACTTCATGACATAGGCGTATTTCGAATAGGTAGAACAGAACTTGTTGTAGTGGTTTCTAAAAGTACTATATGGTAGAAACCTATACTACTACCGCTACAGCGTGGACTAGTACTCTACGACTTGAGTATGAGTTGGTAGTTTGACGAAGCTGGAAGCATATACTTTGATATGCTATAGTTGAGGTTCTATCGTAGGGCCATGTTGGGTATGCGTGACTAGTTAATTAAGACAGACTTGTACAAGATAGTTTCTATACTAAATCGCCCCTTGTGGTTGTCTGAATGATCTAATATCCAGGGCCCTGGGAAACATAACTTGGATGTTTGCTTTAGGGTAACTCCTTTGGAAAGAAGAAACATTCCAAGAAGTCTTGGATCATTGGACTAGAGGCCTAAGGATGGTTGATGTCATTTAGTGAGGTGTTAGTACACTTCTTCCTCTCTGAATGTACAGCGATGTATAGATGGGTATTTTAGTTATTACACCTGTAGGTCAGAGACTTTGCTAATGCAGCACTGTCCTTGGCGTCAATATTTCCGTATGGTGATATTATGAAATATTTAAAATGCAAAATACAGCTATTTATATGGCAAGGGTATTTTGGTCATTTTAGTAACCAAGGCGGTGTGTCTTTTGGTCCCCAGTATAGACCGTGAGTCCTAATTGAATACGGGCTAAGGAATTGATCTTAAATTAAATGGAATTATTTTATTTAAGTTGCCTGATTTAATTATTGGGTTAGAATAAAATAAAGGTCCATGGAGAGAGAATAAGTTAAATTAGTTTAGTGGGTTAATTAATTATTCAGGGCTTTGGCCCAGTTTGAATAATTAAAGATTAACTTGGGACTAAACTAATATAACTCATTTATTAGACTAGTTTATTTGGGCTGGGAAATTAATTATTAATTGGGCCATTTATGTGGTTCTAATTAGAATAATTAATTAAGCCCAAAAGGTTAAGCTAAGAGTCCAATGGCCCAGTCTAGTTTAACCTAGGGTTTTTATTTAGGTTAAACAGGAGAATTGGAAACAATGTCGTTGTTGACATAACACACATACTCTGAGACGGCTTCTTCTCTGTGGAGTTAGACGTCTCTCTCTCTCTCTCCAGAAAAATTCCCTATCCTGTTAGTTGTTCACCAAACGGTAGTTAGGCAGGCCATATACCAGAAGACCAAGAGTTCGACGTTCACATACATGCAAAGGTAGAGTAGGAGGCTTGCAAGAATCGCACCAGAGGCTTCCACCAGCACACCTACCCTGATTGCGCACGTTTCGGTCCAACCACCTTTTGAGAACCATAAGAAGAGGTAAAAATTGTAAAACCTCAAGATTGGGACAGGGCACAACCAGTGCTGGCTAGGGTAGCTGGAGCCAGCACCTGCCCTGCCTTGGATTTCCTATTCTTGTTTTTCCAGTTTTTTTATGTTCGCTTTCGGTACATGCTCCGTGTTTCCCGCTATCCCTATGCCTTCAATTGGTATCAAAGCATGAAGGTTTTGTGAAAATATTGGGAGCATGCATCTAGATTAATAAAACTAGACACATATTTGTAATTAAAATTGTGATCCTTTGCTATTTATAGTATGGATAGATTCTCTGTTAAATCTCACGGGTGGAGGTATAGGAGATTGTAATTTACTGTTTTTCTTAGCAAATCGTGTAAGCCCAATGCTTATAGGTATAGGCGGTTGTTTTTTGGTTGATTTCATTGTGTTTGGATTGGAATTGGAGAGCCATAGATACCAGAAGATGTGCAGAAAAATAGGGGATATTCGCAGAAAAAAGCTGCAGGATCCGGTATCCAGAACGAATCCGGTGCCGGCTTGGAGTATTAGAACCGATGCCGGCTTGGCTCTGGAAGGTCGGTCCGCGCGCTGGTTTCTGGTGGGTCCTAGTTCTGTGCGGCGGGTGTAGTGGCCCACAGTGCAGATAAATGCATGATCTAGTATGGCGAGTGTAGTGGACCAAGGAATTTTTTTTTAAAAAAAAAATTCCTTGTAATTTTTCTTGCAATTTCTTTTGGTTTTGGGGTCCATACCAGGCGAAGTTAATATTTTACAATAGTTAATATTCAAGGAATATTTTTGCATGGAAAATATTAGTAAGGGATTTTAGGATTAAACAAGACCATTAATTAATGTGTTTAATTCTATTATCTGGGCAATTAAGTTTGAAAAATAGAAGAGCATGAAAATGTTTACTATTTTCTAGCATGTTATTTGTTTTTGTACCTATGTGCACGTTTTCTCAAAGACCAAAATCTTTGGGAATGCTTTGACAAGGAAAACATTTTTCTACAAATTAAATGGTTATTTTAACTTGAACAAAAATTAATCCTTAGATATTTTCTCAAAGGGTTTGATCCTTGACATAGAAAATATATTGGATTTAGATATTTTTGTAAGGTTAAAATAGAAAGCCATTTTGTTCTAATTTGGCACAAGAAAAATTGTTTTGTCAAATAAACTTGAGACCAAAGTCTCTAGAGAGTTTTAATTTGGAAAATTTTTTAAATAATTATGTTTTAACTTAAATAAAATTAGTCCATGGGAAAATCTCTTAAAGGATATAAGCCTTGACATAGAAATTTTTATGGACTTAGACATTTTATTTTTGATTTAAGGGAAAACTTAATGGAAATTTTCAAAAGGATATTTTTCAGAAAACCTTTGTTTTAAAAGACTAAGTAGGAGAGGGGTTTCAACGGCCCCACGGCTTCTATCACAATTCTCATTAGAGATCGTGGTCCTCTCGCGTCACCCTGGGAGTGAAGCCGTATAGGATGGGGATACCACAAGGATCTAGATCTAATAGAATGACGTAATTGATAATTAAGGGCACGTACTATGATCGGCTAGCCCCTCGTTGGAGATAATAGTGCGAGATATATTCATAGGAAATGAGAGGAAACAGCCATCCCCTCGATGGAGTTATCTTCTAGATCATTACCTAGAAGGGAAATTAATTTGTAATGGTTAACATACTTAGCTTAGAAAACTGTTAATCTTCCCAATAAGCTATGTCAGTTGTCTTAAGAGCCAAATTGATTATTATCAGTTTTGATAATAAGGATAAAGTCACATATTTGTTTTGTTTTCACAAACTGAATCTTTTTCTTTTATTTTTTAATTTTTCATAAATGGTGGGAGGTTCTTTTAGTCCATTGGTCGTTATTCTCCGAGAGAATAATTTAATGGGACTAAACTATGTAGACTGAAAAAGGAACCTGGACATAATACTCACAATCAAGGAGTATAACTATGTCTTGTACGAAAACTGCCCTGTAATCGGAAAGGGTTCCACCGCCGAGGAGCGTGAGGCTCAGAAGGCATGGAAGAAGGCCAATAAGATGGCTTGTTGTTACATGTTAGCCTCCATGTCTAATGTGCTCAAATCCAAACATGAGCACATGACCACTGCGTATGACATAACCCAATTATTAGCCACGATGTTCGTGGATAAGAGCCGGCTCGCAAGGCAGGAGGCTCTTCGAACCATTATAAACACTAAGATGGCTAAGAAAGCATCAGTCAGAGAGCATATGCTTAAGATGATTGCTGCTTTCGAGGAGGCAGAAATCTTAGGGGCTGTTATTGATCCCAAAAGCCATATGGACATGGTTCTCGAATCTCTATTAAGTTCCTTCACTCAGTTTAAGTTGAACTATAACATGAACAAGTTGAACATGGGTTTGACTGAGTTGATGAAGGAGCTTCAGATGGTGGAGAAGGTCATGAAGCCACAGTCAAAGGCTATGATTGCCAATGCTTCATCTTCTAGAACTGGGCCCAAGCCCAGAAAGTTCAAAAAGAAGAAGGGGAATGCAGCGGGCCAGCCCAAAACCTAGCCCATAGACAAACCTAAGGGTAAGTGCTTCAAGTGTGGACTGAAGGGATACTGGAAAAAGGAGTGTCCGGATCTTCAAACCAAGAAAAACCCCACAGGTAATGTTTTTTATCTAGAGTCTATATCAATGGTTGGATCAATTTCCATTTGAATTGTTGATTCAGGAGCCACTGATTACATCTGTAACTCCTTGCAAGGGTTTAGAAGATTAGAAGAGTCCAGAAGGGCGAACATGGACTACGTAAGGGAAATAGCGCACAAGTTTGGGCCCTTGCAGTGGGAGTGCTAGATCTTATTTTTTTTATTGTAATAGAATAGTGGTTTTGAAATATATTTTATATGTACCTGGATTTCGTCAGAATTTGATTTCAGTTGCAAAACTAATAAATTAAGGATATTCTGTATCTTTTCATTCTGGTATTTCTATCAGTAGAGATGCAAAAATTCTATGTACTGGGCACATGTATGGAAATTTATTTTTCTTAAACCCTATTAATAATTAATTAAATAACGCTTAATCTGAACCTTTAACAAGGAAGAGAAATGTCAATGTCAATCACTCGTATCTTTGGCATCTAAGGTTGGGTCATATCAACTCAATTAGGATTCAGAGGTTGATCCATGATGGACCTTTAGGCTCATTGAGATTGAAAAATTGGCCTCAGTGAGAGTCCTACCTAATGGGAAATATGACCAAAAGGTCATTTGCCCCTAAGGTGGATAGAGCCAAAGAGGTATTGAGTCTTGTTCACACTGATGTGTGTGGTTCAATATCTATACCAGCTAGAGGAGGTTTTGAGTAGTTCATCACTTTCACAGATGATTGTACAAGGTTTGGTTATGTTTACCTGATAAGACGTAAGTCTGACTCTTTTGACAAGTTCAAAGAGTTTAAGACTGAAGTGGAGCATCGGACAGGTAAATTGATCAAGACCTTATGATCGGATCGTAATGGAGAGTACCTCTTTGGTGAATTCAAGGACTACATAGTACATCATGGGATAGTATCCCAACTCTCTGCGTTAGGGACACCCCAGCAGAACGGAGTAGCTGAGAGAAGGAACAGGACATTGATGGAAATGGTCCAAAGTATGATGTCTTATGCTACTCTTCCAGTGTTTTATTGGGGATATACCCTGGAAACAACAGCATATATTCTGAACTTGGTGCTTTCCAAGTCAGTACCTAGGACTCCCTATGAGATATGGACTGGGCGTAAGCTAAGTCTGAATTATCTCAGGATATGGGATTGTCCAGCTTATGTACTGGTCAAGGGAGATAAGTTGGAACAAAGATTAGAATTATGCTATTTTGTTGGGTATCCAAAAGGGATAAAGGGTGGTTACTTTTATCATCCCAAGGAGCAAAAAGTACTGATTAGTACCAATATTAGATACTTAGAGGATGATCAAAGTACTTCCATGAAAAGTTCAATTAGGTTGGAACTGGAGGAGAAGTTATCTTCGGAAGTAACTTCTTCTGACCCGATTGTGGAACAAGAAGAGGCATAGCCTCAAGAGCCTGTACAAATGGAGCCTCATCATAGTGGGAGAGTGTCTAGGGTTCCAGAAAGGTGGACTGGAGAAGCTTTCGAGTTAGTCTCCGACCATCAGGAATAAGACCCACAAGATATGAGAAGGCTATTACTGATGCCGATGCAAATCTGTGGCATGAAGCAATGAAAGCCGAGATTGAGTCTATGTATCTCAATTAGGTTTGGGATCTTGTAGCTTTACCTAAAGGGATAAAACCCATAGGGTGTAAGTGGGTATATAAGAGAAATAGGTGAGTAGATAGGAAGGTGGAAACCTTCAAAGCTAGGCTTGTGGTGAAAGGGTATACTCAGAAAGAGGGAATCAATTATGAGAAAACCTTTTCCCCAGTGGCCATGCTTAAGTCCATCCGTATTCTCCTTGCCATCGCATGTCATTATGACTACGAGATATGGAAAATGAATGTCAAGATGGCATTTTTAAATAGCCATCTTAGTGAAGACATCTATATGTCCCAACCAGAAGGCTTTATTGCTGAGGGTCAAGAACATATGGTTTGCAAGCTTAAGAAGTCCATTTATGGACTTAAGTAGGCACTAAGGGCATGGAACATTCATTTTGATGAGACTGTAAAGTCTTATGGTTTTGTTTAAAATGAGGATGAACCATGCGTGTATGAGAAACTTGAAGGCATTAATGTGTTTTTTCTTGTCTTGTATATGGATGATATTCTACTCATTGGAAATGATGTAGGGTCATTATCATCTACAAAGGTTTGGCAGTCTAGTCAATTCAGTATGAAGGACTTGGGAAAAGCCAGCTACATTCTCGGGATTAGACTTCTTAGAAATAAGAAGCAGAGAATGTTAGGATTATCCCAAGTGGCATACATTGACAAGATGCTGGCCAGGTATAGAATGGACTCATGCAAGGGAGCTTTAATTCCTTGCAGACATGGGTTGTCATTTTCTTCAAGGGTCTGTCCTAAGTCTCAAGAAAAAAAGGACAGGATGAGTAGGATTCCCTGCGCTTCGGCTGTGGGAAGTCTTATGTACGCCATGCTGTGTACTAGGCCATATATCTGCTTTGTCGTAGACTTGGTTAGCAGATATCAGTCAAACCTTGGGGAGGTTTATTGGCAAGCTGTAAAGCACATACTTAAGTACCTTAAGGGAACGAGAGATTATATGCTGGTTTACAGGGCTGATGACTTAGTTCCTATATGATATAAAGATTCAGACTTCCAGGCGGATAAGGATGAGAGAAAATCCACTAGTGGATATGTCTTCACCTTGTTTGGATGAGCTATTTCATATAGGAGTATCAAGCAATCTTGCATTGCTGACTCAACCATGAAAGCTGAGTATGTGGCAGCTTCAGAAGCATCCAAGGAAGCAGTCTGGCTCTGGAAGTTCCTTTCAGAACTTTGAGTCGTGCCACACATGAACAGGCCGATTGTGATGTATTGCGACAACACTGGAGTAGTATCATAATCTAAAGAACCTCATAACCTCAAGAATGGGAAGCACATCGAGAGGTAGTACTACCTGACCCGGGATTTCATCCAGAGACAAGAAGTCGTGGTGGAACAGATTGCCTTTGAGAACAATCTAACTGATCCATTCACCAAGCCTTTGGCTAAGAGAGTCTTCAAGAGACAATTAAACGCTATAGGGGTGGGCACCTACGGACTTACTTAGTCTTAGAGTGTAAGTGGGAGATTGTTGGGATGTATGCCCTCTTAGACTAGGTTTCTGATGTAAAAAAATCAAATGTTTTAATAAAAGAATTTTTTTTTTAGAAATTTTTTGTAAATTTACAATTTTATTTGTGTACAATTACGTTTGGAAAATTCCCATTGTGTTTAGGTAAGTGGTTCATGTTAATGGAGGTCTTTCACAGTAAGGTATGGATCACGGGTTACTTAACACATAAACTTTTGTTCTTAACCGATTGATGAGAATAGGAATCTCATCATGTCTAGGTTATTATGTTGTGAATTCTAAATGGAGAATGGCTTACCTTTAACCAGCGAGTAGTCCACTCATTTCATGACATAAGTATATTTTGAATACGTAGAACAGGACCTGTAGTAGTGCTTTCTAAAAGTACTATATGGTAGAAACATAGACTACTACAGTTATAGCGTGGACTAGTACTCTACGACTTGAGTATGAGTTGGTAGTCTGACGAAGTTAGAAGCATATACTTTGAGATGCTATAGTTAAGGTTCTATTGTAGGGCCAATAAACTTGCATGTTGGGTATGTGTGACTAGTTAGTTAAGACAGGCTTGTACAAGATAGTTTCTATACTATATCACCCCTTGTGGTTGTCTGAATGATCTAATATCCAGGGCCTTGGGAAACATGATTTGGATGTTTGCTTTAGGGTAGCTCCCTTGGAAAGCAAAAATAATCTAGGAAGTCGTGAATTATTGGACTAGAGGCCTAAGGATGGTCGATGTCATTTAGAGAGGTGTTAGTACACTTCTTCCTCTCTGAATGTACGACGATGTATAAAGGGGTATTTTAGTCATTACACCTATAAGTCAAAGACTTTGCTAATGCAACACTATCCTTAGGGTCAATATTTTCTTATGGTGATATTAAAAATATTTAAAATGCAAAATACAACTATTTATATGATTAGGGTATTTTGGTCATTTTAGTAGCCAATGCGGTGTGTCTTTTGGTCCCCAGTATAGACCGTGGGTCCTAATTAAATACGAGCTAAGAAATTGATTTTAAATTAAATGAAATTATTTTATTTAAGTAGCCTGATTTAATTATTGGGTTAGAATAAAATAAAGGTCCATGGAGAGAGAATTAATTAAATTAGTTTAGTAAGTTAATTAATTATTCAAGGCTTTGGCCCAGTTTGAATAATTAAAGATTAACCTGGGACTAAACTAATATAAGCTCATTTATTAGTCTAGTTTATTTAGGTTGGAAAATTAATTATTAATTGGGCCATTTATGTGGTTCTAATTAAAATAATTAATTAAGCCTAAAAGGTCAAACTAAGAGTCCAATGGCCCAGTCCAGTTTAACCTAGGATTTTTATTTAGGTTAAATAGGAAGATTGGAAACAACGTCATTGTTGACATAACATACATACTCTGAGACAACTTCTTCTCTGTAGAGCCAAATGTCTCTCTTTCTCTCTCTCTCTCTAGAAAAATTCTCTATCCTGTTAGTTGTTCACCAAACGGTAGTTAGGCAGGCCAGATACTGGAAGACCGAGTGTTCGGCGTTCACATACATACAAAGGCGGAGTAGGAGGCTTGTAGGAATCGCACCAGAGGCTTCCACCAACACACCTACCCCGATTGCGCATGTTTCGGTCCAACCACTTTTTGAGAACCAGAAGAAAAGGTAAAAATTTTTAAACTTTGGGATTGGGACAGGGCGCAACCGGTGCCGGCTAGGGCAGCCGGAGCCCGCGCCGGCCCTGCCCTGGATTCCCTGTTCTTATTTTTCCAATTTTTTTATGTTCGCTTTCGCTACGTGCTCTGTGTTTCCCGCTATCCCTATGCCTTCAGTTGGAACCATTCATGCTTACTTTCTCTTGTCCTTCCAGTGCTCTCCAATAGACCTCTTAGTTGGGAAGTGCTTAGTTGTAGTGAAGTCAAGTTAATGAACACACTCTTGTTCCTATGCTCAAGCTGTGTCATAACATCCACGATAGTAGCATATGAGGTTGGAGGAAAAAACACCAAAGTCCTCCTCAGTTCTATTTATTCTTGCAGTATCTCGGTTGTTTTGTTGATAGCTTAGGCTATAATTACATCTCTAAGTACTTCAGCAAGAGAGACATAGTTGCAGGTATTAAGTTGACGTCGAGGCGGCATCTTCATACAAAAATATTAAAACCTCATCATAACTCTAGGATAATCACAGCCATCTTAGCTATATCTTGTAACACCCCACTACCTATGCCCCAACACCACAAAGTTATCAAAACAAAATCTCCACAATCATCCACTAAACACCAACCTACATATTAACATCACAAGTAATCTCCAACACCACAAAGTTAATCCACAAAAGATCAAAACCATATATAAATCCTATTGTTACACCCCACTACTTATGCCCCATTAGGGCTAAGGATGTCGCCCCATCCACAGAACAAGGGGTCTTTATAACTAGGACACACAAATTACATAAAAGAAATACTCCAAAATTTAACTTATTACAACCCAACAATACATGGACAAAGTCAAAAATAAATGTCTTCTACTATTTCTCAAAAGCAATACATAGGAAAAATAACAAAGAGTCTTCCAGACATAGGCAACATTCTAGCTAATGACCTTCACAGCAAGATCAACCTGAAAACATGATATAAAAGGTGGTGAGATAAAAATCGCAGTATGCCTGTGTGTGCTTTGCGTGTTTCAGGTAAAACAATTCATGTATGCAAGTTCTAAAAGTTTCATAAAAGAAAGTGTTGGCAAGCATTAAATAAATGTCATAAATAAAGAGTGGTGTTTTGCTTTCCCAAAATATACATGTGCACAATAAATACAACTACTCAGAAGAGGTAGCCATGGCACCACACTTCGTGTACCATGACAATATAACGATCAGAATGCCACACGTTGAGCATTCTGACACAAGGTAGGTGTCCAGCCTACCGGGTAAGATACTCTTCCATCTTTACACCCAAACTTACCGATTGTCCACTTCAAAAACACACAGTCCACTTGACTGAACTTGTTAGCTCGGACCGATATGACCTCTAGGACTGGCATCCTATCCGGGAAAGGACTCATTCCTCAAAGGTGACCATCTACTGAGAGACTTACCCTAACCCTTCAAAGACTAGTCCTCATAGTCTACCCTTCTTGAGTACTCAACATTGTTTGTCCCACTTGGGAGAAAAATGATCATACAAGGATTTACTTGAAAATAACAATTAAGGTTTCTAAAATTCTTACCCAAAGTTGGGTGTTTAGAAAAACTTTAGCATTTGTGTATAAAATTGCTTGTTCAATTTCAAATGGTTTGCTTGACTAAAATAAGAAGGAAAATTGTCCTTAATTGCCTTCATAGAACAAATGCTCATATACATCTAGTTCAACTTGCCATATTTAATTTTGGTCTTCAAATGATTCCATGTAGGAACTTATCTGTTCTTTTGCTCTTCTTAGATTCAAAAGTCTTCCAAGGTTAACCTAACCCCGCCTGGGGTAAACACAAGGTATAAGATAACATTCGGACCATATCTGCCTTTCATAAATAATTTCTAGTTCAACTAGTCACAACCACAACTAACCATGACCATAACATCTTAGGCTTTAATACTAGTCGATAAAGTATTTTATAAAATAAATCTAGCTTGATAGGTTAAAATAACTATGGGTTATAAAATAAATAATAATAAGTTATAGTTTCAAATAATAAATTATGAGTATTATTGATATTAAATAAACTAGTGTCAAATATTAGATAATACTATATCCTAAATAATATTGGTAAATGGTAATATTTAAATAGTATTATTATTATAAATAATAAATACACTTTAATTTTAATTATTAATTAATAGATAATAATTAACCAATAAAATTAATAATAAATGAATAATACTTAATTTTTAATTAGTAAATAATAAATAAATTTTAATCTAAATAATATTGATGGATATAGGTAAAAGTTTTAGTAAGGCTAATTAATAAGGTCTACAAGGTCATTTGATAGTAATTAATTCTAATATTTTATTTTTTATTATTATAATATTTTTTCCTAATAAAATATTTTATTTATTTAACTAATAAAATATTAATATTTTAATTAATACCCTATTTCCAAACCTTCCTAGTGATTTCGAATTTTATAGAGTAAATACAATAATAAATCTAATTAAATTAATAAAATTTGTTAATAAAAATAATTTTAGAATTAACAAAGAAAATAATTTTTACCATAATTTCCTATTGTTATAAAGGATCCATGAACACATTCCCAAATATTAAATAATATGCTAGTCCATCCATTGACATATACTTGAATCAACACATACATGGCCAATCTCCTACTAGGCATAATCATCATCTATGACCTTATTGAAAAAAATAAGAATATAAAAGCCTAATCACCAATGGTGTCTAAATATCTATCATGCATCAAAACATCCATAAATTTCTTTAATCACGATGAGCATATATTGATTCAAAAGGAAAATCCATAAAGCTTAATCATACATTTCAACTCTCATGTCCTAACTCCATTCACTTCATCCACTTACATATACTCAACTCCTACTTTATTTAATCATCCTATCTACGTCTAGGAGTTATGAATCCAGAAATTAAAAAGGAAGATTCAAGGAAAAATACTTGATGGATGATTGCTTTGATGAGAGCTTCCTTGGTTAGAGAAGATCCACACGAGTTTGAGAGCCTTTAGTTGTCTGGAAAATAGCCATGGTTGATCATCACCATTTCGGGCAAGAGAGAGAGAGAGAGAGAGAGGGAGAGAGAGACAAATGGCATTAGAAAGAAATATTAGAATTTAAGTAGGAGAGAAGGAACAAGGAGGTTGTTCTTGTTTTTACCTTTTGGTATTCTTGGAACCTTCAACAAAAAAGTTGGTTTTGATCTATTTGAAAATTCTGCTTTGCTTGATTTAGTGTTATAAAGGCCAGAAATGGAGACTATAGGTTGAATATGGTTGATCTAGAGTGTTTGGGAGTGATTGGTGGTGCTTAGGATAGGTTTAAGCTTGAAGATGAGAAGTGTGTGTTCTTGAGAGAGTTTGAGAGAAAATGGCTTTGAGGATTGCAGGAATTGTGTTGGCTGAATGGCCTAGTGTAGATGGGAGTTTCGGTTATGAAGAATAAGGGGGGAGATTTTCAGATTTTTTTGAAATTCAAATGGAGGAAAATGAGGAGTTGTTTGAGGTAAAAGATTGGTTAATGGAGTTTGTTCATGGAAGGTCTTTTGTTCTTTAATGGTGTAAGACTGAACTAACTAGGCATTATGCAAAGAATGAATGGCTGTTCAGTTTATAAAGCTGGCCAAAAATGGTCTATAATGGCAGAGAATTTTCTGGTTTAATCACTTGCTATAGGAGTGTTTTAATGGAGCAAAAATCTGCAATTTAGTTTGAAGTTTGAATAAGTTTTAGATAGAGTAATCTTAGGAGCTTTTTGAGGTGTGATCATGGAGTCCAAACATTCAAGGTTGGTATGGAGGCCAAAGTTTTCAGTCCATGGCTGAACAAGGTCTGAATTGCAGAGGTTCGAGTGATGAATTTTGGCCCTTGCCTTGAGAAAATAAGCTGGAAAATTTCTGGATTATAATGCTTTAAGAACACTTGGAAAATTTCTGGATGATTTTGGTGCAGAATTTTCTGCCTTCTTTGGCCCACTTTGTTGCTGGTTCTTGAGAGTGTTTGAAGGTCTTTTAATGGTATTTTTTCAGCCTTTCTCTTTAAGAAAAATAGAGGAAGTTCCAGCTGCTCTTATGTCGTAATGGTGGCTTGAAAATTCAGCTGCAATGCAGCGAAATTGCTGAAGAAAAATTCTGGTTTTGAAAGGGTTGTGCAGTCCAAAAATTCACTGAATTTCCAACCTTCAACCTTACATGAAATGACCATTTTTCTGGCAGCAATTTGGGTAAGAATGTTGGCTGAAAATTTCAAAATTAACCTTGGAAGAATTCTGAAAAATTTTCTAGATTTTCCCTTTACCAAAACATGAACGAGATGAAGATGGAATTTGAAGGTATAGCTATGGTGATTTCTTTTCCTTGGAACCGCTTCTTAACTCTCATCCCTATTTTCAGCCTCACCTATCCCACAATAGCTAACTTTCGAATTCTAATGCTAGGGATTTGTCACAGAATTTTTGGAATTAAAATTGGATTAATGGATAAAGATGTTAGGACAAGACTAGCTAAATAAAAGGGAACAAGAATTCCTCTAAAATTCTTTTTAGGACATGATCAAGACATTACCTTCATGTCTCCCTTAAGATAACATTCCTATCTCTCAGGAATGAAAGAAAATCAAAAATTCAAACATGGTTAAGATAATCATGAATAAAACTTAAGTGATGGGGTTTGAACTCAAGACCTTAGAGATTAATTCACAAAGCTTTAACCACATTAAATCTTGTTCTTATTTTTTCACCCAAATATTCTTCTTATCTAAACCTTAAGTCATCTTCCTATTTTGATTTCAAATAAAATTAACTTTTTACCATTTCTACCCAACAAGCATAAATAAGCCATTTAACCTATAAACCACAATTCTAAGGCACATAAAATCATTCAAAAAGTATATTTTTGTGCATGATGACCTGATATGCATCATATCCCCCTTACTCTAGGGTTGGCTTTAGGTGGAGTTTCACATATCTTCTCTTAGTTCGAATGTCAAGTCCACTTTCTTAGAAGGATTCTCCTCCACATTCTTCACCACTCTATCACTAGTAAAGTCTCCTATCCTAACTCTTCCATTAGACCTCTAAGCAATACTCATGGTATCTACCCCTTAGCTTTAGTCTTAAACTCTTTGAATTTCATCTCTCCAGGACTGAGGCTTTAGGTTTAACTTCTAAGTTCTCATTTCTGAGTTACTATTACCATACAATTCATACATATCTAACTTTGGTAACTCCAAGAAGATGAATCAACAAGTGCCCAAGTTATGACAAGTGTGGAGCTTCATAAGGGCCATGGTTATATTGGTAGCCTTATACATTCTAACTATCTATTCACAGAAAATACACTTATCTTAGAAAAAAAAATCATAAAACTGAGAATTTTAAATCTATTAAATCAAGGTAACTACCTAAACCTAGGCTCTGATACCACTTATAATACTTCAACAAACTATGTACCCCAAAAATTGTAGAGATGTTATCCCGTCTTTAAGACTAGTGGCCTTTTTAACTATGTAAAGTATAAGTCGAAATAAATATGCTAAAGTTCAAATTTATTGCAATAGATCAAATACTATACATATCTCAAAATAAGGAAAACTAATCAAAACTTCCAAATAAATACATCAATAAAAGAAATAAAGGCTTCAAACCTCTAGGCCAGCTTAACCTTGTCAATGCAGGATCTTCCTAAAATCATGATACAAAAGGGTGTGAGAATTACTTTCCAGTAAGTCTTGTGTGTGCTCTTAAACATTTTAAAGTGATTTCGTGTATGAATATTGGAAACGTTTTTAAGAATTCGTTTGCTAGTCATAACATATTCCTTTTAAAATAATGAGTGATATTTTGCAAACTTTTGTTGTCAACATAATTGTACAATTCAAGAAAATAATCACTCATAAAATAGGTGGACTATGAAGCCTTGCATCATAATCCTTTGCCATGAAACCCTGCATTATGACAAGGCTATGTGAAACCCTGCATCATAGTACATTGGGTGGTCGGTCTACTCAGTGAAATACTCACCCATCTCCCACCTAAACATACCGGTTGTCCACTTCCAGGAATAGTCCTCATGGACTATTTGCTAGCTTATATTGGCTTGACTTACTAGTACTATCACCTTATCAAGGAGCTTATTTTTTGGAGGTGATCTCTAGCCAAAAGTCTTACTCTAACCTTCGAAGGCTAGTACTATTAGTCTGCCCTTATTAAGTACTTAATGTATAAGTATCCTGCTCCAGGATTAAAAAAAAAAAAAATCCAACACCTTAGGTATGCAAACACAATTTTAGAATGGTTTGCTCAAAATCATTTTGTAATAAAATGCAATTTTTATTTAAAATTATTTTTTGATCAATATCATTTGGTAAAAAAAAAAAAAAAAGAACCACTTTTGCAACCCAAGTAAACACGTTTTAACTTAGCAATAATTCCTGAATGACTTGCAAACAAAAGCATTGATGTTGTTGTATAGTTTTTGTGGGGTTCTATATTTTAGAAAATAAATCTAATTCTCAACCAAATATCAATACTAAATACCAATTTAACTCATATACACACATAATTGGGCAAATATACCCATCATGTAGTATATAGTGTAGTTGGTAAGTATTGAAGAACCTCAAGAACGGGATCAATTACTCCTATTTCTACCTAAAATCTATTATTTAATCAAACAAAATAAGAAGGAAAACAACTAATTACTAAAGTTAAGGACAAGAGGGTATCACACGAATACATCAACTCAATTCTTAAGGTAAAAACTAAAAGATCATAAGGTAAGATTCAAGTAACACTAAAAGAAAAATAAGCTTTCCTAACACTAAAAAGCATCATGAAAGGAAGGCTTTCCTAACATTTTTGACCTCATGATGCCTTGGAATAGTGTCGTTAAAGGTTGCATCAAAATTGGTGTTGTGACGCACAAAAGTAAAAGCAAAAAGTTCCACTAAAACATGACTAATATAACACAAAATTATGTCACAATAGGCACTATACTATGACAAATAAAAGCAGCATAAAAGCACAGCTAATATGACGCCAAAAGGTGTCACAATAGGTACTACATGGTGACATTACTTTGTGTCATAATATTTGTCATGAAAGCATGGCTAATATGACACAAGTTACCATCACAATAGGTCCTATGAGACATTAAAAGCATTAGGATATGTGTCATGCTAGCATGTCTATTATGATGCTTTCTTACATCATAATGGGATGGTATTGTAACGCGTAACAGTGTTAGGAAAGCACAGTTAGTATGATAGAATTTTGTGTCATCGTAGGTGCTGTGACATTAAAAAATGTTAGGCCTTTCTTTTTTTTCCTACCTTACCAACTAATATATATATATACATACACATATACATATATATATGTATATATATTTATACTCCTATTTTACCTATAAATACGGTACAATTATTAAAGGTCAAAACAATCAAAAGTGGATCCCATTGAAAAGAAAGTAACTTCAAATATAAGTTTGATTATATCTAAATTTAACATTCATATTTATTGAACAAAAGCAGTACAAAAGTGAATAGTAAGTACTTTTATACATATCAGTTCTTGGAACCAAGCTAGCTTAAAACAAACATTAGTTCGTGAAAATAAAGCATCATTTATCTTGTCTCAATCCCAAACTGCTGTGATAGTGAAATATATATTCAATCTTCTTCGCAAATCCTCACCTACAATATTATTATACATAACGAATTTAGTAACAACATTATCAAGTATGGTGAAAATTAACAAATATTTTAACACGGTAAGTGTTTAGATAATTATCAAATAGCATGGCTAAGCAATAGATATTACAATCCTGTCTCCAATGGTTTGAATAATATCTAATGGCCTTTTCAATTACTCATCAAGATGAAAAGGAGTCAAAACCACAACTTCACACCATCCTTGAACAAGTCTTAGGCCTTCAACTTGTTGGATAGATCTAAATTTTGAATGCAGCCTTTTGCAACTACTTTTGTTGAATCTAACATGCTTAAAATTGAAACATATACGTCAACCTACAATGAATGTTTTATTGAGGAGGGGGGTGAATAAGGTTTTTGGCAAGCAAAAATAATTTTTTCAAATAGTCTAAAATGCTGAACAAGGATGATCACCAAGATACTTGAACTGACTTTATTGATGCATTGAAAGTTGTCCAAGCACTCGTAGATGTATATCCAGATTTAGACAGTGAAAAAACATAAAAACAGTACAAGAACCATTGAATTAAAATGAGACAAGAGATATATAGTGGTTCGATCACAATGATCTACGTCCACTACTTAAGCCTCACACTTAAGAATGTTCAACCCTATTTCATTAACCTCACTTAATGAAATAGCCACATACAAGAGAAGATTACCACACTAGGTTTTACACAACCTCTCAAACATATCAAGGCTCACCCCTATGGGTTTTACACCACAACCTTGAACATACACATAACAAGGATCACCCCTATAGGTTTTACCACACAACCTTGAACATACACACAACAAGGGTCACCCCTATGGGTTTTACTACACAACCTTGCACTTACAACAATACAAGGATCATCCATATGGGTTTTACCACATAACCTTGCACTTACAATAGAGAATTGAAAATCAACAGAACAGAGATAAGATCACTTAGTTGAGCAAATATTCTCTCAGATACAAGCTGCAAAATACTTTTATCTTTGATACACAATGAACTCACTTTGAAGCTAAGATAAAAGGAGATTTTTGAAAATATTGAGCAATACTGTTTCTAAGATGAATGTTTAAAAAATCTTACTTGTAATCTTGCTTTAAAGGCTATTTATAGAGCCCAAAAATGGAGTGCCAACAGTTATAAAAAAATAGCTATAAATTTTTTTGTTTAAACTCATCCGAGTTTTGGACTTGGGTTTTGGACGAAGATGCATCCAAAAGTTAAGTCCAAAATGGCACATCCCTGACAGAAATTCTTCGACCCGATTTACAAGATTTTGGATGAACCTTTTGGATTCAAACTGTTCCATCCAAAATTTTGTGAATTTTAAAATCTTTGAGAAACATCTCATTTGAAGCTTCAAGGTGAAGTCAAATGAATCAAAAGATAAAAAGACATAGGAAATAATAGATATACCTTAATGACACTTCCTAGTCTAATATTCTTCATAAAGAGCTTCCTAGATATATATCTCCTCATACTGTGATTTTCGCATTTGATCTTCTAATCTTGAAAATAGTGTCAAAGGAATTGACAACAATTCTTATCTAAAGACTTTAGAAGAATAAATGTCAAACATGTTCTATCACAATAAATTGACACATTAGTCCATATCGACGTTTGTCATAAATTAAAACCTAAAAGAAAGCCCCTAGGGCTAATAATCTCTCCCTTTTTGAGTGATGACAAACATGCCACAGTTGATATGTAAATAGAGAGAACATGTTGAGCAAATAAATGTAATCTTACAGTATAGGTCTCATAGAGATCTTATGATAAAAAATATGTAAACAAATCTCAATGATTCTAAAGCATATCATATCTCTATACAAACATTCAGAGTAATTTGATAGAGATAAAATGCTAAAATGCTCCCCCTAAATATATGCTTATGTGACAATTTCGAACATAAGAGGAATGAGAAGAAGTAACGATTTATTCATCCAGAAAGTGTATCCAATTTCAGTTCATCAGTTAAATTGAATTCATATCAAATTATTATGCAGAACCCATAACATTTTATTTTGGATATCAACATGAAGATCAAATTCATATGCAGTCGTAACATACAAACTTTACATTTTCTATCAGTTACTGCATACCAACAATTTCATACAGCATATATGTAGACTATAACATTTCAGACTAGCATATTTCTTTCTTCCCGGTGAATGCAAACAACATCATGTTGACAGTTATGTAGACCATAATATTTTCATAGACAAACATTCAAAATTTTTACAGCAGTATTTTCACAGATTTTTACAGTAACTCCCCCTTAATATTCACTGTCATTTTCTCTCTTTCTAGATCATTAGACAACCCATAATATTCTAACTGCCCCAATAATATCTTCAGACACATTCCCCATAGTATCTTCAGACACATTTCTATTTCTCCCCCTTTGGCATCAATAAAAAAGAGGCATAGCAAACGGAGAAATATTATGCAGTTAATAGACATTAGATAGACAATAGGCAGGATAGAGAATTTAACTTAAACAAGTATCAGTAATTATCCAAAGACAGAAATGTAAATGACTGAAAATAAATTGTTCAACGGGTGCAGAAAGTAAGTTGTTTATCAGCCCATTGTGCTGCCCAAGTAAAATGACAGAAATTTTGTTCTCTAAGATTTTGATTTCTGAGCTAAGAGATTCCAATTTCTCTGCAAAAGAACTGATTGCACTCAGAAAATTCTCAGATAGGCCAGAGTCAGGAACAGTTTCTTCCTCATCAATTTTTCTTTTGGTCCCTGACTTCCCTTCTTCCTTGATTTTTATCAAAATTTCCCTTTCTTTTCCAACAAATTCTCTCAACAATTTCCACGAATTTCCCTCCCTAGCATACCCCATCTTTTCAAAAGAGTCATTGCCGTAAACATTTGTTCTTGAGGGATCACAAGTAACATAATTTAAATCAATATTGAAAAATCTAAAGACTTTGGTCAATAAATTTCCTTGCTAGAACTATTTCTAGACTGCAACATTAACTTTGTTGCCAGAAATCCAAAATTAATCTGTCTCCCCTCAGCTAAGGCTAACATGACCACCATTTGAAGTATGCTAATAGAGGTCTTATGATCAGAACTGGGTACAACAATGGTAGATATCATATGATGAAGGATTCTACCCAATCCGTTCAACCATTGAGAACTGCAATTTCCAGAGTTTTCAAAGATTTTTCCACCAATAAACAACTTCTCAAAATTTTTCAGATTAAAATTTTTGTTTCTTTCAGGAAAGTTGTTCAACTCAAAATACTGAAACCCAGCATCATGAACATCACATATTCTATTTAGCATTCTATGGTCGAATTCAAAATCTTTTCCTTTCACCCTTGTTACATACCACCTAATCATGAATCCTCTCTCTGTTTCTTCCAGTTTACCCTTTCTCAAATTTTCATAAAATTCCCAGACTAAAGAAGTGTAGATTTTCTCATCATCGGATAGCAAACTTCCCCATCCGACATGATCAAACATATCCAGAATATTCGATAAGTTCAGAAAAGTTGAGTGGTTTACTCAATAACCAGAAATAATAGTTCAATTTCTAGAGACCCAGTCATGTATTCAGATTCACATTTTGAGTCGAGAAATTGGGGTACTTAGTTGTTCGAAGGATGATTCAGACGAATCATAATGAGAAGCCGAGAAGTGAGGCTAAGGAGAAGCTTCTTTAGCTTTGCCCTTTGATGAACTGGAAGCCACTTTCTTTTTCATGGGAGATGATTTCTCTCCCTTCTTCGGTTTTGGAATGGTAGATTTAGTTTTTGCTATTGAAAGATTTAAGCTTTTTCAGGGCTTTTTCAGAGAAGAAGAGCATGGAGGAATTATTTTGGAAGAAGAACAGTTTTAAGGGTTTTGAATGAGAGAAAACCAAAAAGCTTTGAATGGCTAGGATAGTGTGAGAACAAAGTTCCTTGGAAACATATGTTTTTCTGAAGAGTTTTGAAAAATGCGCAAACTATTTTTTTGAAACTCGATATTTGGAATAAAAGAATATTAAGCATTGATTTTGGAACAAGACCAAGTCCGAAATCAACATCCAAAAGAGTGTTTTCCTGAAATGCATTTTGGTTGTAGGAATTGGATTCTATCACTGCGTCCAAAACAAAGAACGAGGTATTTTGGATGTAGAACTTTGTTTCCAAAACCATTTCTCTTCACAAATCCTACACAAGAAAGACTTATACCACCTGGTTAGTTTTCAAATTCTTGTAATTCACAAACCTCTTCTTAAGTGGTTGAATCTTTCCTCAGCTAGAGGTTTAGCGAAGATATCTGCTTGTTATTCATTCGTTAAGACATATTCAACACATACATCTCTCTTGAGTACACGGCCTCGGATGAAGTGATGTTTGACTTCAATATGCTTTGTTCTCAAATGTTGTACTGGATTTTTTGTTAGATTGATAGCACCTGTATTATCACACATTATAGGTACACAATTAAAATTTAGATAAAATCTTGCAGAGTATTCTTCATCTATAAGATTTGAGCACAACAACTTCCTGCTGCAATATATTCAGCCTCAGTGGTGGATAATGATACGCAAGCTTATTTTTTACTGTGCCATGATACCAGCGAATGTCCAAGAAATTGACAATGGCCACTAGTACTTTTTCTTTCAACTTTACACCCTGTATAATCTGCATCAGTATATCCTACAAGATCAAAAGTGTTAGTACGTGGATACCATAATCCAAAATCATGTGTCCCAATTAGATATCGAAGTATGCGTTTAATTGCACTTAAATGTGATTCCTTTGGACAAGATTGAAATCGAGCACAAAGATATACTGAAAACATGATATCTGGTCGACTAGCAGTAAGATATAGTAGACTTCCAATCATACCTCTATATTTTCGTTCATCTACCATCTTACCCTTTTCATCTTGGTTAAGTTTTATGGACGTACCCATAGGTGTGCTGATTTCCTTTGCTTCAATCATTCCAAACCTTTTGAGCAACTCTTTGGCATATTTTGCTTGGTTTATAAAGATTCTGTCTTTAGTTTGCTTAATTTGTAGTCTGAGAAAGAAGTTTAACTCTCCCATCATACTTATTTCAAATTATTGCTACATAGTCTTAGCAAACATCTTGCACAAGGAGTCATTAGTAGCGCCAAAAATAATATCATCAACATAGATTTGGACAATTAGTAAGTCACTAGAACAATCAGATTTGATGAACAAGGTATTATCAATTAAGCCTCTAGAAAATCCTTTTGAGATTAGGAAACCACTAAGCCTTTCATACCAAGCTCTTAGAGCTTGTTTTAACCCATAAAGAGCTTTAGAGAGTTTGAAAACATGATTTGGAAAAAGCTCATGAGTAAAACCAGGTGGTTGCTCAACGTACACTTCTTTTTCAATAAAGCCATTTAGGAAAGCACTTTTGACATCCATTTGATAGAGCATACAATTTTTAAAGGATGCAAAGGCAAGTAACATTCGTATTGATTCTAGTCTAGTAACAGGAGCGAATGTTTCATTATAGTCAATGCCTTCTTCTTGATTAAATCCTTGAGCTACTAATCTAGCTTTATTTCTAATTACAACCCCATTTTCATCAAGTTTATTTCTAAAAATCCATTTTGTTCCAATAACAGGATGATCATGCGGTCTAGGAACAAGTTTCCAAACCTGATTTCTTTCAAATTGATTTAACTCGTGTTGCATGGCAATAATCCAAATTCATCATGTAATGCAATATCAATGTTGTTAGGTTCAATATTTGAAAGAAGAGCAAATTTGTTGATAAAATACCGTCGAGTTTTAACTCCTTGGTTTGGATCTCTAATAATTTACTCCTTTGGATGGCCAGATTTGTATTTTCAATCCTTTGGCAATTGATGATTTGAAGAAACTTCAGTTTGATTTCTCTCTTGTTCTTTCTGCAATTCTTCAATTTCCTCTTCTTTTGCATGAGTGTCTAATGATGGAGCTTTAAGCTGGTCTAACTTTACCTCATTTGAATTTCCTACATCATCGTCATCTCTTTTTGAAGTATAAATGTTAGATTCATCAAATACAACATGCACAAATTCCTCCACACAAAGTGTTCTTTTATTGTATACTCTATAAGCTTTCTTGTTGGAAGAATATCCAAGAAATATAGCCTCATCGGACTTACTATTAAATTTTTCAAGATTATCTCTTGTATTTAGAATGAAACATTTACATCCAAAAACTTTAAAATAAGAGATAGAAGGAGTTTTGTCAAAAATAAGTTCAAAAGGAGTTTTTCCTAAAAATGGTCTTAACATAACTTGGTTTATTGTATAGCATGCTGTGTTAATAGCTTCCGCCCAAAAGTATTTTGGAAGAACATTTCCACAAAGTATTGATCTAGCCATTTCTTGCAAGGTCCGATTTTTCCTTTCAACAACACCATTCTGTTGATGAGTTTTAGCTGCTGAAAAATTATGAAAGACTCCATTTTCATCACAAAAGTGAGTAAATTCGCTGATACAAAATTCTTTTCCATTGTCACTTCTAATAGAAATCAGTTTGCATGCAATCGAGTTTTGGACGCGCTTAATCAGTTTTGAAAATTCAGTAAAGGCTTCATCTTTTTGTCCAAGAAATAATGTCCAGGTAAATCTAGAAAAATCATCAACAATTACATATGCATATTTTTTACCCCCAAGACTAGCAGTCCTCATAGGTCCAAAAAAATCCATATGAACTAATTTAAGTGGTTTTGAGGTAGAAATCATTTTCTTTTATTTAAAAGAGGTTTTGATTTGCTTTCCAAATTGACATGCATCACAGATTTTGTGTTTATCAAATTTCATTTTTGGAAGCCCTCTAACAAGTTCTTTTGAGGATAGTTTATTTAACAAATCAAAGGATACATGACCTAATCTTCTATGCCAAAGATAGCCATTATTGTCATGTACAGATAGACATCTAATTCCATTAGCTACAAGGTCATTGAGATAAAACACATATACATTTCCCATGCGTTTGGCAGTAAAGATGGTTTCAAGATTTCCACTATCAAGTATAGAGCAAGAATCTTTTTCAAAAATAACTTTACAGCCATTGTCACAAAGTTGGCTAATGCTGAGCAGATTATATTTTAAATCATCAATAAGTAAGACTTGCTTTATAAATGTTAAGGAACCTTTACCAATATTACCAATGCCGAGAATCTTCCCTTTCTTCTTGTCTCCAAATGTAACAAATCCTTCATTTGTTGTCTGAATATCTTCTAACAAAGCTGCATTTCCAGTCAAATGTCTTGAACAACCGCTGTCCAAGAACCACTTGGTAAAGGTTAAAGACCGTGCCTATACATAAGAAGAAGAGATGATTTTTGGTACCCACACTTTCTTGGGTCCATGAAGGTTAGTAACATTTTCTTTAATTTTCTAAAAGGTAGCTCCATCGGATTCCACTTTTCTTTTAACAAGACATCTTGAAACTATATGTCCAGGTTTTTTACAATATGTGCATGCCTTGTATGTGCTGTGAGTAGGTTTAGCAAACTGAAACTTGTTCTTTTTGTAGTTATTCTAATGTTCATGTCCTAACCCACTTTGATTTCCCGTTAAACTAAATCTGGGTTTGCAAATTTTATCTTTATCCTCATGTTTATATTCTAAGCCACTTCGATTTCCAGCATAAACAAATCTGGGCATGCAAGTTTTGTCATTATCCTCATGTTTATATTCTAAACTACTTCAATTTCTAGTATAAACAAATCTAGGCATGCAACTTTTGTCTTTATCCTCATGGTAATATCCTAAGCCACTTCGATTACCAAAATGATTTTGAGTTCGGAGAAGTTTTTCCAGATTGTTTTTACCATTTGTGAATTTTCTCAATGCAGTTGGTAAGATCATTTACTCTAATTTTCATATCATCAAAGATTCTAACATTGCATTCAAGAGTTTGAATTTTATCACGTAGGTTTTTATGTTCCAGAAATGCATGATGCATGACAGTTATGATCACATCTTTCTCAATTATAGCACACGTATGTGTTTCAAGAGATATTTCGTAGGCATTCAACAAAGCTTCATTTTCTTTCATCTGACAATTTACCTTCAACTTTAAATCTTTATTTTTTTTTTGGATAGTTTTTTTAAATCATAAAACATATCACATAACAACTCATTAGGATCAACATGCTTTTCAGTCATAGATGTATGCAAATTAGACATGCATTCTGATGTTGAAAAGTTTACCTCATTTTCCAAATCCATGAAGCAAATGTTGGCAGTTTCTTCCTCATATTCTTCATCTCCAGATTCTTCATTTAAGTCCCAAGCTCCTATCAATCCTTTACCTTTCTTGACCTTTAGGTCTTTCCTCTTCTTAGATACTTTTCCTTCCTTTCCTTTTGCAACCGGACAGTCTGTAATGAAGTGATCCGTGCTTTTACATTCAAAGCATTGAGGTTTGATGCCGGAGGTTTGTCCTTTCTTTCTTATAAGCTTCCTTCCTCGTTTGTAGTTTCCTTTGAACATCCTTCTGATTTTTTTTGCTATTATTGCTAAGTCATCACTGTCCATTTCCATACCTTCACTGCTTTTCGAAGAACTTGTTTCTCCATCATCACTTTCAGCCTTTAAAGCAATCCCTTTTCTACCTCTATCATGATCATCAGATTCATGAAACCTTTTAAACTTCATCTCATGAGTTAAAAGAGATTCAATCAACTCTTCAGTTGATAAGGATTTCAAATCCTTAGATTCTTCTATAGCAAGAGTTTTAGGCTGCCAGCTTTTTGGTAAAGCATCAAGAATTTTTCGATTTTGTTCCCCAAGGGAATAAACATTTCCGTAAGCTTTTAGACCATTTGAGCTATTAGTAAATCTTGTGAACATGTTAGTGATGCTTTCATTTGGCTTCATAGTAAATAATTCATAATCATGAATAAGAAGCCCTAATTTTGATTCTTTGACTTGATTAGTCCCCTCATGGGTGACTTCTAGCAATCTCCACATATCATGGGCTGAATCACAACCACTAACACGGTTGTATTCAGTCGCATCTAGAGCACAACACAAAATGTTCATAGCTTGAAAATTTAGAGTCATTTTCACATTGTCATCCACACTATATTCATCATTCTGTTTAGGTATTTTTATGCCATCAATCATCTTTAATGGAATAAAAGGACCATTGTCTATTAAACTCCATAAATCAAAGTTAATAGAGCACACATAAATTTTTATTGTATTTTTCCAGAAAGTATAGTTGCTTCTATTAAACAAAGGAGGACGATTTGTTGAAGACCCTTCAACATATGGAAGAGAGGATGAGCTTGCCATTAAGATCTTTTCAACAAAGCTGTTAAACCAAGAGCACGTAGACCTTTCTCTGATACCAAATGAAAAACCTTAGAAGGGGAGTGAATAAGGTTTTTGGCAAGTAAAAATAATTTTTTTGAAGAGTCTAAAATGCTGAACAAGGATGATCACCAAGATATTTGGACTGACTTTATTGATGCATTGAAAGCTGTCCAAGCACTCGTAGATGTGTATCCAGATTTAGTCAGTGAAAGAACATAAAAACAGTACAAGAACCACTGAATTAAAATAAGACAAGAGATGTATAATGGTTCGATCACAATGATCTACGTCCACTACCTTAAGCCTCACACTTAAGGATTTTCAACCATATTTTATTAACCTCACTTAATGAAACAGCCACATACAAGAGAGGATCACCACACTAGATTTTTCACAACCTCTTAAACACATCAAGGTTCACCCCTATGGGTTTTACGACACAACCTTGAACATACACACAACAAGGGTCACCCTTACGGATTTTACCACACAACCTTGCACTTACAACAACACAAGGATCACCCTTATAGGTTTTACCACACAACCTTACACTTACAATAGAGAATTGAAAATCAACAGAACAGAGATAAGCACACTTACTTCAGCAGATATTCTCTCAGATACAAACCACAAAATACTTTTATCTTTGATACACAATGAACTCACTTTGAAGCTAAGATAAAAGGAGATTTTTAAAAATATTGAGCAATAGTGTTTCTAAGATGAATGTTTCAAAAATCTTACTTGTAATCTTGTTTTAAAGGCTACTTATAGAGCTAAAAAGTGGAGTGCCTACGGTCATAAAAAAACGACTATAAATTTTTCTGTTTAAACTCATCCGAGTTTTGGACTCGGGTTTTGGACAAAGATGCATCCAAAAGTTAAGTCCAAAATGGCACATCCCTGGCAGAAATTCTTTGACCCGGTATACAGGATTTTGGATGAATCTTTTGGATTCAAACTGTTCCATCCAAAATTCAATGAATTTTAAAATCTTTGAGAAACATCTCATTTGAAGCTTCAAGGTGAAGTCAAATGAATCAAAAGATAAAAAGACGTAGGAAATAATAGATATATCTTAATGACACTTCCTAGTCTAATATTCTTCATAAAGAGCTTCCTTGATATATAACTCCTCATACTGTGATTTTTGCATTTGATCTTCTATCTTGAAAATAGTGTCGTAGGAGTTGCCAACAATTCTTATCTGAAGACTTTAGAAGAATAAATGTGAAACATGTCCTATCACAATAAATTGACACGTTAGTCCATATTGACGTTTGTCATAAATCAAAACCTAAAAGAAAGCCCTTAATGCTAACAAGTTTATATTTAATGGAATTAGAGTCACACAAGCCAAACAACTCATGGTAATCAAAAAACAATATATTCCTAAGAACACGAAATGACATATCAACTATTTCACAAATACCGATATAGAGTTCTGCCACTATCTTACAATATATTTAAGGATAGTTAAATTTTCCAGGCTTAAATTTTTAGCAAAAGATTCTTTTAATTGTAGCTTCAAATTATGCATTAGATTGAGACAAATAAGGCCTAAGTTATATGACTTCGGATACTACTGCTTGTGTTCATAGTTTTATTTTCCTGCCATCTATTTTCATGTCTTAAATATAGAAAATAAATAGTAATTTTAGTGCTTTTGAAAGAAACTATATGTATATTAATGCTGACTGAGCTATCATGCCATTTTCAAACATAGAACTCCAGAAGCCGATAATGATACTTGTAATGGAAGTGAAGATTTTTAGCAAACAGACTGTGACAATAGGAATCTATGTGATTATGAAGGAGTCTAATCAATTGTTGATTGCAATCTAAATGGTTTATCTGTACTCCCGAGCTAACACCAGCCATCTCAATTGACTTAAAGCCCCCAAATCTAAATATATAACATAAAAATGGAAAATTTCTTTCAGCAGTTTACTAGAAGATACCCACTAAGCACTTAAAAAAAAAATCAAAATTCATAAAGATTATTGATGAGACAAAAGAAACAACAACTAGAAATGAGTGTATTTCCTCACCAAGTAAAAGTGTAGACAATCTCAAATTATCAGACATAGCATCAATCAGATGCAAGAAGAATGAATATGATATGCATTTATATGCATGCTTTGCTACATTAACAAACAAGTAAGGCTGACATTATGCTTAAATATGTTCTATACCCATAATGTAGTGGTGCCACTATTGGAACCTATTGATGGAACTCTTGAATCAGAGATAGGGATGACCTATTTCTTTGGGGCAGTAACATTGCACATATCTCAGCAAGCTCATGTCCTTGTTCACTTAATTGGTATTTTATACTTGTAATTTCATCCATTCACTCTTCAATTATTTGAAAAGATGTGCTACAACTTGGTATTTCACCCGGGTGAACACCGTTGCAAAACATGCAGACTCTACCATGTCTATTCGGTCAAAAAACTTGAGAAAAGATATCATTTGGCCAAAATTGATCTTCTGAGCTGGGAATAAGTTGTATAGATCTTTCATTCTTTTCATTTTGTAAGGTGGATATACAATTTAACAAACTAGACTCTTTCATCACAATTTAAACAAGCATTTTGTGTAAGAAAGAAACAATTAAAGAGAATTATTTTCTGTCAAAAGAAGAACAAATGAATCGGATATAAAGTAAAAGGCAAGGGCAACATGATTATATCTTATCCCAAAATAGGAATTGTCACATATTCCTTAAAAACAGATAATTTACAAAGTAAAATCTACACATAAATGAGATCAATAAAAATAAAAATTCATGCCAACAACAACTATAGTGAAATTAAATGTCTATTATGTGAGAAGAGTATAATAAAAAACATGAAAAGTTGACTAACTAATGCTCCTGTTAACTCAATTGATAGTCTAGACATGGATGGGATAACTAGAGAAAATATTGTTAGGAAAGTTTTAAGAATTTTGAATAACGGAGAATCTTGATTTAGCTACACAAGTAGAAAGTATTAATATCTTACAGGGGTGAGGGGCCGGGGCATAAGGAACCTGTGATAGGAGCTAGATTCATCACTGTTTCCTAGTTATTTGAGGGTAATTTTAGATACTTTTGATGTAATAATTAGGCGTATTCTTTCCTATTTGACATTTTACATGTAAAAAGTGTTTTTGACAAATTTGTGCAGATTTAAGTGAATTTCGAGCAAAAAGTGAAAGATTCAAGATTGTACCCGGCGCTAGGTCTAGTTAAGGCACTAGGCGCCATGTCTGGTTGAACAAGCAACAATTTTGAGGAGAAACAGATTAGAACCTGTGCCAGGTAGGTTGAATGGACCCAGCGCCAGGTCTATTCTAATCAGTGTTGAAGAATTTTCCTTTTCCAAGTAGATTTTGGCAATTTCAGTTTAATTCTTTTGGGAATTCTTTCAACCACGGAAAAGGACTCTTGTATACACATTTTGGCAATTAGAACTCCTATATATATAAGAGAACTAGTTTTAAATGTTTTCATAGTTTCCAATTCTTCAATGTAATATCTTTAGAAAACTCCTAGAGAAACACCAAGATTTAAGAGGATCAAGGATAATTCTTGGAGAAGAAGAGGACGTTGCTCAAGAAGGTTTCAAGAAAGAAGAAGATGGCTTACTTGTCTATGAGCGGTTTCTTTTTCTCTTCTTTCTAATTTAATGACAATTTGAGATTAATATTTTAATTGTCTTTAGAGGATATTCTTTTGGATTCATGATTTTGTATTGATTTTAGTTCTTTGATCAATTTATTTTTATTCTTGGTATTTGATTACTTGAGCATAATATCTTTTTGGATTGATTAGTTCTCTTCTAATTAACTTGCAAAATGATGTTAGGAGAGAATGGCCAACTAATTAATTCAATACTAGTTATTCTTAAGTCACTTGAAAAAAGATGTTAAGGGTAAAGACTAAGTAATCAAAGATTGGTTGATGATTGCTAGAATATAGATTCATTGGCCAATTTCAGTCTTAAATCACTTAGAATATAGGGATTTATGTGAGGATTGATTTTAATGCAACTTTTGGCTAAATTGATTGAGACAGAATATGTTCACTAATTTAGCTAGAAGATAGTGATTCCATAGATTGCAGATGAAGTGGGTCTAATTTAATCATTCATGATGCCAAGATAATAATTAATTGAGAGAATAGCTAGTCAATCATTATTGTGTATTCCAAGATTTCTATCTTTTTACATGTCTTTTCTCTTTGTTCTCACTCATTGATTGCCTTTGTAACTTTTCTTGTGTGACTTAATTTTCTCTAATATATTAGGTTAGTAGGTTATTTACTTCTATTCCTTTATTTCATTGGATAAATAATAAAGATTTAGATAAAGTACAGTGGGAGCCTAAGTTCTCATGGATTCAATACTGAATATTCCCTATACTATATGATGGGTATAATTGCCCGTATGTGTGATTTTAGTAGTTAGCATTTTATTAAAGCTTGATTAACTGTGTAATGTTTTGGTAATATTTTCTACACTAAAAAACATGCATCAACCTACTTATCAAGATGTTATTAAAATGCTAAATAAACTGAAAGTCATCATGTGGTGCCAATATGCAAAGGATGCATGTACTAGGTTCCTCCTAGAATCCTTGCACATTAGATTTAACAAGAAAATGAAGGGGAAAAAAAGTTACAACCCTCCAAGTCCAGGGTTCTTTTTGTACCAAAAAAAAAAAAAAACTTCTACTAAAGACAACTATGAGTGATAGCAACAATTATTGAATTAGAGAACACAACCAAAGAGTCACAAATTAATTGTGCAATATAATACTATCTGGATAGAAAGTAATGTTGCTTTTCCTATAGTCTAAGGAGTCAAAGAAATTATTTCCTTGTTTGGTCTCTAGAAGCTTTTATATGTAGTTCATCCGAATAGCTTAACCAAATACAATGTAACTGTTTTCCTCCCCTCCTGACTCCAGCCTTCCTCTCCCTTCCCTTTTTTAGGAATGTGGGTGCACCACACAATATTCACTTCTAGAAAATTAAGACTTCAAAACTCTATATTGCTTCAATTACCGAAAGGGTAACACAATCCAAACTAACGTACATGCCCCACAGAGCACACAGAACATGTGATAATTATCATGAACAATAAAGAAAATATGGCCAAAAGATATAGCAATCTAGAGGTCTAGCATTTAGTATTCAAAAAAAAACTTGGTTATTAACTCTTCTAACTTTTAATAGTTTTATATCATCAAAGGATTTTCTCATTCACTACCTATTAGTCCAAAATAGGAAACAAAGTTCTACAAATCACTTTCTTCTTTAACTTCTTTAACTTATCTTCACTTTAGTTTCTTCTTTAGGCCACTACTTGAATGTTTCTATAGTTAATAAATATAATTAGCCATATTGCCAAAATAAATATGTGATTTGCAAAATAAAATGGACTTATCACCACATTTCTATATATTATAAGGGTGTTTTTTAGATGATGTTAATTATTTTTAACATATTTTAGCAATTTGTACAGCCTTTAATAAACAGTTTTCAAGTCGTAAATTGGTCTTACTTGGATGTTCTTTCTTTAGGCATCTCTCTAAGCTGTCCGTTTTTCACAAAGATTATGCAATTGTTTAGGCTCTTTTACTTGGTTATTAGTTGGTATAATATGGCTACTTTTATAGTTTTGTTGTCCAGGCAAAATCATGGGTATGTGGGAAGAATGTTGTAAGGCAAAGAAAAATTAGGTTAATGAAGCAGGCAAGGGATCAGGTATTTTTTCTTTTTTTTTCTTTTGAAACCAAATATGCAGGTATCATATGCTTTCTATACTTAACACACAAACTGTAAGAAATATGCTAGTCCATGTAACTAGAACGATAACCATATTCCAATAAAAAAAAAATATGCATATTCTTCATCAATCTATAATTACCACTGCATCGGCAATACAAGAGTCAGAAGAACTTCCACTAGCATCCATGTAACGTTTCTTGAACACTTGTCCACGAGTTGGGAAACAGCCTTACTCTTTTATCTAAATCATTCAATTTAGGTTATTAGTTAATAGCACTCCTTCCAGTTAACACTTTCAATTGGAGTAAAGCATAAAGTTACCATATTTGCACGAATTTGACAATGTGGCTTCTTTCATGTCTTATGATTCATGTTCTTCCTATTTCTATTCATTTTGTTCTTTTTTTGATAGTGCCTAAAATATATATTTTTTTACATCAATAGATTTACATGAGATGAGTCTATATAACAACCGAATCAATGTACGATTCAAAAATAATATTTGGAAACCAATTTGACATAAAATCAGTCATAAAATCCACATAGAACTTTAGGCAATGAAATTAGATTACCGATATCAAAGTAACATCTCTGACATTCAACAAGTATGAGAATTTCCCAATTTGGTTCACTTCAAATGAGATGATTCCATTTTTCCTTTAAGGCAAAATGCTACTTTTTAGCATTCTCTTTTGCTTATTCTTATTTGATTTTACCTCACATAAGAAATTTGATAAAAGCTATTTTTAGAAAAGTTCTACAAACTTAGAAAAAAATAGGTTAAAATAGAAAACTACAACTTTAACTCAAAAAATAAAGCTTCCTGCGTCATTAGTTGATGGGACAGGTTTGGGTAATAAAAATCATGCAATTTTAAGACTATTTCCAATCAAGTTTTAATTAAAATATCAATCCCCAAATCACATATATGAACAATTATACTCATCATTAAGCATAGTATAGGGAATTAACGAGTATTGATCCTTAAAAAATGACTACCGTTAGTTACTTCTCAATCATTATTTAACCGACCGATTAGAGTGATAAAGAAGAAAGGTAAAAAAAAAAAAAAAGAAGATAAAAATATACACAACTTCAGGAAAGAAAAACACGTAATTAGATAGATATATTTGAAGATATGTTAATGAATGATTTAGTAATTATCACAATTAATTATTATCTTGTCATAATAAAGAAATAATGTAGAATCCACTCTCTCTCGAGTTATGGTTTCACTATCTCTTAGTTAATTTCATGGACATCTTCATCTCACTAAAACAACTAAAATATGCATCGAACACAAATCCTTGATAATTATCCCTATCTCAAGATGATAAAGGCATGAAATTCATTAATTCCCCGATCTCGAGGTGAAATCAACAACCTTTGATTACTGAAATTCTCTATTAACCTCTCTTTCAAGTTAGTTAAGAAAATAAAAATAGACTTGAGTAATTAAAACTACCTCCTAACCACTCTCTCAATTTAATTAGAAGAATGGTCCAATCTAATTAATTCTCCACTAAAAATAAGTAATCAAATACCAAGAATAGTAATTAATAGAACAAAAGACTAAACTAATTCAACACCACAAATCCATGAAAAATATCTAAATACAATTAAAAAAATTGATCTCATCATTGTACAAGGAAAAAGAAAGTGAAGGTTTTAAAAAGATATCATTGTCATTTACTTGTGGTATGTTTCTTTTCATACTTTCTGGCAAAATGTCCTCGATGACAACATTAATTTATTCCATGATAACTTGAGTTCTCTTGTTATACACTTGAAACGCTCAACTATTGTTAGAATATCCAAGAAAGATTCCTTCATCACTTCTTTCAAAAAACTTTCCAACTGCTCCCTATCATTCAAAATATAACACATACTTCCCAACACATAGAAGTAGTTTTGTTATGACTTTCAAACATTCCATATTTCATAACCTATCTTTTTGGTGCGTGGCCTAAAATATGTTCGATTTATGATGTGTGTTGTAACACCCCTCATAAATATCATACCGGAAGCATGTAATAGACTTAGGTGTTGCTCCGTCCAGTTTCTCAGACCAAGGGTCTTTATAACAATCAAAGCCATAAGAATCACAAATAAAATAAATATTACGTTGATTTGACCAAAACTCTAGTCGTAGTATACATTCATAAGAAAAGATAACTCACTATATTATTACATACTCCTTACAATCATGACAATAGCTTATACAAAGCTAGCGAGTTCATGAACCCAAAAGAATAGGACTATTTTCAAGGTCTCCGGTGCTCAGTCTCGAATCCTAAAAATTTAGGGCATACTACAATGTGAGTGATTTACACTCAGTGTGTCCCGTAGGTGCTAGTATTTTCTTGCAGAAAAATAAATGTAGAAAATTGGCATGTTATTCTCTTGAGAGTAAGAAAAAGGAATTTCATCTCATTTTCTTTGAAAAACATGGATGCAGAAAATTGGCATGTTGGGCAGTTAAAATATGTCATATTCAAAAAATGAAAGTAGCTGAGATGCGTACGTTATAGTGGATGTGTGGATATACGAAAAAGGATAAAGTCAGAAATGAGACCATTAGAAAAAAGGTGAGACTGGCATCTATCGAGGAAAAGGTGAGAGAATGTCACATGTGTTAGTTTGGACATGTACAGAGAAGACCAAGGGATTCTCCTGTTAAAACGATTGAGGGGGGGAGGCAGGATAGGTTAGACAGAGGTAAAGACAGGCCTAAAATGACATGGATAGAGGTGATTATGAGAGATATGTCTTTGTTAGATTTGGATGAGAGTATGACGATCGATAGAAGGAAATGGCGGGTGAGGATCCATGCGGATGACTACACGTTGCCTGACATTAGTTCATGTAGTCGACCCCAAGTTTCTTGGGATTAAGGCTTAGTTTGTTATTGTTTCTTCAGAAAACATCTCTACAGCTAAGTAAAGAAACTTTTCTCCAGAATTGTTCAAAATTTTAGGTATATTTTAAAAACTGAGTTTTACCAACATCATTGCCCCACATTTTCAGAAAAGCAAGCGTTCCTCTCAATAGAAGGCCGACATGCGTGTAAAGTGCACAAGACTTTACCTCTAGCCTCATGGTCTTACTATGGCAAGGACTATGCCTTTCGGCACTTAACTAGATCATGCCGGAGTGGCAGGTGACATAAGCACACAACCTCACATAACAATAGAATGGTCATCACCATTTACCTTAATAATAAGATCAAGTACTTGTAGTGATACAAGCCCATCCTACGAGGTATGATAAGAAATCTTAACAATCTTACTAGAGGTAGTACAAGATCTCCCACTCCTGTGATACCCTAATCCCACATGGGATTGGGAAGAGAAGTGTGTATGGTATATAAGAATGGGCTTAAGTACCCATTGTAAACTTGGGATATCCATTTTGGCCCAGCGAGGACAGCGGCCAAGTAGTTGACTGTGGGTACTGCCAGACCCATAGTTGTGCTCCGCGGTCTGCAGGCACGAGGTATGACATTTGGTATCAGAGCAGGTAACCAGCCCCGGTATAGGAACTAAGTGCTACACCGTGTGCAATGGGAGCCACCTCTAGAATCTTATGCCGCCTGGTTGGTCCTGGTTTGGCCCCTAAAATATGGGCCCAGCGAGGACGTTTGGGTCTAAAGGAGGGGTGAATGTGATATTCCAATCCCACATGGGATTGGAATGAGAAGTGTGTATGGTATATAAGAATGGGCCTAAATACCCATTGTTAACTTGGGATATCCATTTTGGCCCAGCGAGGACGGCGGCCAAGTAGTTGACCGTGAGTGCTGCTAAGCCCATAGTTGTACTCCAGGGTCCACGGGCACGGAGTGTGACATTGATGTGAACTTCCAACTAAAACCAACCCTAGAGTAAGGGGGTCGGGATGCATATCATATTTTCTTACATGCATAAATATATTTTTATATGATTTTATGTGCTTTGGATATGTGATTTGTAGTCTAGATGGCTTAATTGTACTTAGTGAGTAAGAAGGGCAAAATGGTAATTTTGCTTGAGGTGGAAATAGGGAGATAATTTGAGGGTTAAATAGGAAAAATATTTGGGAGAGAAAATAAATCAAGAGTTGTTGTGGTTTAGTGGTTAGAGCTTTGGAATAAATTCTTAAGGTCTTGAGTTTAAATTCCATCATTTGAGTTTTAGCAAGATTAAATTTTATTTTTGGTTAGGTAGGTTATATTTCGGCCCTTGCATGCTTTAGGGAAGAGTAGGAGTGTTATCCTAGATGAGACATGAAAGGAATGACCTAATTCTTCTCTTGTGCCCTACAAAAATTTCTAAGGGATTCATACCCTTTTTGATCTCTAGCTTTCCTTACTTCTTGATCAATTAGGTCGTTCCATTTATCTACGCCAATTTCATTTCCAGAAAATTCCAGCAAAGTTATGTGGCTTTGAAGGTTCGGAAATGTCTAAGTGTGAGGTATCTTATTGACTGAAAATGGGGAAGAGTTATGGAAGGTCCCCAAGAGAATTAATCTCCATAGTTGAACCTTCAAACTCTAACCTATGTATGCTCATCTTCTTCATGTAGTAATCTGGAAAATTTTCTAGCTTCTTGATCAGTCCCCATTGCTGAAATTTTCAGCCATCTTTCCCTTCCAAATACTACCAGAAAAATAGCCATCTTGATCAGCTTGAAGTCTAAAATTATAGGCCAAAATTGGACTGCACAAAAGCTGTGCAAACCAGAAAAATTTCTGGTTGGTTTCGCAGCATAGCAGTCCGGAAAAACCAAGCTGTTCTTCCACCTTTTCAACCAGAAATTCAACTTTTCTTTCCTCCATAAAGAAGGCTGGAAACCAGCCTTAAAGGACCTCCCAATATCCCTTCAAACCTACAGCAGATCGGATGAACCATGGCAGAAAAATCTGCCTAGAAATTTTCAGCAAGCTTGCGAAAAAACTGTTCAGAAATTCCAGATTTGTTTCTCCACCACTCTTATCTGAAAGTCATCCCATTTTTCTGTACAAACTCCTCTAGACTAGCCATGAACTGAAATTCATCATCCTCACCATTGTTCTACAAGAAAAATAGCTCCATGGTTGCTCCTAAAATCTCTCCATCAATCACTCCAATCCAGCCATTAATTGAAGTCCAAAATTCTAGCAAACTACCATAGATTACCCCTCAACTAACCAGAAAATTCCTTCACCATTATACACCATATTTCAGCCACTCTTAAGCTGAATTGAATAGCATTCATCCCAGTAGAAATTCCAGCAATTCAATCGGCCATGGAAGCTTCCAAAGAACCTCCAACAACAAAGATTTACTTACCATATTTGCTACCATAAAATATTCCATAAAGTGTTCTTTTTGAATTTCAAACAACCAACTTTCCTTTTCCTCTCAAATCTGAAAATCCAATTACCAAAAACCATTCAAACAATTCGGCCACCCTTTCTCCACAGAATTTCGGCTAGCTTCATCTAATCTCTCTATTCTCTCCAAACCTCCAAGAACACCTACTACCATTCTCACTCCTAAGGCCACTCGAAACCATTTCAATCTTCTCCAAAAACTCCATAATATACCTACTCATTCTCGTGAATCCATTCCTATAATTTTTAACATCAAACACTGAAATCAAAGTCTCACTTTTGGATCAAAAACCAGAATTTTCTTGAAGGCTCAAGAACACCTTCAAGGTAAGCATGAACAATCATCTCCAACTTCTTCTTCCATCTTCGACCTTGATGAGTATGTACTAATGAACTCTCTTTTTCTCTTTCTCTTTCTCTCTCTCTCTCTCTCGGCCGAATGGTTACTTCCACCATGGCCATTCTTCTTCTTCTTCTTGGATGGATCAAGCCTTCCTAGCAAGAGAATTCTCTTGGATCGACTTCAAGGTAGTCATCATTCAAGTATGCTTCTTCCATCTTCTCTTTAAATCCTAGATTTATGTCTCTTGGATGTAGTTGGATAAGGATGGGATATTTTTGGAGATTGATCATGTGTTTTGTGAAGGAGTTGGGATTGAAGCATGAGAATGAATGCGTTTGTATGATGGAGATGGGATTGATGCAGGAGATGATTTATCTTGGTTGAATGTATAGTGTTTATAGGGTTTGTTGTATGCCTTCATGTTGCGAGTAGTATGAATGACCAAGCATGTTAGAGATTATGTCACCTTTTGATGAATAGGGTTTATGTTCATGTATTCTTGTTAAGGCCATGAATATGATTATGTTAGTGGAGTTTGAATCATGTGTTGGTAGATTTGGATCTATGTTTTATTCATGATTCGGATGTTGTGTTGATTAGTGTAGAGTGTATGTTCATGATTATGGTTAGCAATAGGCATTAAGATCATGACCTTGTTGTCCCTAAGCTAATTTTATTTCATCAATAAAAAGATCAATACTATAATTTCTTCTAGTAATTTCGAAAACCCTAGGAAAATGTGGATTTGGATTATTATATAAAATAATGATATTTTAGTCAAATAAATGATAACTTTTATTAAAGAAATAAAATATATAGATATTATATAAAATACTAATATCAAATAAAGCCCTTTATATAAATAATCATAATAGGTAAAATATTAACTTTGTAAGTCTTATATTCATAAATACTATTAAAATTTATTTATTACATTTTAATCAAAACCTATTAAAATTTACTTACAACTAATTTTAGTTACCAATTATTTTCTAACAATTAATTATTAATAGATTATTATTTTAAATAATATCATCTAGGCCTAGGACCTTTCATCAAATAAACCCTAATTTATTTATAGCAAGAATTAAACCTACAACTTATTAGTAACTATTTCACAAACTCTAGTTATTTTAATATCAAGCTAGATTTATTTTATAAACCCTTTAATTATTATCTAGCCTTAAAGCTTGAGACGCTATGGTCATGATTGTGGTAAGTTGAATTAGAATTATTTGTGAAAGCAAATTTTGGCTTGAGATTAATTATGGCTTATGTTTACCCCAGGCGGGGTTAGGTTAGCTTTTGGAGATTCTCATTTTATCTCGAGTAAATGATCAGGTCAGCTCCTGCAAAAAACTTGTTGTTGTAAAAGGTTTCTATGGAAAGCTAAACACGAAGTTTGTGAACACTAATTTGGTAAAGGCAATTAGGGACTGTTTCCTTTCTTGTTTCAGTCAAACCAATTATTTGAAAAAAAACAAGCAGTTTTATTCAAACACTAAACTATTTCTAAAACTGATTTTTACAAGGACTTTGGAAACCCTTGATTGCCTTTTTCAAGTGAAGCTATGTTTTATCAGTTTTCCCCTAAGTGGGATGAATTACGTTGAGTACTCAATAAGGGTAGACTAGTTGTACTAGATTTGAAGAGCAAGAGTAAGACTTCTGGTAGGAGGCCACCTCCAGAAGATGAACTCAACCTAGAGAAACGTCAATACTACTTAGTCATGCCAGTCCGAGCTAGCAGGTTTCAGTCATGTGGACTGTGTGTTGCTAGAGTGGACAACTGGTTTTGTTTGGGTGTAGAGAATGAGGAGTATCTTACCCGATAGGCCGATCACCTACCTTTTGTCAGTCTACACAAAGTGTGGCATTCTGACCGTTGTATGGTTATTGCGCCCAACGTGTGGTAACCCATGACCACCCTTTTGAGTGGTTGATTTTATTGTACTTGTATGGTTGGAAAAGCCAAAACGCCACTCTTGATTTTAACATTGTTTATTGCTTGCCAGTATTTTTCTTATGAAGTTCTTACACTGTGCATTCACGAACTGTTTTCACTGAACACTCAAAGCACACACGGACTTACTGGGATTTCATCTCATCACCCTTTTTACCATGATTTCAGGTTGATCCTACTGTGGGGATGAGTAGCTAGTTGTTGCCTACCTGGAAAATATTTTGATATTTATTTTATGTAATGCTTTGGGAGTTGAGAGTGAACAATTTTATTTTAGATTTGTCTCGATTTTTTAGATTGTAACAATTTTTAATTTTAAAGTATTGTTTTATTTTGTTTGTGTGATCTAGTTATAAAGACCCCTTGTCCTTTGGATGGGGCGACACCCCGGCCCTGTTGGGCCTAGGTAATGTGGTGTTACAACTCCTGTCACCCTTCATACGAGGTTTGGTAAAGGTCGATCACCAAGTGTCCTATTCAATTCAACCAGTGTTTACTCATGATTTTCTTATGCATTAAGGCAATGCTTGCTGGGACCTGGCATATTTCAATATCCTATTGCTCAATTTAGAGTAAGACAAGCCACCGAACTAGCTAGGTTTCTTGGCTTGAACCTCTAATGCAAGCTAGTACAATGAGAAAAGCAGTTGCTGAGTACTCAACAGCTTCACTAGTTCATAAGACCAGTCCAGTATTATATTTCCCGAAGAATATCACATCTCTGGAGGGAACATCAAGAAAACTTTTTCTAGGGCCTAAACATCATTTTCCAAGAGTTTACCATTTCCCAAGTAACCATTCCCAAAGCCCATAAAACATGAAAAGGGCACAAGTCTTTCACTCATCACACAACATGCTTCGGAAGTGTACTTGAGGGAAAATATGTTCATACATTGTCGCGAGAATGTATTCCAAAAATTGATTTCATACTGAGAAATCATTTTCTAAATTTCTTGCATAAGGATAAAAGGTCCTTTCAGTGTGATAAAATCATTCTGTAAGGGAATTTTTGTAAATTATGTATACCCGAAACAAAAGGAAACTTACTCAACAAATTCAGAATTCTAAATCTGAAAAAGAAATAAATTTAAGAATGTTATATTTTATCGTGCTTGATAGCTTTAGAAGTAATCTGTCGTTCCATAAAAGTAAAGAAATCATACCTTGTATGCTTTATCTTTAAATATGGAAAGAAACACATTTGTGCAAGTAAATTACTCATTTTTCACATAACAATTGAGAAAGATGCTTCTAATAAATACTTGCACTTGAAAAATATTCATAACACAAAGAATTGATAATCCTTTGTAGAAATATTCCATTCCCTGATATTCAATCATTTTCTAGTTCGGAGAAAACAAAAACCATGTTTAGAAAAACCAAAAAGGTTTATTATCCATATTCTCATGTTTTGGAAAAATATCTACCAATACGTAATAATCATGATCACAAAGATTGTTTTTCTCATTTAAAACTTAGCATGAAACAAATCATTTCTATTCAGGAAAACCAAAAAGACTCACAACATCCATGTTACACATGACCATGACATATTTTGGAAAATCGCTAGCACAAAGCGGTAGTTATAAAATAAATGAGACTCACCATCCCTAACGCTCCTACATAATGAGTCAAAATCCCCAAGACTTTATCAAGTCCTCATAGTAGTCAAGACTACATCACAAGATCGTTTCATCTTTTCTTAGCATATGAATCTTTCAAACTAATTTATTACTTTTTTGAACATTATAGATTTTTGTAGAAATAGGACACATGGCATTGTAGTCTTCAATCTCTTTTCTTTTCTTTGTTTTTTTTAAAATTCTATCATGTGATCTAAATGCAGTCACAAGATATCTATTGGAAGTGGAGAATGTCTTGGAACATTTTGGAAACCTTGAGAAGCTTATAGAAACCCATCTCATCATATATCATCCAATCGTCAAACACCTCCTAGCTCTCTCACAACTAATCTCATTATACCATTTCGCTTTCATGCATCCAATTATTTCATGCTACATAGTTTTCTCATGCAACCATTTATCTCTTAGCTTGTGTGGTTTTCATGCATTCAATCACTAGAAGCCACTAGGTCCTTATATAACCAATCTTCCCAAGCTACATGGCCTTTACTCAACTAATTACTTTAAAGCACATAGCCTTTTAATCAAAAGTCACTTTAATTCCATTTAATGGACTTTAATTAAATTAAATCCAACCTCTCTTCTTCTTCACACTTCATGGATTTCTCATCTTTAACCCATAAGCTTCCCTAAACCCATTTAATTAAATCCACCTTAACCTAGTTAACTATAATTCCCAAACATAATCATAGTTAATGTAACTATTCATCCTAATCGAAAAATTTTTAATTTTTCCACCACAATATACACATTATACTATGCATTTTGGTGTCTCTTAGAATTTCTCATTTGTTTCTCAATTTTTCTGAATTCGCAATAAAAAATTCTTTCAACACCCCTTAAAATTTTTACCCACCAAAATGTTTGTTTAATTAAATGATCACTTTTGTTCCAGGCCTTCATACATTTATTCAATGCAAAGTAGTCACCTACCAAAATAAGTAAGGGAGGGATGTTATAATCTCCTTTCCTTCAAAAAGTTTCGTCATTGAAATTAAACTTCCTCCAAAAATATTTTGAGTAACCTCTCTACATTTCTACTTCTATCTCTCACAATGCATTTTTCGCTAGATGATAATTCTAAAGTACTTTTAGAAGGGGGATCTACTTATATGGCAATCCCCTTTTGGTAAATTACAGAATATTAATTGGCTTTTCTTCATAATTTAAGTCTAAAGTCATTTTAATAACTTCTTTATGCAGTGCATGGATAAAAATCTTGTACCAAATTTTCATATACCTGTATTAATATAGCTGAAAAAGATTCTTGCTGTAAGTTTATTCTTGGTAGCATGAGAAAGTCCCAAAACTTATGGCGAGTTCTTACCACACACATACATATATAATCATGAAAGCTAGATAAGATTAAAGATAATGTGTATTACATTCTATTTCTTCACGCCTTACTCTAATTTTAGTTCCTTATGTACTTTACTCATATTCCTTATGTTGCATTTACATGGTGCTCTCACCTCTTATTTGTGGAAACTCCTCAAGCAATATGTGCTCGACTCTGTCTTTTTACATACAAACAATTAGGTGCTACATGTCCCCTTTTCCCACAAAGATAATGTCTTATGAGTCCTCTTCGACATTCTTCATAGGTATGTCCATTCTTATGACAAAAGGTACATTGGTTGTGTTTCATTTTCCTGAGTACCAATCCTCCTTCTCTTACATCTTCCTCCTAACTTTGGTTCCTTTGCCATATTAGTCCCTTATGATCTTGTAAAGCTTGTCCTTGATCTTTTTTTTTTTCCAATCGGGAAGCTATGTTTATAGTAATAGTACAATGACTTAGAGCTGGGGTTACAAGAATTCGCCTAAGCTTGGGCCGTAATCTTTTTATAAATCATCGTGCTTGGTTTGATTCTATTTACACCAACAAATGATGATATTTTGATAATCATGTAAAGTTGGCTACATATTTTCGAACAGTTTTCTCTTCTTGTTTGAGATTCTAGAACTCTTTTTCTCTTCTTTTAGCCACCCAGCAGGGTATAAATTCCCTCTTAAACTCTTCTTGGAACGCTATCCAAGTCTATTCTCTATGTTCCTATTCTCACCCTTTTTTCTTTCTAATCCACTAGTCTTGAGTGTGTTTTTGAAGTCTTAATACAACAAAGTATACGTTTCTCTATTTAGAATAGTCCAAGGCTATAAAGATATCCTTTATCAATCCCATCCAAGATTCAACTTCTTGTTCTCGCTTTAGCTTTCTACAAAATTGAGGAGGGTGAAACTTTAGGAATCGCTCTAAACCTTAGTCTATTCCTATTTTTGGTTGTTGCTTCCCTCGAGGTGAGGTTCCTTTCATATTCTAAAATACTTTTGTTATCTCCCGGGGGTGATATTTCCATTCCTTGTGGGGCATTTTTTTTTTCCCTTTACTGAACTTCTTTCAGTTTGGTTCTCAATATATCCACAAGTAGTTATTTGATACATATTCACCTCATTTTGTAATTCCCTTCACCTATTATCAAGAAAAATTATAGCTCTTATGAAATTCACAATGAGCATACCACCATATGATCAAAACATAAAATACCGAAATAATAGAGATAGGGGTTCCTCACACATACTCCTTCAAAATTATAAATATAAACTAATACCACATTTTTCTGGGTGAAGACAATCATAAAACAAGTAGACAACAACACCGAGTCATACATAAATTGTTATAACTTTTTGCAATTCTCTTACCTATCCGCATACCCATCTTTGAGGCAATATCATCATCAATGAACATTCCTTCCCTTGGCTCACAAAACTTTGCAAGTTTGTCCCTATAATCATCTTGGGCATAATACTGAGATAACCAATCCATGCCACGTATAATGTCATAGTTTTTTTTTTATGAATAACCATATAAAATCTCCCTTCAGAACTATGTCTTCTACACCTTATTCATTTATTTTCCTAAAGAAGTGTTAACTGTCATTTTATAGGAGCTTCCCTATTCCTATTTCCCATCTTTAGTAAAAAAAAAAAAAAAAGGTAGTAAAGAATGAGGAGGACTTGAGTCTATTAAAATCTTAGCCTTTTTGTCAAATGTAAAACTTTCCTTTCTACAATTGCTGTGATATGGCCTAAATTAGTCATATTTTTCCTAGTTATTTGAGGCCATTTTGTGATACATTTTGTGAAATAACTAGTCATATTCCTTCATATTTGATATTTCCCTTATAAAAATGCTTTTCTGTAATTTTATGCAAAAATCAGGAAAAATTAGAGCTAATTATGTGATTTTCCAGAACAGAGGCGACGCCAGCCCGAGAAGGACAGCTGGCGCCGGTTAGATACTGGAAGCACGATGAGAATTGAAGGAATAGAGGATTGCAATTGAAATTTGAAAGGGAAAGGAAGCAATTGGTCATGGCTCACGGCTAAGCAAGCTGGCAGACAACAAGAAGAAAGCTAACAACAACAAAGAAAATTTAGTGGGGCCAGGTGCAAAGGAGAAGTCAACAAAAACGGCAGCAAAAAGTGCTAATTGCAACAGAAAGAAAAAGGAAAGCAGCTTGGTCAGCAATAAGACAAAGTCGGCAGCAATTTTAGGTGGCTTGGTGGCGGCTTAATTGAGCCAATGTAAGAAAGAAGAGGAAATCAACAGTAGACTTTCAATGGCTTTAAGCAATTTCACACTGCTCAAAATTGGAAGCCAATTGCAGATTTCACAATTCCAAATTCAACATCAACTTGTTTAGCATAAAACGACAAAGAGACAACATTAAGAAATCCGAATTGAAGTCAACATTGAATTTCACTTAATTTCCAATTTGACAAAATCAAAGATGGTTTCCTTAGTTTGTTTTATTTAGTTATTTAGTATTTTATTTTAGACTTTTATTAATCCTTTGTTGTTTTGGAGATTTTTAGGTAATTACTTCTTCTTTATTTAGGACTCTTTTAGGAATTTTGTAAGCCTATAAATAAAGGCCAATTTACCCTAGGAAAGGGAGGTGCACAATGTAGGGACTTAGATTTATTTTAGAGTGCATCACCAATATTTTCTCAAGATAAATTGTTTAAGGAGGATTGTACAAGAGGGTTTATGAAGGAAGAAAAAGAAAGCTTGTCTATGAGTTTCTATTTCTTTCTTTTGTTTTCTTTTTCTTGAACAATGATATGTTAATCGTTTTATTATAATTTGACATTGTTTTAGTTATTGATGATATTTAGGGTTATTTGATCTTTTGAGTAATTGATTTCTTTTCTTAGTATTTAATTACTTGTACTTATTACGAAATTAATTGGTTGGTTCTTCCCATTAATTTGCTGAGACCAAAGGGGTTGATGGTGGTTGCACTTTATTAATTTCATATTTGTTGTCTGTTAACTCGCCGAGACCAAGGGGGTTAATTGATGAGGACTATGTAATTAAAGATTAATTGAAGTTTGCCGAGACCAAGGATTCATTAGTTAATTTCATGTTTTAAATTCGCCAGGACCAAGGGAATTTAACCAAAGATTGTGTTTAATGCACTTTTGGATAAGTTAGTTGAGACGAGACCAAGTGATTCTAATTTATCTACAAGGTAGTGATTTCATAGATTGAAAAAAAAGTGAGTCTATCTTAATCCTTCATGATGCCAATGAAATAATTAATTATGATAATGATTGGGTATTTTAAGGTCATGTTTGTCTAAACAATGGGTTGAGTTACATACTTCTCCATCCTTGACATGTATATATTTTTATTTTTCTTTTCTTTTGTTTTATGTTATTTTATTTTCATTTTATCGAATTGGTTAAACAATGAAATAAATGTGACTAATGTATACTTGTTCCTGGAGGATTGACACTCGTTTGAACCCTATGCTATGTTAATGATGAGTATGCTTGCTCGTATGTGTAATTTGAGGTTGACGTTTTAATGTAAACTTAATTGGGAATGTGCTTAGTTTTTATATGATTTTTATACCCCAATCCAGACACATCATGCTGCTATTCTAGGATCCACTTTATCCAAAGCAACCACTCGTGCATTTATTTAGAATTACTGGATCTAGTTTGGATGTAAAAGGTTGGCCCTAATTTCCCTTTATTAGTCATGGCCTATGTCTTGCATAACCTCCTTTTTGGTTAATCCATCCAGTTGAACATCTAGGATATAGGCAATTAATAATTTAGTGGCTTTCCTTTCCTTAGTTATAATATCGTGTTGACTATTTTCCTTTCTTTAGGATTTTTTTTCTCTTGAAATTTTCTTTTTTTCTACCAATTAAATTCTCCTGGCTTCATATGAATGGTAAGTCAGAATCTAACATTATTTCTTCACTTAGCTTGTTCAAAATCCTTCCCCTAAGTCCTTAAGGCAATCTCCAATGCAGCACTATAGCTAGGTGGAGTCATACTCACTAATACTCTTTTTAACTCAGGATAAAGCCTATTCACAGAGCACCTCATCCTATCAGCCTTAACTTATACCAATAAGGGTAGTAATAAGATGGCCAAGTAAATTATGCGGCATAGTATCCCATAGTTCCATATTTATAGTTGAAATTTTTGGAACTCATCTTCTTTTAATCTTCGTCATGAGGTTTCAGTTTCCTTGACAGATAGGCTATCACCCTTTTCTCCTACATCAATACTCTTTGGAAACATTCTTTAGAGGTATCAGTATATGCCTCATAGGGTTTATACATCTTTGGTACGGCTAAAACTAGGGTGATACTCAATCTTCTATTTAACTCTTGAAAAATCCTTTACATATTTCTGACCGAACATAAGGTACTTTCTTTTGAGTTACACTAGTCAAAGGTGAAGCGATCTTAGAAAATCCTTCAATAAATCTCCTACAGTGCACAACCAACCCTAACAGCTTCGCACCTCCATCGAATTCTCTGGACATTTTCAATTTGATACTATTTTAACTTTTGTAGGGTCCATCGGGATTCAACCAAAATTTACATTTGCTAAATTTGGTATATAACTTAACCTGTCACAATTTCTCAAGTACTCTTCAAAGATGTACTTCGTGCTCGTAGGGGTTTTGGGAGTATACCAAGATATTATGAATAAGGATAACAACACACTATCCAGGTATGGTTGGAATACTTGGTGCATCAAATCTATACATATAGCAGGGGTATTGGTAATGCCAAAAGGCATTACTAGAACATATAATGCCCATATCGCTTGTTAAATGTGACATTCTGTCGAATCCTGACTTAATAACAAACTTATCTTAAGTTTAATTTAGAAAAACACCATGCTCCATGTAATTGGTCAAATAACTTATCGACAATATGTAAAGGGTATTTGTTTTTCACTTGTCATTACATTAAAACTGCGATAGTCTTTACACATCCTTAGTGTTCCATCCTTCTTCTTGACAAAAAACATAGGTCCTTCCTACAAAAAGGTGTAGGATCAACCAAATCCCGTTCTAGCAATTTTTGCAATTGCTTCTTAAGTTTTTTTCAATTCTATCAATGCCATTCTATGTATTCAAGAAATAGTTTCAGTCGTTGGCATAAATTCAATAGTGAACTCCACTCCTTATTTCTTTTACTCTTTCTCATGAATCTACTAGTTTTTATCAGTATACTATAACCATTCATACAACTATGGCTCTGATACAAATTGTGACACCCCTCAAAAATTCATGCCGAAAGCATGTAATAGACTAGGGTGTCGCCCAATTCGGTTTTCCAGACTAGGGGTCTCTATAACAATCAAAGCCACAAGAATCACAAATAAAATAAATATTATATTGATTCGGTTGAAACTCCAGTCATAGTATACATTTATAAGAAAATATAACTCACTCTATCACTACATACTCTTTATAAGTCATGGCAGCTGTTTTACACAGAGTATCGAGTTCACGAACCTAAAAGAATAGGACCATTTTCAAATTCTCCGACGCTCAATCTCGAATCCTAAAAAATTAGGGCATAATTTAAACTCAATAACTCTTGTGGATGCTAGTGTTTTCTTGTTGAAAAACAAGCGTAAAAAATTGGTATTTTATTCTCTGAAGAGTAAGAAAAAGGAATTTCATCTTATTTTCTACTGAAAACATCTCTACACCTAAGTAGAGAAGCTTTTCTCAAAAGTTATTCAAAATTTCAGGTATGTTTTAAAAACTAAGTTTTACCAACACATTGCCCCACATTTTTAGAAAAATAGGCGTTCCTCTCAATAGAAGCTTGGCTTGCGTGCAAAGTGCACAAGGTTTCCATTTCAGCCTTCTAGTTATATTGTGCCAAGGACTATGCCTTATGGTACTCAACCAGATCATGCTGGAATAGCTGGTGACACATGCACACCACCTCACGTAATGATAGAATACTCATCACCATCTATCTTAATACCAAGATCAAGTACTTGCGGTGATACAAGTCCCTCTTATGAGGTATGCCGAGCACTCTTATCAATCTTACTTGCAGTACTACAAGATCCCCTATTCCCGTACTCCCCTCATATGAATTCTAGCAAAGATTGTTCGCTAAGTGTCCCGCTCAACATCAACCAGTGTTTACTCATGATTTGCACATGCATTAGGATGGTACTAACTGGGGACCTAGCTAATTTCAATGTTCTGTCACTCCATTTAGAGTTAGACAATCTCCAAAACTAACTAAGTTGCTTGGGGTTGTCTATCTCTAACGCGAGCTAGTATAGTGAGAAAAGTCCTTATTGAGTATTCAACGTTTTCACTGGTTCACAAGACCAATCCAACATTCCACTTCTTGGAGGGATATCATATTTTGCTATGGAATATCAAGAAAATATTTTCTAGGGCCAAAACATATTTTCCAAATGTTTATCATTTCCCGAGTACCATTTCTGAAGCCCATAAAATATAAAAAGGACACAAGCCTTTCAATCATCACATAACATGCATCAGAAGTGTACTTGAGGGAAAATGCGCTCATGCATTACCATAAGAAGGTTTTCTAAATGTTGATTTCACACTAAGAAATAGTTTTCTAAATTTCTTGCGTAGAAAGATAAAAAGTCCTTCATGCATGATAAAATCATTCCTTATGGGAATTCTTGTAAATTTTGTATACCCGAGTCTAAAAAGAATTTTAATCATCAAATCCAAAAATATAAATTTGAAAAAGGAAATAAAATCAAGAATATCATATTTTGTCAGGCTTGACTACTTTAGAAGTAATTTGTCGCTCCATAGAAGTAAAAAAATCATAGCTTGCATGCTTTATCTTTAAACATGGAACAGCATATATTTGTGCAAGTAAATAACTCATTTGTCACATAGCAAATGAGAAAGATGCTTTAATAAATACTTACACTTAGAAAATATTCATAATATAAAGAATTCATGATCCTTTGTATAAATATTCTATTTCCTAATATTCAGTCATTTTTCGATTCAGAAAAACCAAAAACCTTGTTCAGAAAAACAAAAAAGGTTTATTATCCATATTCTCTGATGCGTATTTATTTGAGTATAAAAATCATATAAAAATAAGCACATTCCCAATTAAGTTTAAATTAAAATGTTAACCATAAATTACACATAGGAGCAAGCGTACTTATTATTAACCTAGCATAGGGTTCGAATGAGTGTCGATCCTCCAAGAATAAGTATGCATTAATCACTTTTCTTTCATTGTTTAAAAAAAATAAAAAGGAAAATAAAATAAAAGAATATATACATGTCAAGGATGGAGAATTACGTAACTCAAACCATTATTTTGCCAAACATGACCTTAAAGTACTCAATCATTACAATAATTAATTATTCTCTTGGCATCATGAAGGATTAAAATAGATTCACTTCTTTGGTCAATCCATGAAATCACTTTTTTTCTAGATAAATTAGAATCACTTGGTCTCGTCTCAACTAATTCACCCAAAAGATGCATTAAACATAATTCTTGATTAAATTTCCTTGGTCTTGTAGAACTTAAAACATGAAATTAATCAATGAATCCTTGGTCTCAGTAGACATCAATTAACCTTCAATTACCAATTCTCATCAATTATGTAACACCCCGCTACCTAGGCCCGCCAGGGCCGGGGATGTCGTCCCGTCCAAAGGACAAGGGGTCTTTATAATTAGGTCACACAAATAAAATTGCGAAATAAAAATAATACTTTAACTTAAAAAAATTTATTACAACCCAAAGAAAACTCCAAGAATAAATCCATGAATTCCCAAAACAAAACCATAAATAAAATTATTCACTCTTGTCTCCCCAAAGCAATACATAGAATTAAATGACAACAATCTCTTCCAAGGTAGATACTACTAGCTACTCATCCCCACAGCAGGATCGACCTGAAATCATGGTAAAAAGGTGATGAGACAGAAATCTCAGTAAGTCCGTGTGTGCTTTGGGTGTTTAGTGAAAGCAGTTCATGGATGCAAAGTGTGAAATCTCTATAAGAGAAATATTGGCAAGCAATAAACATTAGTCAAAAGTAAAAGTGGCATTTTAGCTATTCCAGCCATACATGATCAACAAAATCAACCACTCATAAGAAAGAATTATGGGTTACCACACGTTGGGCCCCACAACCGGATGGTCAGTATGCCACACTTTGTGCAGACTAACAAAATTAGGTGATCGGCCTACTGGGTAAGATACTCCTCCTTCTCTATACCCAAATAACAACCGGGTGTCTATTCCGGTAAAACACAGTCACTTGACTGAAAAGAACACTGCTAGCTTGAACCGACACGACCCACTGGACTGACGTCCTATCTGGGAAGGACTCACCCCTCAGAGGTGGCCACCTGTTGAGAGACTTACCCTAACCCCTCAAGGACTAGTCCTAGTAGTCCACCCTTATTGAGTACTCAACGACGTTTCCTACTTGGAATAAAATGAACAAAACATGATTCCACATGAAATTGGCAATTTAGGGATCTCCAAAGTCGTTATCAAAATCAGTTTTAGAAAGTATTTTGAGTTTGAGTAAATCTGCTCAATAATTCAATTGTTTGAAATAAGGAAGAATCCCACCCTCAATTGCCTTTATATACATGAGCGTACATACACTCTACATTTGGCTTGCCATAAAGAAAACATTTCACATCAATCAGGTTTTATGTAGGAGCTTACCTAATTCTTGCTCACAACAACAAGGTCTCCAACAGCTGACCTAACCTCACATGGGCAAATACAAATCACAATCAATTCCAAGCCACAATCCACTTCCTTAATTTTAAATCAACACAACTTACTACTACCATGATCCTAGTGTCCCAAGCTTTAAGGTTAACCAATAAGTAAATAGGTTTAAGAGTTTAGTCTAGTGCGATATTTAAAATAATTAATGGTTTGGGAAGTAAATTTTAATAAGTTGAAAGCTTAAATCTTGTTAAGGAAAACTTAGAGTTTATTTGATCAAGAGTCCTAAGAAGTTTTAGGTAAATAATGATTTAGTAGTACTTTAGTTGTTAGAAAATAATTAGAGCTAAAATTAGTTGAAAATGAATTTAATAAGTCTTGCTTGAAAAATAATAAATAAATTCTTATCGGGTTTTGATTAAAAGATAATAATTAAATTTGTAGTAATAAATATTTCACTAATCATAATTATTTCCAAAAAAAAAAGGCTTTGATTGATTTCATTATTTTAAATAATATCTATATATATATATATATATATTATTTTTCTAGCAAAGCTATTATTTATTTGACTAAAATATCCTTATTGTTTACAATAGTCCAAATCTACCCTTCCTAGGGTTTTTCTGAAAATACAAAAGAAACATTATTTTATTGCATATTTTATTCAAGAAAAAAAATTAGTTGAGGGACAACTAGATTATGATTCAAATTCCTATGGCTAACCACAATCAAGAACATATGCAATCCTTCCATTCATCAAATCGACCAAATCTTTTGCATAAGCATAGATCTAAATTTATTAAGATATGATCTAACCTCTACTAGCATAAATATGAAAATGGCTTCAATAATCTAACATGCATATAAATTCTATTCACCAAAGGTGACATAATCTCTAGCATGCTTTATCTCAAATACTTCATGCATCAAACCTCAAATCATCACACAATCAATCAAGATAATCCTTCCATGCATAAATCTCATCCCCTTCACAATCATACAAATGTTTATGCTTCAATCTCAACAATATATATATATACTCGAATCCTATCACCATCCACCTACTATCAACATCATCCTAGAGACATAATTCTAGAGTTTAAAAGAAGGATTGAAGGTACTTACTTGATTGACGAATTCCTTAAAGGAGTTTAGAGTAGATCTCAACTCCTAGATGGCTAACTTTGTCCAAGGGAGATGGCGAGGGCATGATTATAGGAGAAGGAGTCATCCGGCCAAGGAAGAGGAATTTCGGCCATGAGAGAGAGAGATCATTAGTATGTTTATTCACATAGGTTTTCACTAGAGATTAATTTTGGAGAAGATGAAGTTGATAGAGTAAATTTACCTTGAAGATATTCTTGTCCTTCACAGAAATTTCTGGTTTTGATCCGAAGTAGCAAGATGATTTGAGGAGTTTGATGTTAAGGATGGTGTCAAATGACTCACAGCAGTAGGTAGGTCAAATCTGGAGATTTTAGTGAAGGTTTGAGGTGATTTGGAGGGGGTATTAGGTGAAAGAAAATAGTAGGTGTTCTTGGTGTAGTGTGTGTGTTCTTGGAGATTGAAGGGAATTGAGAGGTTGTAGTGTAGCTGCCGAAAATTCTGAGGAAATTAGGTTGGCCGAATTTCTGTAGGGTTTAGGGAGTTTTTTCTCTGATTTGGAAGGGAAAAGGAAAGGTTAGTTGTTACAATCCTTGAAGAATATTTTTAGGAAGTGAATTTGGAAACTAAATATTTCTAGAATATCTTGATAATTGAAGAGCTTTGAAGGTCTCCTATGGCCGACTGGTTGAGCAGTTTTTCTGAGGAATTAAAGCTGGTTCAAGGTAGCTTAGGATGGCCAAAACTAAGGTGCACAATGATGAAGAAGAAGTCTGGTCAATGGAGTGATATATTATGGAAGGTTGCTAAACAAAGATGGCTGGAATTTTGGAAACCAATCAAGCAAAATTGTAGGGATTTGGTGGAGGGATTTTTAGGTAGCCATTGCTGGATTTCATGCAAAAGCTTAAGAGGAACAATGAAGCTCTGTTACTGGAGGTTTAAGGAAGGTTTTTACAGAATAAGATTGGTGTTTTAGCTGGGAGAGAAATAGGAAACAAGGCTGAAAAATTTCCTGCACAGTTTTTTTCGCAGAACAGTAATTTCTGGGCAGATTTTCGGCTGCCATTCCTAGCCACTTGCAGAGAGTTTGAAGGGAAAAATTCAGGGGTATTCAAGGCTGGTTTCCAGCCTTCTTCATAGGGGAAAAAAATGGCTAAGGTACTAAACAAAACCTGTAAGAAAACAACTTGGTTTTGGACTCTCAAAGCTGTGATTTGTGAAGGAATTTTTTTCTGCTTTTGCTCCAGCTTTAAGCAGTCCGAAAATGGATAAGAATTTCAGATTACAAACTGATCCTAAAGACCATTTTTCTGGAAGCATTTGAGAGGGAATGCTAGCTAAGAAACTTGACATTTTGAAGGCACCACAAGCTGGAAAATTTTCAGCTCATTCCAATGAAGAAGATGAGCTAGCTAGAGAGAATTTTTCAGCAACCTCACTAGAGGAATTTTTCCTCTTGGAACTTCCCACAAATCTTCCACATTTTCAGATCATAAGAAGTCTTTTACTAAGACATTTTGATCCTAAAAGACCTCTGCACTTTTTTGAAATTTCCGGAAAGAAGATGGCTAGAACATCTTGATTAAACTAAGGAGTTAAGAATTAAGGAAAAATCAAAGATCAAGGGAAAATGAATTCTCTTTAAGAAATTCGAGTAGAGCAAGGAAGTGGAATGAGATTACCCTTACATGTCTCTCTCTTAGGACATCATCCCTACCTTACCCTAAGCTCATAAGGCCGAAACTATTTCTTCCCAAGCAAAAATAAAATTTAATCAAGCTAAAGCTTCCATGATGGAATTTGAACCCTAGACCTCAAGAATTAATTCTAAGGCTCTAACCACTAAACCACAACAACTCTTGTTGATATTTTCACTAGAAAAATTATTTTCTATTCCATCCACAAGCTATTTCCCTATTTTTCCTCGGGCAAAAATTACCATTTTGCCCTCTCACACAATACTCATCAACAAGACTTCAAGACAATAAAACTCAAATCCAAAGCACATAAAAATCATATAAAAATATATTTAATCATGAAATAAAATATGATATGCATCCCAACCCCCTTACTCTAAGGTTGGTTTTAACTGGGGTTTCACAAATTAACCCCTTTGGTCCAGTAAGTTAATCGACAACGAATATGAAATTAATGAATTGAAACCACCATCAACCCCCTTGGTCCAGTAAGTTAATGGCACGAAACAACCAACGAATCCCGTAAAAGGCACAAGTAATTGAACACACAAAAAAAAAAACAATTAATCAAAAGATCAAATAACTCTAAAAATCATGAATACCTAAAATAATGTCAAATTACATGATAGGGTCTAAATTAGTCATATTTTTCTTAGTTATTTTGGGCAATTTTGTGATACATTTTGTTCAATAATTGGCCATATTCCTTCATATTTGAAATTTTACCATTCGAAAGGTATTTTGTGCATTATTTCAGATTTTAGGGGTAAAAAAAGTAAAAATATTGCAAAACAAAACATAGGCGGCGCTGGATAGGCCAGATGAAGCGGCGCCGGCCACGCACTGTTGGCATGAACTGCGAGGCAATGGAAAAAAATCAGTAAAACGCCCGGAACAGAATCGAACCAGCGCCGGCTCTAGCAGCCACCGGCTGTACTCTGGAAAATGTTGTATTGAACTCAAGAAAAATCGACGAACAACTGAAGAAACAAAACACAATCGGCGCCGGCTCCAGCAGCCAAGGCGATGCCGGCTGTGTCCTGAAGATAAGGCAGAACCTTAATTTTTGCACGCTGTTTTTGGTAATCTGCAGAATTTTAGTATCTTCCTACTTCTACTCGACCAAGAACCTTACACCAACGAGTTTAGGCACTTCCTAAGCCTATAAATAGATGGAATACACAAGAGAATGGAGAGAATTCATAGATCATTATAGAAAATCACTCAAATCAAATGAGAAATTCTTCAATTCAAGGAGGATTGTGCAAGAAGGTCTTCAAAAGAAGAAGAATGAGGCTTGTTTATCAGTGCTTTCTTTTACTTTACTTTCTTTTTCTTGAATAATGATGTATTAATTGTTTTATTATAATTTGACATTGTTTTAGGTATTCATGATTTTTAGAGTACTTTGATCTTTTGATTAATTGATTGTTCTTCTTAGTATTTAATTACTTGTACATATTACGAGATTAATTGATTGATTCTTTTCTTTAACTTGCTAGACCAAAGGGGTTGGTGGTAGTCGCAATTGATTAATTTCATATTTATTGACTGTTAACTTACCAGACTAAGGGGGTTAATTGCTGAAGATTGGGTAATTAAAGGTTAATTAATGTTTTCCAGACCAAGGATTCATTGATTAATTTCATATTTTAAATTTGCCAGACCAAGGAAATTTAATCAAGGATTATGTTTAATGCGTCTTTTGGGTGAATTAGTTGAGACAGACCAAGTGATGCTAATTTATCTAGAGGATAGTGATTTCATAGATTGACCAAAGAAGTGAATCTATCTTAATCCTTCATGATGCTAAGAGAATGATTAATTAGGATAATGATTGAATACTTTAAAATCATGTTTGTCAAAATAATAGTTTAAGTTACATACTTCTTCATCCTTGATATGTATATATTATTTTATTTTATTTCATTTTCCTTTTTATGTCTTTTTCACTTTATTAAGTCGGTTAAACAATTAAACAAAAGTGATTAATGCATACTTGCTCCTAGAGAATCGACACTTGTTTAAACCCTATGATCTGTTAATGATGAGTACGATTGTTCATATGTATAATTTGGGGCAACGTTTTAATTTAAACTTGATTGGGAATGTGTTTATTTTTATATGATTTTTATACAAAAATAAATACGCATCATTACAATAAAATAAGTAATATATCATTGTTCAAGAAAAAGAAAACAAAAGTAAAAGAAAGCACTCATAGACAAGCCTCCTTCTTCTTCCTTTAAAGATCTTCTTGTACAACCCTCCCTAGATTGAAGATATCCTCCTTTGATTTGAGTGATTTTCTGTTATGATCTATGAATTCCTCCCTTTTTCCTTATGATTTCCATCTATTTATAGGTTTAGGAAGTGCCTAAACTCGTTAGTGTAGGGTTTTTGGCCGATTCGAAGTAGGAAGATACTAAAATTCTGTAGATTTTCAAAAAATGCATGCAAAATTCATGGCACTGCCTCACTATCAGGGCACAGCGGGCACCGCCTTGGATGCCTAGAGCCGGTGTCGGTTGTGTTCTGTTTCTTCAATTATTCACCGATTTTTTCTTGATTTCCTCGCAATGTTTTCCAGAGTGCAGCTGGCGCCGGTTCTAGCTTTCCAGCCGGTGCCAGTTCGGTTCTGTTCCGAACATTTTCACTGATTTTTCCATTTCCTCAAAGTGCATGCCAGCGGCACGTGTCCGGTGCCAGTTCCTTTGCCCTAGCCGGCACCACCTCTGTTATGTTTTGCGATATTTTTGTCTTATTTTACCCCTAAATTCTGAAATAATGCACAAAATACCTTTCCAAGGGTAAAATCTTCAATATGAAAGAATATAACTAGTTATTGAACAAAATGTATCACAAAATAGCCTCAAATAACTAGGAAAAATATAACTAATTTAGGCCCTATCAATTCCCCCACACTTAGCTCTTTGCTTGTCCTCAAGCAAAGTATCAAATATAAGTAGGACAAACACAAGTTTTCAAAGAATCACTCAATCAATTTCAAAATAGTATTGCAATGCTTTCTTTATTCAAGATAATAAGACACATAATACTACATCCTTCATAACAAATACAATACCTGTGTAAGTGAATAGTGACTAGTAGAACCATCCTAATACCTAACATCATTCTCAAACCATTGGAAAGAATTTAGTTCAAAAAAAATATGCATGCCATAAGCTTACTTTTCATACACTCTCTCCACTAATCCGAGACATATCATGATTCTACTTAGGTCAAGTAGGACATTCAAGCTTGTAATGTAAGGCTAAAGGGCTTGTAATGTAGCTTGTCAAATGAAGGATATAGGAAAATCAAATATCAAAGAATATAAGAGTTCGCAAGAAAAGGATAAACATAATGTGTCAAGAAATTCCAAACTCTTCTTGCTCTCCTATTCCAAAATTAATCAAAACCCAAAACCTTTTATAGCAATTATAGCATAGGTCAAGCAAATCTTGCATTTTCATCAATCATTCTCAACTCATCAATAATTTTTGTCACAAGATCATTCAAACACCTCGTCAATGGTATCAAGAACTTGATGTGAACTAAAGTTTTTCAGAAATTCCTACAGCTCAACCACCATTCTTCTTATAATATTTCTTTCTCTTTCACTTTTTCTTTCTTTTTCCTCTTCTTTATTTCTCAAATGCTGCTGTTGTTTGTTTCTCAATTTTTCTCTTTCCATCTTTTCTTAGCAGCTTTTTGTTTTATTTTCTTGTTTTCAATCTTTCTCTTCTTTTTCTTCTCTTTCTTTTTTTTCCTTTCCCAACTCAACATAACTATTGATGTGATGTGTATGGATTTGGGTATAAAAATCATATAAAAACTAAGCACATTACCAATCAAATTTACATTAAAACGTTAACCCCAAATTACACATACGAGCAAGCGTACTCATCATTAACATAGCATAGGGTTCGAACGAGTGTCAATCCTCAAGGAATAAGTATGCATTAATCCCTTTTTTTTCATTGTTTAACTGACTCAATAAAGTGAAAAAAGAAATAAAACAAAACAAAAGAAAATAAAAATAAAAATATATATATGTCAATGATGGAGAATTATGTAACTCAAGCCACTGCTTAGACAAACATGATCTTAAAGTACCTAATCATTATCATAATTAACTATTACCTTAGCACCATGAAGGATGAATGTAGATTCACTTCGATGGTCAATCCATGAAATCACTATCCTTTAGATAAATTAGTATCACTTGGTCTGTCTCAACTAATTCACCCAAAAGATGCATTAAGCACAATCCTTAATTAAATTTCCTTGGTCTGGCAAATTTAAAACATGAAATTAATCAATGAATCCTTGGTCTGGCAAACATCAATTAACCTTTAATTACTTAATCCTCAGCAATTAACCTCTTTGCTCTAGCAAGTTAACAGTCAATAAATATGAAATTAATCAATTGAAACCACCATCAACCTTTTTGGTCTAGCAAGCTAATGAAAATAAACAATCAATTAATTTCGTAATACACCCAAGTAATTAAATACTAAGAAGAACAATCAATTATTCAAAAGATCAAATAATTCAAAATATCATGAATATCTACAACAATGTCGAATTACAAGAAAACAACTAACATATTATTGTTCAAGAAAAAGAAAACAAAGTAAAAGAAAGCACTCATAGACAAGCCTCCTTCTTCCTTTGAAAACCTTCTTGCACAATTGTCCTTGAATTGAAGAATTCCTCCTTTAATTTAAGTGATGTTCTATGATAATCAATGAATTCTCCCATTTTCTCTTATGTTTTCCATCTATTTATAGGCTTGGGAAGTGCCTAAACTTGTTGGTGTAATGTTCTTGGCCAAGTAGAAGTTAGAAGATACTAAAACTCCATAGATTACCAAAAACCGCATAGAAAAATCACAATCTCGCCTTTTCCTTAGAGCACAGCTGGCACCGCCTTGGCTCTTGGAGCCAACGCTGGTTGTGTTCTAGTTCTCTACTCGTTCGCCAGATTTTTTTCGAATTCCACACAATGTAGTCCAGAACGCAGCCGGCGCCGTCTTGGCTCTTGGAGCCGCGTGCGGTTCCACTCTGTTCCGCTTTGTTTTGATAATTTTTTGTCACCTCGAAGTGTGTGTCAATAGTGCATGGCCCGCTCCGGTTCCAGTGCCCTAGTCGATGCCGCATCTCTTTTGTTTTGCGACGTCTTTGTTCGTTTTGCCCCAAAAATCTGTAATAATGAACAAAATACCTTTCCAAGGGTAAAATCTCAAATATGAAGGAATATGACTAGTTCTTAAACAAAATGTATCACAAAAAAACCTCAAATAACTAGGAAAAGTATGACTACTTTAGCCCCTATCATGATGCATGACTGAAAGTAACAAGTCATAATCTTTCCACAAGTATTCTCCCTCAACATTCTCCTACCTGTACTTTTATCCATCAAGAACAATGTAGGAGAATGTTGATAAAAGTTTGACAACGGGTAAAAGAAATTCATGATTGACAAGAAGTAATGGACAGTGTATGATAACGGGTTTTAAGAAAGAAATTCCAAATTTAGGCTCAAAATAGGCAGTAGGGATAATGTCAAATAGGTAGGCTTGAAAAGCTCAAACTATCCGAAGAAGGCCTATTACTGTCATCCCTAAGTTAAATCATGAATTTTTTTCTTATTTTGCCTTGAGAGATATTCAAGTAAGTTTTAGAATACTCGATGAATTTTAGTGAAAAAAATAGATTTAAGAACAATGTAAAGCATTTGATCAAGAACTACTTAGTCCAAGCGTGTGCAAAAAGTCATGCATAAGCTACAAATGATATGAAACATATGCTCTGTGATCTATCAAAAAGATATGCATTAAAAATACCTCTTGAAATCTCAAAGAAAATCAGAAAAAGTTTCAAAAAATTTGCTCACAATGAAGTACAAAAGAATGATGCATAGAAGAATTCTAAATCTAACTACTCCCCCACACTTAAATTGGACATTGTCCTCAATGGCCAAACAAATAGAACAAGGAGGAAACAATGCCATAGGACCAAAAATAAAGGGGAAAAGATAAGAAAGAAATTACGTCCATTCAGTGTGCATGCTTCTGTACAAGAGTGAAGTGCCTGGAGAAGAAGACATTGGCAAAGTACCTAAAAAGAAAAATACAAAAGAAACACACCAAAGCATAAAAACTATAAAAAAAGAAAATAAATCAAAACAAAAGAAAGAAAATAGTACCAAAAAAAAAAGAAAAGAAAAGTACACTTCCAAAATAAAATGACATGAAAATATAAAGGAAAAAGAACAAAAAAGAGAGTGACAAGTAGAATATGTGTAGAACAAGCATCTCAATCCACCCCATCATCATCAACAGGTGCGGACGTGCCCTCACCACCATGTTATCCCAGAAATTGCTGCCTCCAGTCCGCCCATTGCTGCTTCATAGTAGCTTGCCTCCCTGCAATATCGTGGATGGAGCCCTGCATGTGTAATAGCATCTCCGTCTGTTGGGCTAACTGTCCCAGCACTGTAGTTTCAAAGTTAGTCCTGGATTGGGATTGGGAACTACTAGCTTGTGCTCGCGATGGTGGTGGTGTTAGTATTGTGCCCTAGAGGCAATCATTTGTACATTGTATATGATACATTTATTTTAATAAAATGTATTATTTATCTTACAGTTTCTTTTGTTTACTTTAAGTAATATAACTGTTCGATAAAGTCTATAGTACAACACTGTGTTAAGAAAATTATGATAGATATCATGATATGAGATTCCTACTATACTGGATGGTGTTAGTATTTAAATAGTCTCTAGTCATAGTATTAATGAGACAGGACATTATTAATGTGTTAAGACTAGCATGTGTTAGACTTCCTGATTTGATCAGGCAGTGGTTCTCATAACCGTGAGTATTGAGATACTCAAAGTTAACACATGGATGCATGTTAGTGGAACAAGTTCATTGGATGACCTAGATTTGAGATAATCACTTGGATAACTATTTAGTGCCAATGATATAATCTCAATATAGTAAACGTACAAATATCCTTAGACTTGAGATCTCCAAAGTACTTTATTTGCTAAGCATTGTACTTTGATTCCTATCTCTGGAGCTCGATCGAGGGCCGCCTATGGGATGGATATTAGGTACATTGTGAGGTAAACGAAAGTAGTTGAGAGAGTCAATAAAGGATTCACCACTCCTAACAGTAGGGGCGAAAATCTCACAGCCACTTGTAGGAATTACTACTCGAAAGTCCTTGGCCAAGGCAATTGTGTATTGGAAATATTTTCAATTGATACACATCTAGAGTAGTGGGTTCCTGGTACAAGTACTATTGTTTTCTGGCTAGAATTAATTCTAGAGGGAGTTGGCACTAATTCCATACTCCAAACCGAATGAGATATTGTATGGTGAAATGAGTTAATTGCACTGAAGTTTGTTATTGAAGGGTTCATGTCAAGCCACTTGACTTCCTAGACTGTTGGGTGGTCATAATGTGTTGCTAGATACCGCTCATGATATGGGAATATGGGTTTATTAATTGATGAATTAATAAACCAATCTTGATTAGAATTAATAGGATTAATTCTAATTAATTATGGATTATTAATCTCAAAGACGTTTGGATTAATTCATGTTCCCTACTAATTGACTGGAAAACCTAATAGGTCACACAATAAAGGATTATATACTCAAGATGTTATTTGATAACATAGTGGGGTTGATTGAGAGAAAGAGAAGTTGTTGTGGACAAATTATAATTAGTTATAATTTGTGGTCTAAGTTGTAATTGTGAGAACTTCATGTTTCTAATTACAATTAGGAAATTCTAATAGGATTAGAACTCTCATTTTTGGGGGGGAATTTTGTGTAATATATAGTTGATATAAAATACGAAAACCCTAGCTGAAAACACACACGAAAAACCAAGAGCCACAAAACAACAGCTTCATTCTTCTCTCTCTCAATTTGATCTTGATCAAAGAACCCTAGCCGCCATCTTTTTCTGCTAGCACAAGAAATTTTGGTGCTTGAGTGTATCCTCTATGTGGATCACTATTAAAGATAATCACACACTGTGATTATAGTGGTTAGACGTTCAACTCACGTGGAGATTGATCATAAGGATTGCTGGATCGTACCCCGACTTGAAGAAGAAATTTTTTGTTCTTCGAACGATCATCCAAAAGTAAAAGGCTGTTGTCTTTACTCTCTTTCTGTCTTGTTTTCCATACATAAACTGGTCCTGAGAGAGTATCTCGTCTTATTTTTCACTGCGCCGTATACGATACAAGCCTAAAATACCCAACAGGTGGTGGGTGTTCCTCCTCCACAGGGGGCCTAACCTGATCGGGATATCTGACCTCATGGGGTGTTAACCACTTCTTCAGTTCTTGGTTATACTTGTACCCACAACTCATCAGTGTTTGCCCCATAACCATATCATGCTCAGTGGTAGCTTCCATCAATTCTCCCTCAGTACTAACACCAAAATCTCTCAGAATTTTCATGAGGACGAGAGGGAAAATGAAGGCTTTTGTAGAGAGATGGTAATGAACTACATCCCTAATAGATTGTATAATCAAAGGTGCAAGAGGGATAGGTAGGGTGTTCATCATCCTATGCAAAATGTATGTATCGATAAGGTGAATCTCATTAAATCCACTGGCACGAGGTATAATATTGAACCCAAACATGTATACTAGAGCCATAAAGTTTCCAGCAAGATCATTGTTCGAACAAAAGCTATTAGCTTGGAAAGCATTGTGCTTATGCAACCCTAGAATGGCTCTAGTTCCACTAGCATCCCAATTAGGGTCAGAAAGAATTTTTTGATTGTTAACATCTATCCCTTGCCAAGAATCATCATCATACACTTGGAGAAGATTAGCTAAATAGACTCATGTGATGATGATGGGGGTTCCTTTCACTCTTGTCTCAATATGGGGGTGGTGTTTATTGCTCTTGTCAACCATGTTAGCACAGAATTCTTTGATTAGCACTGGACAATAATTCCCTTTTAGCTGTACTATCGATCCCCACCCTAACCTCCTAAACATCATTCCAAGTTTGAGTGCACGGTCTAAGATAGGTGCGAATGTACACACCACAATAATCTTATTAGAAGCCCTCCTATTATACCATTCCTCACAAGATGGATCACAAGATGGTTCTCCAAGTTACACATGGAAGCCTCTAAGTTCCTTGTTGTCACATCAACCCCTTGGAACATAGTCTCCATTGTATTATCAATTGGCCAATCAAGTCCTCCAATGGTGGCTTAGAAGGTGCTAAATTGTTGCTCAAAGGGGGTTGGTTCCTTTGATTACCTCTAAAGTTAAAAGAACCCTGCCTAGGTTGGTTTCTGTTGCTCCAAGAGAAGTTAGGGTGATTTCTCTAACCAGGATTGTAAATAGAGCTATAAGGATTGTTACCTGGATGGATATTACCTACAAAGACGGCTTGTTCCGTAGTTTCTTGGAGTGAACCTATATTTTGGCACTTATAGTTTGGGTGCCCTTCTCCACAGAAATCACAATTCCCATTTACCCATTGGCCTTTAGGCATCACCATTTGCTCCATTTTTTGAGTCAACGCTTCCACCTTAGCTTCTAAAGCTGCCACAACATCCACTTTGAGCACTCCTTGCACACGAGCTTTTGACCTTGCATTTCTCCAAGAATAGTTATAAGAAGCCAAATTTTCAATGAGATCGAATACCTATTCCGGAGTCTTATGATTGACAGAACCCCCCTGTAGAAGAGTCCACCACTTGTCATGTTGCGAATGTAAGGCCATTCAGAAAATATGAGCATCTGCATTCCTAGCTCAAATCCGTGGTGTAGGCATTTCCTCAACAACTCCTTAAATCTCTCTCAACTTTCATACAAGGATTCAAAATCTAATTGTTGGAAGGTAAAAAACTCATTTCTAAGTTTGGCTATCCCAACTGGAGAGAAATGTTTGGCAAGAAACTTTTTAGCTAGGGCATTCCAAGTTGTGATGGAACCTATAGGTAAAGACTTTAACCAAGATTTGACTCTATCTCTCAAAGAAAAATGAAAAATCTTAGCTTTATGGTGTCTTCGGATACACCGTTCATTTTGAAGGTATTACAGATTTCAAGGAAACTAGCTAGATGGGTATTGGGATTTTCTTTAGGTAGCCAATCAAATTGAACCATATTTTGGACAATCTAGATAATATTGGGCTTTATCTTGAAATTGTTCGCATCCACCCTAGGTCTAGTGATACTCGAGCCTACGCCCGAGATTGCAAGTTTCACAAAGTCATCCATAACCCTCCTGTTGTTTCCAACATTGTTGTTTTGTGCACCATCCATATCTGTGATTAAGTTCTGTTGAATTATCCGGCGGATTTTTGATATAGTCCTTTCAATCTCAGGATCAAAATTGACTATCTCGTCTTCAAATTTTCGAGTCATGTACCAAGGATAGCACCTAGAAAAGACAAGAAGAAAGTTAGATAACAGAATTCATAATTAAAACAAAATTAAAGGAATACAAAGTTAGGTAAGAGAGCATAGTCAAAGTTAGTAAGTTAGATTACAAATGTATACAAAGGATACATAAGATACAAAAGATGGCAATTGTACATATTTATATATTTACATAATTACATATTTATATGCTTAAATCACCAAAATCCGAGCTTTCATGATATTGTTCCCCGGCAACAGCGCCAAAAACATAATGCGTATTTATTTGGGTATAAAAATCATATAAAAATAAGCACATTCCCAATCAAGTTTAAATTAAAATATTAACCCCAAATTACACATATGAGCAAGCGTACTCATCATTAACATAGCATAGGGTTCAAATGAGTGTCGATCCTTTAAGAACAAGGTATTAATCACTTTTCTTTCATTGTTAACCGACTCAATAAAGAGAAAAATAAATAAAAAGGAAAATAAAATAATATATACATGTCAAGGATGGAGAATTATGTAACTCAAACCATTATCTTAACAAACATGACCTTAAAGTACTCAATCATTATCATAATTAATTATTCTCTTGGCATCATGAAGGATTAAAGTAGATTCACTTCTTTGGTCAATCTGTGAAATCACTTTTTTCTAGATAAGTTAGAATCACTTGGTCTTGTCTCAACTAATTTACCCAAAAGACGCATTAAACACAATCCTTGATTAAATTTCCTTGGTCTTGTAGAACTTAAAATATGATATTAATCAATGAATCATTGGTCTCGACAGACATCAATTAACCTCCAATTACTAGTTCTCATCAATTAACCCCCTTGGTCTAGTAAGTTAATCGACAACGGATATGAAATTATTGAATTGAAACCACCATCAACCCCCTTGGTCCAGTAAGTTAATGGCACGAAACAACCAATTAATCTCGTAATAGGCACAAGTAATTGAACGCAGAAAAAAAAAACAACCAATTAATCAAAAGATCAAATAACTCTAAACATCATGAATACCTAAAACAATGTCAAATTATAATAAAACAAGTAATACATTATTGTTCAATAAAAAGAAAACAAAAGTTAAAGAAAGCACTCATAGACAAGCATCATTCTTCTTCCTTTGAAGACCTTCTTGTACAACCCTCCTTGAATTGAAGAATTCCTCCTTTGATTTGAGTGATTTTCTATTATGATCTATGAATTCCTCCCTTTTTCTTGTGTTTTCCATCTATTTATTAGCTTAGGAAGTGCCTAAACTCGTTGGTGTAGTGTTTTTGGCTGATTAGAAGTAGGAAGATACTAAAATTCTGCAGCTTTCCAAAAACTACATGCAAAATTCAAGGCATTGCCTCACCATCAGGGCACAACCGGCACTGGTTGTGTTCTATTTCCTCAAGTGTTCGCCAATTTTTTCTTGATTTTCTCGCAATGTTTTCCACAGTGCAGCTAGCGCCGATTCTAGCTTTCCAGCCGGTGGCAATTCGGTTCTATTCTGAACATTTTCACTAATTTTTTCGTCGCCTCGAAGTGCATCCCAACAGCACGTGGCCGGCGCCGGTTCCTCTGCCCTAGCTGGCGCCGTCTCTATTCTGTTTTGTAATGTTTTTGTCTTATTTTACCCTTAAAATCTAAAATAATGCACAAAATACCTTTCCAAGGTAAAATCTCCAATATGAAGGAATATGACTAGTTATTGAACAAAATAGCCTCAAATAACTTGGAAAAATATGACTAATTTAAGCCCTATCATTCTCATTCTTTAGGAAAATATCCACCATGCTTAATAATCATCACAAAGACTTATTTTCTCAATTAAAGCTAAGCATGAAACAAAATCATTTTTGCTCAAGAAAACCATACTTTGGTTTAAGAAAACTAAAAGGACTCACAACATCAATATTACACATGACCATGATATATTTGGGAAAACCACTAGCACAAAATGGTATTTATAAAATAATTGGGACTCACCTTCACTAACGGAGAGGTCTCAACACTGGACTACTGATGATTGCCCATGTTTGATCTTTTCCATCTCTGCCTCACTCGTAGTCACCAATGTTGAAGAAAGGTTTGGAACCCTGTAGAGGTTGAAGAGGGGCCAAGGATCTTCCTTTCAATAGTGCTTTTTGAGGTTCGACTCTCCCCTCTAAATAAGTAAAGCCCCATTAGCCTGGGCAAAGATGGGGATAAAAAGTAAGGATTTAAGGCCCCTTAGCTTTGCCAGGCACTAGACAGGGTGGATAGCTGACGAATGTGCTTTTTCGTTTGTCGCCCAGAGATAGGGGGATTCTATTCCCGATAGTTCTTGGTGCTACTACTTAATGAGTTGAAATCCCTAAGACTTTGTCAAGTCCTCATAGTACTGAAGCTACATCACAAGATCATTTTATCCTTTCTTAGTATATCAATCCTTCAAACTAATGCATTACTAATAAATGCATTAACAAGGAAGTGATTTATTTTCCTCATGGTACATTTCACACAATTAGTCACATAATCACTTGAAGTAATTAAAGGAACAGTATTTCCTTCATAGATCTATTACTTCACCATTTCATTCCATGTGTTCATAAGGTATATACTTAACCTTATAACTCGTTATAATCTTACTAAATCTAAGGGAACAAAACATAATATTAATTACCCAAGAGTTCTGCATTTCTTCTTTTATGGCACTTCTTGGTATTTTGAGCATAACTTTTGATCTACAAATTCAAATGACCTCAAATTCATGCCAAAATACTCATAAGACCTTTAGCTACAAAGCTACAAGATCAACACAACCAGAATCATAACTGTCACAAAACTACTACAAAGAAATGCTTGCTATTTTTCCAGGAAATAATTTCTTTTTCCAACAAAATATATTCTTTATGCATTCTTCGTCTATTTTACCACTTAACCATCATTTAACTCATTTTCGTCCTTATCTAAACATCACTTGATCTTTTCAGTTTCAGTCATAAGCAAAGCAGGTTCTTCACACATGTAAAGTGCTAAAAAATCACAGCTTGCACAACAATAGCTATTATTCCATTTTCTACAAGTGTATTCCATTTTCTTCATTTCTTTCTTCATTCTTTCTTCATAACATCAAAGTAATCACCGCAAACAACACCCTTCTAGTAACTAGTACATAGCTAAGCTAAAATAACATCTCAACCAAAATTTTTCACCAAGTATATTTCATAATTCAAGCTATTTTCCATGCAAAATTAACGTCAATATAACTTCCACAAGCTATAGAACATCTCTAATTCATGGAGTAAGGCTTTTTCTTAGCTAGCAAATGCTCACATTCTTCCCTCCTATTCTTCTCCACCTTATGGTTTCTCTCCCTCTCCATTGCTTCCTTTTTCTTTCTTTTTTTTCCTTTCCTTTTTCTCTCTTTCTTTCGACTATTTTTTCTTGTTCTCCACAACTTTTTGTTTCATTTTCCATGTCTCTTATGTTTTCAGTTTTGATGTGTGGTCAATTCAAGGAAAAGTAACTTTTTAACTACTTTTTGGAACATTGTAAATTTTTGTAGAAATAGAACACATAGCATTGTAGTCTTTAATCTCTTTTCTTTCCTTTTTATTTTTAAATTCCATCATGTGATCTAAATGTAGTCACAAGATACCTTTTGGAAGCATGAAGAATGCCTTGGAACATTTTGAAAACCTTGAGAAAATTATAGACCTCATCATATATGATGCATACATTTTAGGTATATAAACTCATCCATTTTAAATCCATCACTTAATCAAGTTTTAATTAAAACATTAATCCCAAAATACACATGTGAGCAAGTATACTCATCGCAAGCATAATACAGGAAATTAACGAGTACCCATCCTCAAAGGAACAAGTACACACTAATTACTTTTCTTTCATTATTTAACTGGCCTAAATAAAGTGAGAAAAGAACAAAAAAAAAAAAGCTAAAGAAACATATACAACTCAAGGATGTAAATTTATGCAATTTAGATAATTACCCTAGAAAACATAACAATGAGCCAATTAGCAATTCTCTCAACTAATTATCATCTAGGCATCATGAAGGAATATAAAGTAAAACTCAACCGTCTCACAAGTCATGATTCTACTTAGGTAAATCCCACTTCATGTCCCAATCCATGGAATCCTATATTTTGATTATATTAACAGATTTTCCAATCAAGGTAATCCAAACCAAAACATGGATTAGGCTCAATTCCTTATAAATATGAAATTAGCTAATAATCCTTTGCTCGAGACGAAATCAACTAATCTTTGATCACTTAGTCCTATAACCTTAACTTAGTCGCTCAAGTCTATTAAGATTAGATAAATATGAAATCAATGCAATGAAACTCCTAACATTGTCGTCTCAAGTTAATTAGAGGAACTCACATCAGTAACCAGTGAATTCAAGTAATCAAACCAAAGATGACAAAAAATTAATCAAATAACTAAATTAATCCAAAATCATGAATCCTAAAATAATGTTAAATTACAATGAACACATTGAATACATCATTGCTAAAGAAAAAGAAAACAAAAAGAAAAAAAATACTCATAAACAAGCCTCTTTCTTCTTCCTTGAATACTCCCTTTAAATAATCCTCCTTGGCTTGGGTAAATTCCTCCTTGAATGAGAGAATCAAAATTTCTACTCTTTAATTCATCTATTTTGGTTGTATATCTCAAACCTTATGTTCTCTTTTGCTTTTTGTTAGCCCTAAGGGCTTTCTTCTATGTTTTGATTTATGACAAACATTGATGTGAACTAACCTGTGTATTCTACATATATGATAGGACGTGTTTGACCTCAGTTCTTCTAAAGCATTCAAATAAGATTGTTAAGCAACTCTTGAGTAACGGAATTTAAGTATGGGTGATCAAAATGAAGTTCAAGCTTATGAGAATGTATATCAAGAAGTCCTTATGGAAAAACTTTAGACTATGAAGTGTTATTAACGTATTTCTTGTTATTTCCTATGTCTCTTTACCTTTTGATTCAATTGATTTCTACCTTGACGCACACAAAGAAAAAGATTTTAAAGTTTTGAAAGTCTCAGAATTTTGGATTGAGTGGTTTGGATGATTCTGCATAAAAAAGATTCATCCAAAATCCTATAAACAGTGTCGAATCGTTTCTGCCAGAAAAAGTGCCATTTTGGACTTACTTTTTGGATGCAATGTCGTCTGAAATATGAGTCCAAAATAAGGGTAAATTTAACAGAAAATTTGTAGCCATTTTATAACAGTTGGTACTTCACTTTATGGCTCTATAAAAAGACTCTAAACAAGATTAGACATAAGATTTTTGTGGCATTCTTCTAAGAAACACCCTTGATCTATAAAAAACAAAAATATCCTTTTATCAAGTGCTTCAAAGTAAATTCAATTTGTGTTAAAGAGGTAAAATTTTTTGTGCTTTGTACCCTGGTAAACATCTGCTCAAACAAGTGAGCTTCTCCTGTTCCATTAATATTCAACCTCTTTTGTATTACAAGGTTATGGTGTAAAACCCATTTGGGGTGAACTTTGATTTGATTGTTTTGGTTGAGAGGTTTTGAAAAATCAAGTGTGGTGATCATTTCTTGTATTTGGTACAATTTGATTTCCTTAAGTTGAACAAATGAAATCTGGTTGAAAATCCTTAAGTGTAAGCTTAAGGTAGTGGATGTAGATCTTGGTAGATCGAACCACTATACATTCTGTGTCTCATTTCTTGGCTTACAATATTAACTGAATCATATATCTTACTTTAGTCTAAATCTGGATAGTTCTCAAGGCCTTCTTGGATTACTTTCTTTGTTGCCCTAAAGTTGATCCAAGAAACTTGTAGATTATCATTATTCTGTATATTAGACGACTTGAAAATTTTTAGTTTGCCAAAAACTTTATTCACCCCCCTCTAAGGTTTTTAATTTGGTATCAGAGCTTGGTCTACATATTCTTAGTTTAACAACCTTGTAGAAAATATCCTCATGGAAAGCTCATCCTCTCTTCCATATGTTGAAGGATCTTCAACAAATCCACCTCATTTGTTCAATAGAAACAACTATACATTCTGGAAAAATAGAATGAAAATTTAAATGTGTTCAATCAACATCGAGTTATGGAATTTAATAGAAATAGGTCCTTTTATTCCATCAAAGGTTGTTGATGGCGTAAAAATGCCTAAACAGAATGACGAGCTTAGTATTGAAAACAATGCTATAATGACTTTAAATTTTCAAGCAATGAACATCTTATACTATGCACTAGATGCGACTGAATACAACCGAGTTAGTTGATGTGATTCAGCCCATGAAATGTAGAAATTACTTGAAGTCATCCATGAGGGGACAAACCAAGTTAAAGAATCAAAATTGGGGCTTTTAATTCATGATTATAATTATTCACAATGAAGCCGAATGAAAGCATCACAGATATGTTCACTAGATTCACAAATATCACAAATGGTCTCACAGCCTATGGGAAGGTTTATTTCCTTGGGGAACAAAATCAAAAAATTCTGGATGCCTTACCTAAAAGCTGGCAACCTAAAGCTCTTGTAGTGGAAGAATCTAAGGATTTAAAATCCTTACCAACTGAAGAGCCGATTGGATCTCTTCTAACACATGAGATGAAACTCAAAAGGTTTCAAGACTCTAATGATCATGATAAAGGTAAAAAGGGAATAGCATTGAAAGTTGAAAAGGATGACGAAGAAACTAGTCAATCTAATAGTAATAATGGTACAGAAATAGACAATGAAGATTTGGCAATGATAGCAAAAAAAATTTAGAAGGATATTCAACAAAGGAAACTACAAAAAAGGAAAGAAGTTCGTGAGAAAGAAATGACATACCTCAATATTCAAACCTCAATGTTATAAATGTAAAAGCACTGAACACTTCATTGCTGATTGTCTAGTTGCAAAAGGTAAGAAAGGTTGAATACTTAGAAAGAAGAAAGACCTGAAAGCAAAGAAAGGCAAAGGATTGATGGGAACTTGGGACCTAAATGGGACTGAGTCTGAAGAAGAAGATTCTGAGAATGAAACTACCAACATATGCTTTATGGCCATAGAAAACGAGGTAAGCTCTACTACAACTAATTTCATGTATAATTCACTTATATCTATGACTGAAAAGCATGATAATCCAAATGAGTTGTTAATTGATATGTTCCATGAACTAAAAAAACTGTCCAGAAAAATAAAGAGATGAAGTTGAAGATTAACTATTTGATGAATGAGAACAAAATGTTGTTGAATGATAATAAAATGTCTCTTGAGTCACATTTAAGTGCTATTATTAAAAAAGATGTGATCATGACTACTTTAAAATATGTATCTCTAGAAAATAGAAGTTTGCATGATAGAATTCAAGCTCTTGAAAGTATGGTTAGCACTTTTGATTGCATGAAAAATAGAGTCAATGATATTACCACATGTATTGAAAAGTTCACAAACAAAAAAAATAACCTGGAAAAATTACTTGGGACTCAACATCAAGCTGAAAATCAAAATGGCTTAGGATATAGACCTAAGAATAAGGACAAAATTCATAAGCCTCGATTTGTTAAACCTATCTCATGTTACACAACATATAAAGTATGCACATATTGTGAAAAATCGGAACATATAGCATTGAGATGTCTTAATAAAAGAAAAGTGGAATCTGGTGGAACAACTTTCTAGAAAATCAAAGGAAATGCTGCTAACCTCCATGGGCCCAAGAAAGTGTGGGTACCAAAAATCACTCCTCCTTCTCATGTATAGGCACATTCCTTGAGCTTCACCAAATGGTTCTTGGGCAGCGGTTGTTCAAGACACATGACTGGAAACGCACCTTTGTTAGATGATATACAGACCATAAATGAAGAATTTGTTACTTTTGGAGACAAGAAAAAAGGAAAGATTATTGGCATTGGTAATATTGGTAAGTGTTTCTCAACCATTATAAAACAAGTATTACTAATTGATAATTTGAAATATAACTTGTTTAGCATTAGCCAACTATCTGATAATGGCTGTAAAGTCATTTTTGAAAAGAACTCTTGTTCTATAATGGACAGCTCAAATCTTGAAACCTTCTTTGTTGCCAAACGTGTTGGAAATGTGTATGCATTCTATCTACATGACCTTATAGCTCATGGTATTAGATGCCTATCCGTACATGACAATAATGGTTGTCTTTGGCATAGAAGATTAGGTCATGTATCTTTTGATTTACTAAATAAACTATCATAAAAAAAAGCTTGTTATGGGACTACACAAAATGAAGTTTGATAAAAGCAAAATTTGTTATGCATGCCAATTTGGAAAATAAATCAAAACCTCCATTAAACCCAAGAAAATAATTTTAACCTCAAAACCTCTCGAATTAATTTATATGGATTTGTTTGGTCCAATGAGGACTGTTAGTCTTGGAGGTAAAAAGTATGTATATGTGCTAGTTGATGATTTTTCTAAATTTACTTGGACTTTATTTCTTAGACAGCAGGATGAAGCCCTTTCTAAATTTTCAAAACTGATCAAACGCGTCCAAAACTCTATTGGATGCAAACTGATTTCTATTAGAAATGATAATAGTAAAAAATTTTACAACAATGAATTTACATACTTTTGTGATGAAAATGGAGTCTTTCACAATTTTTCTGCAGCCAAAACACCTCAACAAAATGGTGTTGTTGAGAGGAAAAATTGAACTTTGCAAGAAATAGCTAGATCATTACTTCGTGAAAATGCCCTTCCAAAATACTTTTGGGCTGAAGCTGTTAATACAGCTTGCTATATAGTAAACCGAGTTATGTTGAGACCGTTTTTGAGAAAAACACCTTCTGAATTTATGTTTGACAAAACTCCATCAATCTCTTATTTTAAAGTGTTTGGTTGTAAATGTTTTATCCTTAATACCCGAGACAATCTTGGAAAATTTGATAGCAAATCTGATGAGGCCATATTTCTTGGATACTCTTCCAACAAAAAGGCATATAGAGTGTACGATAAAAGAACTCTTTCTGATGAATCTAACATTTATGCTTCAAAGAAAGATGATAATGATGTAGAAAGTTCAAAAAAAGTAAGAATAGATCAACTCAAAGCTCCACCACTAGATATTCATGCAAAAGAAGAAGAAATTGAAGAGTAACAAGCTGAACAAGGAAAGGAACAAATTGAAGATTCTACGAATCCAAAGAATTTGAAATACAAAATAAGCCATCCCAAAGAACAAATCATTGGTAATCCAAACTATGGAGTTAAAACTAGATGGTATTTCATAGATAAATTTTCTCTTCTCTCAAATATAGAACCTAACTATATTAATATAGCACTGCATGAAGAATTTTGAATTTTTTCTATGCAAGAAGAATTAAACCAATTTGAAAGAAATCAAGTTTGAAAACTTGTCCCTAGACCACTTGATCGTCCGATTATTGGTATCAAGTGGGTATTTAGAAATAAACTTGATGAAAATGAAGCTATGATTAGAAATAAAGCTAAATTGGTCGCCCAAGGATTTAATCAAGAAGAGGGTATTGATTATGATAAGACATTTGCTCCCGTTACTAGACTAGAGTCTATAAGAATGCTTCTTGCTTTTGCATCCCTAAAAAATTTCATGCTCTATCAAATGGATGTTAAGAGTGCATCTCTAAATAGTTTTATTGAGGAGGAAGTATATGTTGAACAACCTCCTAGTTTTATTCATGAGCACTCTCCAAATCACGTTTTCAAACTTACTAAAGCTCTTTATGGATTAAAATAAGTTCCACGAGCTTGGTATGAGAGGCTTAGTGGTTTCTTGATTTCAAAAAGCTTTTCAAGAGGCTTAATCGATACCACTGCTGTGTACGAATTTAGGTATAAAAAATCATATAAAAATAAGCACATTCCCAATCAAGTTTAAATTAAAACGTTAACCCCAAATTACACATATGAGCAAACATACTCATCATTAAGCATAGCATAGGGTTTAAAACGAGTATCGATCCTCAAGGAACAAGTATGCAATATTCACTTTTTTTTCATTGTTTAACTAACTCAACAAAGTGAAAAAGAATAAAAATGAAAATAAAATAAAATAAAATAATATATACATGCCAAGGATGGAGAATTATGTAACTCAAACTATTATTTTGACAAACACGACCTTAAAGTACACAATCATTATTATAACTAATCATTCTCTTGGCATCATGAAGGATTAAGATAGATTCACTTCTTTTCCAATCCATGAAATCACTATCTCCTAGACAAATTAGCATAACATATCTTGTCTCAACTAATTCACCCAAAAGATGCATTAAACACAATCCTTGATTAAATCCCCATATCCTGGCAAATTTAAAACATAAAATTGACCAATGAATCCATATCCTGGCAGACATCAATTAACCTTTAATTACCCAGTTCTTAACGATTAACTCATTTTCCAAGCAAGTTAATAGACAACAAATATGAAATTAATGAATTAAGACCACCGTCAACCCCTTTTACAAGTAAGTTAATAGAAAGGAAGAAGAAATTAATCTCATAATCAGCACAAGTAATTAAATAGCAAGAATAACAATCAATTAATCAAAAGGTCAAAGTAACTCTAAAAATCATGAATACCGAAAACAATGTCAAATTACAACAAAACAATTAATACATCATTGTTCAAGAAAAGAAAACAAAGTTAAAAGAAAGCCCTCATAGACAAGCCTCATTCTTCTTCCTTCGTAGACTCTCTTGTACAATCCTTCTTGATTTGATGAATTCCTCCTCGAACTTGACTGATTTTGTGTTTTGCTCCTTGAATTCATACCTTTGACTTGTGTTTTTCCTCTATTTATAGGCTTTAGGAGTGCTTAAATTCGCCTCTCTAGGGTTTCTGACCGAATAGAAATAGAAAAATACTAAAACTCTGAAAATTGCCAAAAATGCACACGAAAATCGAGGCACTGCCTTTGTACCAGTGCACAGCCGGCGCCGCCTGTCTTGCCTATGGCTGGCATCAGTTGCATTTTTTCTCTCTGTCTGTTCGTTAATTTTTCTCAATTTTCGAGCTAAGTTCTTCCAGGTCAGAGCTGGCGCCACCTCTGGGCTCCCAATCGGTGCCGCTGTGTTCTGTTCAGCCTTTGTTTCGCCAATTTTTCATCACCTTGAATGCATGCTAGCAGCACATGGTCGGCGCCGCCTGTCCTGTCCCGGCCGGCATTGCCTCTAGTCTGTTTAGCGACGATTTTGTCTTGTTTTACCCATAAAATCTAAAATAATGCACAAAATACCTTTCTAAAGGTAAAATCTCAAATATGAAGGAATATGACCAGTTATTGCACAAAATGTATCACAAAATGGCCTCAAATAACTATTAAATATATGACTAATTTATGCCCTATCACATTTCCCCATACTTAGCTCTTTGCTTGTCCTCAAGCAATGTATAAAAAACAAGTAGAAAAATACAAGTTTTCACAAAATCACTCAATCAATTTCAAAATAATATTTCTAATACTTTCTTTATTCAAGACAACAAAACATATGCTACTTTACCTTTCATAACAAATGTAAGACTTATGTAAGTGAAGAATGACTAGTAGAACCATTCTAACACTTAACATCATTCTTAAACCATTGAAAAGAATTTAGTTAAAAGAGAATATAAATTCTATAAGCTTACTTTTCATCCACTATCTCCACTAATCTGAGACATATCATGATTCTATTTAGGTCAAGTAGGACTTTTAAGCTTGTAATGTAAGGCTAAAGGGTTTGTAATGTAGCTGTTGAACGAAGGATATAGGAAAATCAAATATAAAAAAAGATGAGATTTTGCAAGAAAATGATAAACAAAATGTACCAATAGATTCCAAACTTTTCTTGTTTTCCTATCACAAAACCAATCCAAAACCAATAACCTTGTATAGAAATCATATTACAGTTCAAGCAAAACTTGCATTTTTTTCATCAATAGTTCTCAACACATCAATCATATTGCACAAGATCATCAAAATTTCAGCAATTCTTATTCCAACTCAACCAACATTCTTCCTATGCTCTTCTTATCTTTTTCTTTCAGCTTTTCTTTTCTTTTTCTCTTCTTTTCAAATGCTGCCTTTGTTTGTTTTTCAGTTTTTTTCTTGCAATATTTTTTAGCAACTTCTTGTTTTTCTCAATCTTTCTTTTTCTTCCTCCTTTCTCCTTTCACAATTCCAATTCAACACATGATGCATGACTGAAAGTAACAAGTCATGACATTTACACAAGCATTCTCCCTCATAATTCTTCTACTTGTACTTTTATCCATCAAGAGCAATCAAAGATTTAGAAGGTAAAGCAAACTCTCAGAAAGAAGTAATGGACAAAGTATTATAACAGGTTTAAGAAAGAAATTAACAATTTAGGCTCAAAATAGGCACTAGGGATAATATAAAATAGGTAGGCTTGAAAAGCTCAAACTATCCAAATAAGGCCTATTACCGTCATCCCTATGTTAAATCATGAATGTCTTTCTTATTTTACCTCGAGAGGTATTCAAGTAAGTTCTAGAATGCTCACTGAATTTTAGTAGAAAAACAGGTTTAAGAACAATGTAAATCATTTGATCAAGAACTACTTAGTCCAAGTGTGTGCAAAAAGTCATGCATAAGCCACAAATGATATAGATCATATGCTCTATGATCTAGCACCAATATATGCATTAAAAAGACATCTTGAAAGCTCAAAAAATCAGGAAAAAAAATTTGAAAAATTTTGCTCAAAAGGTTTAAAGAATTTCAGAAGAATGAAGCATAGAAGAATTCTCATTCTAACCACTCCCCTACACTTAAACTGGACATTGTCCTCAATGGCCAAACAAATAGAGTAAGGAAATATTACCACGGGACCAAAAATAAAGGGGTAAAGAGAAGAAAGAAAATACCTCCATTGCCTTGTGCATTCTCCGATAAAAAAGTTGAAGTCTAGCAGAAAGGAGCATTGTTGAAGTACCTAGAATGAAAAATACACAAAAGGAACACACCAAAGCATAAAAACTAGAAAGGAAAAATAAGCAAGTAATGAAAATAGTATGGAAAAGAAAAGTATAAGAAATAACTAGAACAGTCATGAAAATATAAAGGAAAAAGATAGTGACAAGTAGGAACAAGTGAAGAAAAATCATCTCAGTCCTCCCCATCATCATCATCATGTGTTGAAATGCCGTCACCGCCATGCTGTCCCAGAAAATGCTGCATCCGCTGAGCCCATTACTGCTCCTGAATAGTCTACCTCTGGGCAATGTCATCAATGGAGTCTCGCATGTGTAGCAATATCTCCGTCTGTTGAGCTAACTATCCCATCACCACGGTCTCAAAGTCAGTCCTTGGTTGTGACTGTAAACTATTGGTTCATGTTCGTGATAGTGGTGGGTGCTGTCCCTCCACAAGTGGTGGCTGAACTTGTCCGGGATGCTTTGCCGCATAGGAATTTAGCCATTTCTTCATCTCCTGGCTATATTTGTACCCACAGCTGTTTGCTCCGTGACCAGGTCATGCTCAGTGGTAGTCTCAGTCAATTCCCCCTCAGTACTAATACCAAAATCTCTCAGAATTTTCATGATTTCTAGAGGAAAGATGAAGGCTTTGGTCGAGAGACGAAGATGAACCACATCCCTAATGGATTGTATGATCAATGGGGTAAGAGGGATAGGCTGAGTGGTTATCATCCTATGCAAGATGTACATATCAATAGTGCATATCTCATTGAATCCACTGGCTCGGGGTACTGTTGGATATCTCTTGCATATCATATATAGCGCAGCGGAAGAATAAAATGAGATACCATCCCAGAATCTGCATATGTGTGGAAAACAAGACATAAAGAGAACAAAGGTAACAGCTTTTTGCCTTTCTTTGATCATGTGGAAAATAAAATTTTCCTTCTTCAAATCGAGGCGCGATCCAGTAATCCTCTTAATCAAACACCACGAGAGTTGAACGTCTAACCACTATAATCACAATGTGTGATTATCTCTAATAGAAATCCACATAAAGGATACACTCAAGCACGAAGTTTTTTGTGCTAGCAGAAAAACTAATTATTCAATCTGGGCTTATGCCCTGAATAATTAATTAACCAATCAAACTAGATAATAAATTTAATTTCTCTCATTCCCTTTATTTTATTCCAATCCAAAAAATAAATTAGACTTCTTAAATAAAATAAAATCATTTTTCCATTGTTACCATTTCCTCAACTTAAAATAATTAGGACTTACGGGCTATTCTGAGGACCAAAAAGACACATCGCCTTAGCTACTAAAACGACCAAAATACCCTTGCTATATAAATAGTTGTATTTTGCATTTTAAATATTTTCTAATATTACCATATGGAAATATTGACCCCAAGAACAATGCTGCATTAGCTATGTCTGTAGGATTTCTATCATGCATAATCAGATTAAGCGCAGCGGAAAACAACAAGAAATCCAAGCCATGGATCATGGGTTTGCAATAGAAACGGGAAAAAGGAGAAGATTGCGCTTATTACCTCGTGAAGCCGGAATTCAAAAAATTTCAGAAACAAGAACGCAGGCGCGATCCAGATTATCCAAAACCGTTCACTGCAGCTCAACTGAAGTCCAAGAAAGAACTCCCTCTAATGATAATCCACACAACGTTGAATGCTCACAATCTCACAATTCTATGCTAGTAGAATTCGGGAGGCTAGGGTTTTGATCAAGAAGAGAGACGGCTAGGGTTTGATCAAGAGAGAGGCAGAGAAACGGTTTCTCTGTTATTACGTGAATAGTCTGTCTCTCACCCTAAGGAAACCGTTTCCTTATATTTATAGATTTATAATTACCATAAATTGCAACTTAGTCCTTCAACGTCCAATTGTTAACAAATTCGTCCTTGAAGTTTACTTAATTACAATTAGGTCCTATGAATTATAACAAACTTATAATTCACCTATAAATATATTCCCTTCTCTTAATTAACCTTACAATATTATCAAATAATATATTTGAGCATTCAAACCTTTATTGTGTGTGACCCATTAGGTTTCCTGGTCTTATTGGTAGCATAAAATGAATTAATTCTAACAATATTAGAATTAATAATCCTTAATAAAATAAAGGATTAAATTTATTAATTCTCTAATTAATAAATTCATATTTAGCATATCAAGAGTGACATCTAGCAATGACTCTTGACCACCCAAAAGTCCAGAAAGTCAAGTGGCTTGACATGAACCTTTCAATAGCAAATTATCAGTGCAATAAACTCCTTTCAACATACAATATCTCATTCGGTTTAGAGCATGGTATTAGTGCTAACTCCCTCCAGAATATTAGTAATTCTGGCCTGAATATTTTAGTACTTGTTCAAGAAATCCATTACTCGATATGTGTATCAATTGGAATCATTTCCATCACATAGTCGCCTTGGCCAAGGACTTCATGAGTAATGATTTCTACAAGTGGCCTTGAGATATACTCTCCTACTATTAGGAGTGATGAATCCTTTATTGATCCTCTCAACTACTTTCGTTTACTTTACGTTGTACCCAATATCCATCCCATAGGCGGTCCTAGATAAGACTCTAAAGATTAGAATCAAAGTACAACGCTCGATAAACAAAGTACCTTGGAGATCTCAAGTCTAAGGATACTTGCACACTTGCTATAATGAGATTCTATCATTGGCATTAAATAGTTATCCAAATGATTATCTCATAGCTAGGTCATCCGATGAACTTGTTTCAAAACAAGCATCCACACGTTAATCCTGAGTATCCCAATACCCACGGATATGAGAACTACCGCTTGATCCAATCAAGAGATATAACATGTGCCAGTCTTGGCGTATTAATAATGTCCCATCTTATTAATACTATGACTGGGGATTATTTAAGTACAAACACTGCATAGTGTAGTAGGAATCTCACATCATGATCTCTATCATGATTTTCTTAACACTGTGTTGTACTAGGGACTTTATCTAACGGTTTGTACACATATTTAGATATAACAATCAAACTGAAAGATAAAGAATGCCTCTTATTAATTTAATATGCAATATACATGGTATAAGTGAATGCCTCTAGGGCACAACACTAACAATGTCTTCGACCCACAGGTTAAATGACTAAAATAAACCTTCTACGCATCACCGTTCATTTATAGATGAAAAAGTGTATTAACACCTCTCTAAACGACATCTACCATCCTTAGGCTTCTAGTCCAATGATCCACGACTTCTTGGAATATTCCAGCTTTTCAAGAAAGCTACCCTAAAGCCAATATCCAAGTCATGTTCCCCAAGGCCCTAAATAATTAGATCATTCGGACAACCACAAGGGACGATATAGTGTTGACACTATCTTGTACAAGTCTGTCTTAACTAACTAGTCACATATACCCAATATACAAGTATATTGGTCCTTCTCAAGAACCTCAACTATAGTATATCAAAGCATATATTTTCAGCTTTGTCAGACCACCAACTTATACTCAAGTTGAAGAGTACAAGTCCATGTTTTAGAAATAGTAGCCTGGGTTTCTATCATATAGTACTTTTAAAAACCACCACTATAGGCCATATTCTACGTATTCGAAATATGCTTGTGTTATGAAATGAGTAGACTACTCATTGGCTAAAGGTAAGCCATTTCCTATTTAGAATTCATAACACAATAACATTGCCACAATAAGATTCCCAAACTCATCATCCAATTAAGAACAATAGTTTATGTGTTAAGTATCCCATGGCCTATACCTTACTGTGAAAGACTCTATTCACATGAACTATTTACTTAAACACAATGGGTATTTTTTAATAAAATTGCGCATAAATATAAAGAAAATTTCACAATCAAATTCTGAGAAAAATACTTTTATTAATACAAGTCAAAAATATATTAGAAATCTAGTCTAAGAAGGCATACATTCCAACAGTGCTTTCACTGTAAGATGCATATTATGGACTACTAACACATAAGTGAAAAATATGCTCTTAATCTATTTTTAGAGCTAGGCACTTCCTTAAGGTTTAGATTATTACACTAAAGTTTCTAAATAGGGAATGGTTTTCCTTTAACCAATGAGTAGTCCCTTCACACCAATAGTGTAAACCTATTTGGAATATGTACAACTGGACCACGCGATAATAATCTTTATAAAAATACTAAATTGAATAAATATTGGTTTATCACAACTACTATATGAACGAGTATCCTAAGATTTGAGTATAAGTTAGTGGTCTAGTAAAGTTGGACTTGTAAACTTTGATGTATGTTGGGTGAGGTTTTATCACAAGGCCAATAACCTAGTGCATTGGGTATATGACTCTAGTTAGTTAAGACGGACTTATGCAATAGAGTTTTTATACTTTATTACATGAAGAAATTACTCCTTTGTGACTATCCTGGATAATCTAATGATCTAGGGCTTTGGAAAACATAACAAGTATGTATATTTGGGTAACTCCCTGTAATAAGTGGATACATATTGGAAGTCATGGATTATCGAACCAGCTATCAAAGGATGGTAAATGTCATTGAGAAAGGTGTTAGTGCATTTTTCCTATCTCAATGAGAGGTGTCATACAGAGGGGTATTTTCGTTATTACACATGTAGGTTGAAGACATTGCACTTGCAATATTAGTCTTGGGGTCAATATTTTCATATGGTGATAAATAGAATATTTAAAATAATAAAATACTACTATGTGTTAGTAAGGATATTTTGGTTATTTTATTAACCAAAAATAATATGTTTTTTTGTCCCCAAAGTAGCTCAAATAACATAGATAAATTTATTTACTATATGGGCTTATTAGGTGAATATATTATTAGAAGAATTATTCTAGGAGTCCAATTAATTATTTATTTAGACTAGAATAATTAATTCGGCCAATTTAATTAGTTGGTTTTTTATTTAATTATCTTGGGTAATTTTATATTGGGCTCAAATGGTTTAAGTAATTAATAAAGAACTAATTTAATTAATTAGTTTATTAATTATTTTGAATAATTTTATATTGGGCCCAAGTGGATTAATTAATTAATAAGAAAGCTATTTAATTAGTTTTGGACTCATTAAGAATAGCCCTGGCCTACCAAGGTTTGGGTGTGGTGGCTAGAAGGTTTCAGTAACCTAAGGTAGTTGCCACATAATAAAAGAAAAGGAAAAAATAAAAGAAATGAAAAGAAATAGGAAGCTGATTGGTTTTGGTTTGATTAAGTAAAAGGAAAGCAAGGTTTTCTTTTAAAAGGCATCACGTGTGCCTGATAAGGGGTCAACCGAATTACTGGGTGCAAACTCCCTACAGCTTTCGGTTTTCCAAGACAAACCTAGGCCGTCGTTTCCTTAATCGTTTTTCGTTCATTTTTCCTTTTCGTTTTAGCTCTTCTATTTTTCTTCCAATTTCCTTCACCCTAGTTTTACGTTCACCAGTAGAGGTCCATAGTAGGTTAGAGAATACTCTGAAAGGTTAAGAGCTAGCAAACGTGGTAAGTGTTTGATGCGAAATATGTTGACAAGTATGCCCTCAAAGACTATGTATTCTATGTAAACATATTGTAATAAAATGTTTATTCATTCAATTTAATTTATTTCTTATATTATTAAACATTTAAAGGTCCAAGTATGCCAAGTAATGGTCTATGTGATAGGGGCCAAAATCCTCATTATTTTATTAGTTATTTTAGGTTGTTTTGTGATACATTTGTTGTAATAACTAGGCATATTCTTTTCTATGTAATATTTTGCTTGTAAAAAGTGTTTTTGGAAAATTTGTGCAGATTTGAGTAAAAATCGAGCAAAAAGTGAGCAATTTCAAAACAGACCTAGAGCCAGGCCTAGCCAAGGGACCAGGCACCGGGCCCATTCTGGTTAAAGAGCAAAAATCGAGAAAAATAGAAATGACCTGGTGCCTAGTGGCTCGACTATACCCGGCCCTAGGTACACTCTAGAATGTGAAAATTCTGTGAGCGAATTTGGTATTTTCTAATGAATTTTGGTATTTTCTGAATTCTACTCAAACTAGACTTCTCAAACAATGAATTTTGGTATCAAGGAGGCTTATTAATACAAGAAAAACATAAGAGAAATGTGTGATTTGAAGGATCCAAGCTAGCTACTCAATCACCACTTAAAGGAGTATTGTTCAAAGGAAATTTTCAAGAGAAGAAGAAGGCTTGTCTATGAGTTTTATCTTTCATCCTTTGTTTACTTTTCTTTAACAAATGATGTGGTTAATGTTTTGATTGTAATTGGATATTATTTTGGAGAATATGATTTGAGTTAATTGGAATTTTTTTATCAATCCATTGTTATCTTTGGTGTTTGATTACTTGTTATCATTGGTTATTGATGCGAGTTTTTCTAATTGACTCAACAAAACGATGTTAGGAGTTTCATTGCATTGATTTTGTAATTATAAAATCTTAATGGATTTGAATGACGAAGTTGATTATAGGACTAAGTGATCAAAGCTTAAGTTGATTTTGCCTTGACAAATGGTCATTTGCTAATTTCATGTTTTTAAAGAATTGAGATTCATGCATATTTGGGTTAGGATGGCTTGATTGACAAATCTACTAATTGAATCAAAATAGACTAATGAGCTTAATACATATTTTAGTTATGTTAGCTTGATTGAAAAATCTATTAACATGAATCAAAATATAGGGATTCCATGGATTAACAAACGAAATGGATCTATATTAAATCCTTTATGATGCCAAGACGACAATTGATTATGATGATATGATGAATGCTAATTGATTTAACTTGTGTTTTCAAGATAACTGTCTAGTTACATGAAATTGCATCCTTGAGTTATATCTATTTTTATCTTTATTTATTTTTCTTTTTAGTCTCTTCTTATTTTATTTGCTAAACAATAAAGATTTGAGTAAAGTAATATGGGAGCCTAAGTTTTCGTGGATTCGGTACTTACTATTCCCCATACTATACGAAGGGTATACTTATTCGTATGTTTAGCTTTAGTGGTTGGTATTTTAATTAAAACTTAAGTAATTGTATTATTTGTTGGTAATATTTCTACACTAAAAAACATGCATCAAGTTTTTTGCATCGTTGCCGGGGATAGGCACTATCGGAAACACTCGAGCCTTGTTGATTTAGCATTTGTTATATTTGTAAATATTACTAAGTTTTGTATTTAGGTAGTTTGTGAATATTTTTTATTTTTGTATTTTTCTTTTCTTTGTTTTTCTATTATTTCTATTATTTTTATTATTTCTTTTCAATTTAATCTTTGTTTTTCTTTGAGCGCGAGATTAAAATCATCATCATGGAGAACCAACAATGGGGACATATGTGGCCACGAACACCAATTCAAATGAGTAAAAATGATGGTAGATTGGCAAGGTTACAAGCTTAGATTAATGTTTTTAGTGAGACGTCATTAAAAGTATCAATAAACTCTTTTATTGCCAATTCAAATTCATCCATTAAGTGGCATAAAGAAGCCTCCCAAAGATTGAGCCATCAATGAACAAAACTAGCCTAGTTGGTTGGGGATGCCATAAAGGCCAATACACTTGAACAGGAAGACCCCCAAATAGAGGAGAGAGGATATGAGGGGCAATTGCACAATGTGGAAAGAGAGGTATTCCATTCTACTCTATGTACTAATAATTCTAGCTTCTCGTTGTCACAAGATTTTTAGGTTCCTCTCAATTCTTAGATAACAATGGTCCAAATGATGATGTGTTGAGCTTCACATGCCTCAAGAAGTCAGATTTATCCATGCTACATCATACGAAGTCCTTAGAGGATGTTGACAAATTTTACCCTTCACCCCATCCAAAAAAAGGTAACTTAGTTTTTATAGACCATGCATTGAAAAGTAAGGATTTCTTGATCCCATCTTTGAAAAATCAAATGCTAAGTTTTAAGGTGAATTTTCTTGTGACAGATCTTTTCAAGGGAAAAATGGTGGTTTCCAGTTTGATGCATCCTTTAGATACCATGTGCACTCATATGTTGAAAAAGTTATTTGTGGGTCTTAAGGAATGTTTAAGAATGAGGTTCATATGTTTTGTTTTACTGAAAAAAATTGTTTTCACAAATATGACCTTTTTCAAAAACCTCCCTTCTTCCTACATTCATCTTACCTATGTTCTACTTTGAGTTTAAACTTCTTTGACAAAGCTTTGATGAGGAAGCATGATGAGTTGAAAGTGTTTGCATCTTTATTTTATGTTTGGTGTTGTTAGGTCTTTTTCCTCCCCAAATAAGAAACATATTTTCCATCTTATGTGTGGGGGAGTGATTCATGTCTTTATTTGCTATAATATGATTTTTATTAGTGTTAGCCCTAAAGGCATTCTCCTATATTTTGACTTATGACAAATATTAATAAAGACTAACTTGTGTGATCTATATGTGATAGGACATGTTTGACCTCAGTTCTTCTAAGGTTTGCAAATAAGATTGCTAAGCAATTCTTGAGCAATGGAATCCAAGAATGGGTGATCAAGTAGAAGACCAAGCTTAAGAGATTGCATACCAAGAAGTCCTTGTGGAAGAACTTTAGACTAAGAATCATTATTAAGGTATTTCTTGTAAATTCCTATGTCTCTTTACCTTATGATTCAATTTATTTCTACCTTGAAGTACACAAACAAAAAGATTTCAAAGTTTTATATCTTAGAATTTTAGATTGAGTAGTTTGGATGATTCTTCATCCAAAAGATTCATCCAAAATCTTGTGAACAGTGTCAAAGTATTTCTACCTGAAAAAGTACCATTTTGGACTTACTTTTTGGATGCACCATTGTTCGAAACATAAGTCCAAATCGCGGGTAAATTTGACAGTGAAAAATAGTCGTTCTATAGCTGTTGGTACTTTACTTTATGTTTTTATGTAAGGCTTCTAAACATAATTTAACTGTAGATTTTTGCTCTATCCTTCTAAGAAATACTCTTGTTCTATAGAAAACAAAAATCTCCTTTATCAAAGTGCTTTAAAGTGAAATCAAATTGTGTCTTAAAGGTAAAAGTGTTTGTGCTTATTCTTGATGCATGTCTGCTCAAAGAAGTGAGCCTTTACTGTTCCATTCATTTTCAATCTCTTTTGTACACCAAGGTTGTGGTGTAAAACCCATTTGGGGTGAGCATTGATTTGTTGGTTGATTGAGATGTTTTAGAAAACCAAGTGTAGTGATTTTGTCTTGTATTTGGTACAGATTGATTCCATTAAGTTAGGTAAATGAAATATGGTTGAAAATCCTTAAGTGTGTGATGCGTTTGAATTTGGGTATAAAAATAAGCATATTCCAAATCAAGTTTAAATTAAAACGTTAACCACAAATCACACATATGAGCAAGCGTACTCATCATTAAGCATAGTATAGGGTTCAAACAAGTGTTGATCCTCCAGGAACAAGTAAGCATTAATCACTTTTCTTTCATTGTTAAATCGACTCAACAAAGTTAAAAAGAATAAAAAGGAAAAAAAATAAAATAAAATAATATATACATGTCAGGGATGGAGAATTATGTAACTTAAACCATTATTTTGACAAACATGATCTTAAAGTACCCAATCATTCTCATAACTAATCATTCTCTTGGCATAATGAAGGATTAATATAGATTCACTTTTTTGGTCAATCCATGGAATCACAATCTTCTAGATAAATTAGCATCACATGGTCAGTCTCAACTAATTCACCTAAAAGATGCATTAAACATAATCCTTGATTAAATTTCCATGGTCAGACAAACTTAAAACATAAAACTAACCAATGAATCCTTGGTCTGGTAGACATTAATTAGTTTTTAACTACCCGATTCTTAGCAATTAACCCCCTATGGTCAAGCAAGTTAAAAGACAACAAATACAAAATCAATCAATTGAAACCACCATCAACCCCTTTGGTCTAGCAAGTTAATGGAAAGAAACAACCAATTAATCTTATAATAAGCACAAGTAATTAAATACCAAGAATAACAATCAATTAATCAAAAGATCAAAGTAACTCTAAAAATCATGAAAACCTAAACAATGTCAAAATTACAATAAAACAATGAATACATCATTGTTCAAGAAAAAGAAAACAAAGTTAAAAGAAAGCACTCATAGACAAGCCTCCTTCTTCTTCCTTTGTAGACCCACTTGTACAATCCTCCTTGAATTGAAGAATTTCTCCTTTATTTGAGTGATTTTCTGTTATGATCTTTGAATCCTCCAAGAATTAATGCTTGTTGAATTATTTCTCTCGAGACAATATTAGTGATGCACTCAACATTGTGCACCTCCATTTTTCTAAGGTAAATAGCCTTTATTTATAAGCTTATAAAGTTCCTAAAAGAATCCTAAGTAAAGAAGAAGTAATTATCTAAAAATCAAAACCAAAAAGGAATAGTAAAATTCTAAAATAAGAAACCTAAATAAAACACTAAGGAGTCCACCGCCTTTATAAAATTGAGAACTTAGAAATCAATTTTGGACTTTTTGTCGTGTTGTGCTGAAGGACAATTCTTGTTTAATTGAAGTTTGCTGAAATTGGCTTCCAATTGAGCTGCCGAACACCACCGAGCTGCACATCTTCAATGAGCTAACCGAAATCAAAGCCATCTTCTTCCTTTGCATCGACTCAATTAAGCCGCAACCCAAGCCATACTCAGCTGCCGAATTTCTTTGTTCTTCTTGCACAACCGCACAGCCAACCGAATTTCCTTTTTCTTCTCTTGTTATTGCATTGGCTCAATTGAGCCACAAATCCCCACCGAGTTTCCTTTCTTCCTTTTGTCCTTTTGCTCAGCCACTTTTGTTGACTTTCTCTTCACCTTGGCCTTACCGAATTTCCTTTCTTTGCTACCTTTTCTTCTTTTGCTTAGCCGTGAGCCATGAACCAAATTTCTTCCTTTTCCTTTCCAATTTCAATTGCAATTGCACTCCCCTGTTTCACTTAATTCTTTCGATTTCCTCTGCTATGCCAGTACAAGACCGGCGCCGGCTCTGCCTTCTTGGCCTTGTACTGGTCTGTGCTGGAAAATTATACAATTAGTTCTAAATTTCCCCTATTTTTGTATAAAATTACATAAAAGCATTTTTATAAGGGAAATATTAAATAAAAAGGAATATGACTAGTTATTGTATAAAAAGTATCTCAAATTAACTTTAAATAACTAGGAAAATAATGATGATTTTAACCCCTATCAGTGTAAGCTTAAGGTAGTGGATGTAGATCTCGGTAGATCGAACCACAATACATTCTATGTCTCATTTCTCTGAATATAGCATTAATTGCATTATGCTTCTTACCTTAGACTGAATTTGGATATTTCTCAAAGTTTCCTTGGATAGCTTTCTTTGTTGCCGTGAAGTTGGTCCAAGAAACTTGAAGAATATTTATATTCTATAAAACATATTTCTTAAAAATTTTAGTTTGTCAAAAACCTTATTCACCCTCCCAAGGTTTTTCATTTGGTATCAGAGCGAGGTCTACCTACTCTCAGTATAACAACCTTGTAGAAAAGATTGTCATGGCAAACTTATCCTCTCTTCCATATGTTGAAGGTTCATCAACAAATCGACCTCCTTTGTTCAATAGAAACAACTACACATTCTTAAAAAACAGAATGAAAATCTATGTGTACTTAATCAACTTTGAGTTGTGGAATTTGATAGAAAAGGATCCTTTTATTCTGTCAAAAGTTGTTGATGGTGTAAAAATGCCTAAACAAACTGACAAATTTGATTTTGAAGACAATGCTAAGATGATATTAAATTTTCAAGCCATAAATATCTTATGCTATGCACTAGATGCCACTGAATACAATCGAGTTAGTAGTTGTGATTTCACTCACGACATGTGAAAATTACTTAAGGTCACCCATGAGGGGGCAAATCAAGTTAAGAAATCCAAATTGGGGCTTCTAATTCATAATTATGAATTATTCACAATGAAGCCGAATGAAAGTATTACTGATATGTTCCCTAGATTCACAAATATCCCAAATGGTCTCAGAGCCTATGGGAAGGTTTATTCCCTTGAGAAACAAAATCAAAAAATTCTGGATGCATTAACTAAAAGCTAGCAGCGTAAAGCTCTTGTTGTGGAAGAATCCAAAGATTTAAAATTCTTACCAACCGAAGAGCTGATTGGCTCTCTTCTAACACATGAAATGAAACTCAAGAGGTTTAAGAAATTCGATGATCATGATAAAGGTAAAAAGGGAATAGTACTAAAAGCTGAAAAAGAGGATGCAGAAACTTGTCAATCAGATAGTAGTAATGAAACTAAAGTAGACAATGAAGATCTGGCAATTATAGCAAAGAAATTCAAAAGGATGTTCAATAAAGGAAACTTCAAAAGAGGAAAGAAGTTCGCAAAAAGGAAAGAACAATCCACAGTGTTCAAGCCTCAATGTTATGAATATAAAAGTACTGAACACTTCATTGCTGACTGTCCAGTTGTAAAAGAAAAGGAAGGCAGAATGTTTAAAAAGAAGAAGGAGCTAAAGGCAAAAAAAGGTAAAGGATTGATGGGGACTTGGGACTAAAATGGGTCTGAGTCTGAAGAAGAAGATTCTGAAAACGAAACTGCCAACATATACTTCATGGCCATAGAAAACAAGGTAAACTCTATCACCACTAATTTCATGTCTAATTCACATATATCTAAACATGAAAAGAATGATGTTCTAAATGAATTGCTATTTGATATGTTCCATGAACTAAAAAAGCTGTCCAAAAAAAATAAAGAAATGAAATTGAAGATTGATTATTTATTAAATGAGAATGAAAAGTTGTTGAGTGAGAACAAAATATCTCTTGAGTGAGAACATATGTGCTATTATGGAAAAGGATGTCATCATGACTACTTTACAATATGTATCTCTAGAAAATGAAAGTTTGTATGGTAAAATTCATTCTCTTGAAAGTATGGTCTGTACGTTTGATGACATGAAAAATAGAGTCAATGGCCTATCACATGTATTGAAAAATTCACAAATGGCAAAAATAACCTGAAAAAATTACTTAGAACTCAACATTAAGCTAGAAATCAAAATGACCTAAGATATAGACATGAGAATAAGGACAAAATTCACAAGCCTCGATTTGTTAAAGCTACCTCATGCTACACAACACACAAAGCATGCACATATTGTGAAAATCAGGACACATAGCATCGAGGTGTCTTATTTAGAAGAAAGTGGAATCTGGTGGAATAACATTTTGAAAAATTAGAGGAATCACTACTAACCCCCATGGACCCAAGAAAATGTGGGTACCAAGAATCACTTTTCTTTCTCATGTATAGGTACCTTCATTGGAGAAAATGAGCTTCACCAAGTGGTTCGTAGACAACGGTTGTTCAAGACATATGACTGGAAATGCAGCCATGTTAGAAGATGTGCAAACCAGAAATGAAGGATTCGTTACCTTTAGAGACAAAAAGAAATGAAAGATTATTGGCATAGGTAATATTGGTAAAGGTTCCTCAACCATTATAAAATAAGTATTACTAATTGATGAGCTGAAATATAATTTGCTTAGCATTAGCCAACTATGTGACAACGGCTACAAAGTCATTTTTGAAAATGACTCTTGCTCTATCATGGATAGAACAAATTTTGAAATAATCTTTGTTGCCAACTATGTTGGAAATATGTATGTATTCTATCTAAATGACCTTATAGCTCATGCTATTAGATGCCTATCCATACATGACAATGATGGTTACCTTAGGCGTAGAAGATTAGGTCATGTATCTTTTGATTTGCTAAACAAATTGTCTTCAAAAGAGCTTGTTAGGGGATTGCCCAAAATAAAGTTTGATAAAAGAAAATTTTTTTATGCATGCTAATTTGTAAAACAAATCAAAATTTTCTTTCTACCCAAGAAAATGATTTCAACCTCAAACCCTCTTGAATTGATTCATATGGATTTGTTTGGACCAATGAGGACTGTTAGCCTTGGAGGTAAAAAGTATGCATATGCACTAGTTGATGATTTCTCCGGATTTACTTAAACTTTATTTCTTGGACAAAAGGATGAAGCGTTTTTTGAATTTTCAAAACTGATCAAACGCATCCAAAACTCTATTGGATGCAAACTGATATCTATTAGAAATAACAATAGTAGAGAATTTTGCAATAATGAATTTATACACTTTTATGATGAAAATGGAGTATTTCACAATTTTTTAGCAGCCAAAACACCTCAACACAATGGTGTTGTTGAGAGGAAAAATTGAACTTTGCAAGAAATGGCAAGATCCATGATTTGTGAAAACACCCTTCCAAAATACTTTTGGGCTGGAGCTATTAATACATCATGCTATATTATAAATCGAGTAATGTTGAGACCGTTTTTCAGTAAAACACCCTTTAAATTTATGTTAGACAAAACTCAATCAATCTCCTATTTTAAAGTGTTTAGCTACAAATGTTTTATCCTTAATACACGAGACAATCTTCAAAATTTTGATAGCAAATCCGATGAGCCCATATTTTTTGGATACTCTTCTAATAAAAAGGCATATAGAGTGTATAATAAAAGAACTCTATGTGTGGAAGAATCCGTACATGTTATTTTTGATGAATCTTACATTTATGCTTCAATGAAAGATGATGATGATGTAGGAGGTTCAAAGGAAGTAAGAAAAGACCAACTCAAAGCTCCACCGCTAGATACTCATGCAAAATAAGAAGAAATTGAAGAACAATAAGCTGAACAAGGAAGGCAACAAACTGAAGAGTCCACAGATAAACAATTACCGAAGGATTAGAAATACAAAATCGGTCAACCCAAAGAACAAATCACTGGTGATCCAAGCTATGTAGTTAAAACTAGATGGTATTTCATAGATAACTTTACTTTTCTCTCACGTATAGAATGTAACTGTATTGATGTAGCACTGCATGATGAATTTTAGATAATTGTTATGCAAGAAGAACTAAACTAGTTTGAAAGAAATCAAGTTTGAAAACTTGTTCATAGACCACTTGATTGTTCGATTATTGGTACCAAGTGGGTATTTAGAAATAAACTTAATGAAAATGGAGCTGTCATTAGAAATAAAGCTAGACTGGTTGCCCAATGATTCAATCAAGAAGAAGGCATTGATTATGATGAAACATTTGCTCCCATTGCTAGACTAAAATCTATAAGAATGCTTCTTGCCTTTGCTTCCTTCAAAAATTTCATGCTCTATCAAATGGATGTTAAGAGTGCATTCCTAAATGGTTTTATTGAGGGGGAGATGTATGTAGAACAACCTATTGGTTTTATTCATGAGCACTTTCAAAATAATGTTTTCAAACTTTCTAAGGTTCTTTATAGGTTAAAACAAGCTCCACAAGCTTGGTATTAGAGGCTTAGTGGATTCTTGATTTCAAAAGGTTTTTCAAGAGGCTTGATCGATACCACTTTGTTTATCAAATCTGATAAATCTGACGATCTACTTATTGCTCAAATTTATGTTGATGACATTATTTGTGGTACTACTAATGATTCTTTGTGCAAGATGTTTTTGTAAGATAATGCAGCAAGAATTTGAAATGAGCATGATAGGAGAACTAAACTTCTTCCTCAGACTGCAAATTAAACAAACCAAAGATGGAATCTTCATAAACCAAGCTAAGTATGCCAAGGAGCTACTCAAAAGGTTTGGTATGAACGAAGCCAAAGAAATCTGCACACCTATGAGTACTTCTATAAAACTTGATAACGATGGTAAGAAGGTAGATGAACATAAGTGTAGAGGTATGACTGAAAGCTTACTCTATCTCACCGCTAGCCGCCCTGATATTATATTTTTAGTTTATCTTTATGCCCAGTTTCAATCATGTCCAAAAGAATTGCACCTATGTGCAGTAAAACGTATCCTTCGATATCTAATTAGCACACATGATTATGGCTTATGGTATCCTCACACTAACACATTTGATCTTGTAGGATACACTAATGTGGATTATGCGGGCTGCAAAATGGAAAGAAAAAGCACAAATAGCCATTGTCAATTTCTTGGACACTCTCTAGTGTCATTGCACAACAAGAAGCAAGCATCTGTATCCTTATCCACAATCGAGGCCGAATATATTGTAGTCGGCAGCTACTGTGCACAAATCTTGTGGATGAAAAATACATTGCTTGATTTTAGTCTTAACTTGAATTGCGTAACTATATTATGTGACAATACAAGTGCTATCAATCTGACTAAAAATCCTGTTCAACATTCTAGGACTAAGCATATAGAAGTTAAACATCATTTTATCCATGATCATGTGATTAAAAGTGATGTGTGTGTTGAATATCTTTCAACTGATGAACAACTCACCGACATCTTTACAAAACCTCTGGCTGAAGAAAGATTTAACAATCTAAGAAGAGGTTTGGGAATAACAAAAATCACATGACTGACTTGTTTGCACAAGTTTTCTTTATCTTGTAGAATCACTGAAGACAAAGATTCTGGACGCAGTGTTTGAGTCCAAAACACAACTCCAAAACTCATACCTGAAGAAGTTCAGTTTGGATATATATTTCGGGTCGGGCCTGAATCCAAAGTGGAATTATCTTTGATGCTTCGTATCTTCCTTTTAAAATAACTACTTCCATATTTTCATGTTTGAATTTCACAATTCTTGCACTTTTTTCAAGATAATTTTTTGAAATCTCTGAGTAAAATGGCATTTTCAATATACTTTGCACTTCTATCGCTGCTTTCTAGGAACTAACAAAAGACTTTCCTTTCCTTCTCTCTTCCAAACTCTGGAACTCAAAATTCCTCACTCCATCTTTCTCAGAATTCTCTGAGTTCTTCCTCTTTAAACAATCGAGTGTCAAAGCCCTTATCTTCTCAACAAAATGGCAAAAACGAAATCAACCACACTGAAACCAAAGAAGGTGCGAAAAACTTCTCCAATGATGAAGAAGGAATCTTCAGCAACGAACAAAGGAAAAGAAACTGCACCTGATTTCTCGGCCTCCCATTATGATTCCTCAAAATCATTACCAAAACAAAAGAGTTTCGAGACTTAGGTACTTCGATTTATAGATTCAAAAAGTGAGTATAATTATAATTATTGGGTCTCAAGAAATAGATGTTACTGTTGTACCCTAGAGCCAATTACTTGTACATTGTATATGACATATTTTATTTTAATAAAATGCATTATTTATCTTACAGTTTCTTTTGTTTACTTTAAGTAATATAACTATTCGATAAAGTCCCTAGTACAACACTGTATTAAGGAAATCATGATAGAGATCATGATATGAGATTCCTACTACACTGGATGGTGTTAGTACTTAAATAGTCCCTAGTCATAGTATTAATGAGACAGGACATCATTAATGCATTAAGACTAGCATGTGTTAGACTTCCTAATTTGATCAGGCGGTGGTTCTCATAACCGTGAGTATTGAGATACTCAAAGTTAACACATGAATGCTTGTTAATGGAACAAGTTCATTGAATGACCTAACTTTAAGATAATCACATGGATAACTATTTAGTGCCAGTGATATAATCTCAATATAGCAAACATGCAAGTATCCTTAGACTTGAGATCTCCAAGGTACTTTGTTTGCTAAGTATTGTACTTTGATTCCAATCTCCGAAGCTCGATTGAAGGCCGCCTATGTGATGGATATTAGGTACATTATGAGGTAAATGAAAGTATTTGAGAGGGTCAATAAAGGATTCACCACTCCTAATCCTTTATTGACCCTCTCAACTACTTTCCTTTACCTTACAATGTACCCAATATCCATCCCATAGGCAGCCCTCAATCGAGCTCTGGAGATTGGAATCAAAGTACAATGCTCAGCAAACAAAGTACCTTGGAGGTCTCTAGTCTAAGGATACTTGCACGTTTGCTATATTGAGATTATATCACTGGCACTAAATAGTTATCCATGTGATTATCTCAAAGCTAGGTCATCCAATGAACTTGTTCCTTTAATAAGCAACCATGTGTTAACTTTGAGTATCTCAATACTCACAGATATGAAAACCACCACCTAATCAAATAAGGAAATCTAACACATGCTAGTCTTAATGCATTAATGATGTCTTGTCTCATTAATACTATGACTAGGGACTATTTAAGTACTGACACTATACAGTGTAGTAGAAATCTCATATCATGATCTCTATCATGATTTTCTTAACATAGTGTTGTACTAGAGACTTTATTGAACAATTATATAACTTAAAAGTAAACAAAAAAACTGTAAGATAAATAATTCCTTTTATTAAAATAAAATATGTCATATACAATGTACAAGTGATTGCCTCTAGGGCACAACACTAACAACTGATTCAACTTTAGGTACTTCTAACACTTTAATTGAGGAACCAAGAGAAACACTACCATATGTTCCTATACAAACTGAGTCTCATCGTAGTAGAAGGATCACATAAGTTCCAGAAAGATGGACCAGAGAGATCTATGATCTAGTCTCTAATCATCAGGAATACGATCCCACTAGATACGAGGAAACCATTGTTGATGCTGATGTAAATAAATGGCAACTAGCCATGAATGCTAAGATTGAGTCCATGTATCTCAATCAGGTCTGGGATCTTGTCATTGCGCTTGATGGGATAAAACTCATTGGGTGTAAGTGGATATACAAGAGGAAGAGAGGTGCGGATGGAAAGGTTGAAGCCTATAAAGAAAGGTTGATTACTAAAGGTTATACTCAGAAATAAGGGATCGATTATGAGAAAACCTTTTCATCCGTAGTCATGCTTAAGTCTATCCAAATTCTCTTAACCATCGTGTGTCACTATAACTACGAGATATGGCAGATGGATGTCAAGACGGCCTTCTTAAATGGCTATCTTAGCGAAGACATCTATATGTCCCAACCAGAAAGTTTTATTGATAAAGGTCAAGAACAAATGGTCTGTAAGCTTAAGAAGTCCATTTATGGACTTAAGCAAACGTCACGAGCATGTAACATACGTATTGATGAAACCGCGAAAGCTTATGGTTTCATTCAAAATATGGATAAACCATGTGTGTATAGGAAATCAGACTGTGTTAAAGTGATTTTCTTTGTTCTTTATGTGGATGACATTCTATTCATTCGAAATGATATAGGGACATTGTCATCCGTTAAGGTTTGGCTATCTAATCAATTTAGTATAAAAGATAAGGGAGAAGCTAGCTACATTCTAGGTGATAGGGGTTAAAATCACCATTCTTTTCCTAGTTATTTGAGGGTTTTTAAGATCCATTTATTGTAATAACTAGGCATATTTCTTCCTATTTGACATTTTGATTGTAAAAGGTATTTTTGGCAAATATGTACAGATTTAAGTTAAAATCAGTAGAAAGTGCACAAAATTGGAATATACCTGACTCCAGGTCCAGCTAGTGGACTAGGCACCAGGTCCATTCTGCTCCAGCAACAGAGTTTCTGCAAGCTTCAGGGGTTTTCCAGAATGTACGTGGCGCCAGGTCTGGCAAGTGTACCTAGCACCAGGTCTATTCTGTCTTCTAAGGAAAGACGGCCAAAAATAGAACAAAAATAGAGGAAGAACAGTTTGCACCTGGTGCCATGTAGGTCGAAGCTACCCGATGCAAGGTATGCTCTGGAGGCGAAAATTCTATACGCGGAATTAGGGTTTATCCAATGATTTTGGCATTTCCCTATTCCTACTCGGCTAAGACTTTCTCAGCTATGAACTTGGCATCCAAGAAGCATATAAAAGTACAAGAGAATACAAGGGTTTGAGATGTACAACATAGAGAGGTGAATCAAAAGGCAGAAATTCTGACTCTCTCATTGAAGAAGGTGTTCACCCAAGTCAAGGAAAATTGTTCAAAGGGAGTCTTCATGGAAGAAGAAAGAGGTTTGTCTATGAGTGCTTTCTTTTCTCTTTGTCTTCTTTTTCTTTAGCAATGATGTATTCAATGCTTTTATTATAATTTAACATTATTTTGGGATTCATGATTTTGTGTTAATTTAGTTATTTGATCAATTATTTGTCATCTATGGTATTTATTTTTTTGATTTCATTGGTTATTGATGGGAGTTCTTCTAATTAACTTGAGACGACGATGTTAGGAGTTTCATTGTATTGATTTCATATTTATCTAATCTTAATAGACTTGAGTGATGAAGTTAAGATTATAGGACTAAGTGTTCAAAAATTAGTTAATTTCACATCGAGCAAAGGGTTATTAGTTAATTTCATGTTTATAAGGAATTGAGCCTAATGCATGTTTTAGTTATGATTAGCTTGATTGGAAAATCTATTAATGTAATCAACATATAGGATTCCATGGATTGAAAAATGAAGTGGGATTTATCTAAGTAGAATCATGACTTATAAGACGATTAAATTTTACGTTATATTCCTTCATGATAACCAGATGATAATTAGTTGGAGAATTGCTACTTGGTTTATTATCATGTTTTCTAGGATAATTGTCTAAATTACATAAACCTACATCCTTGAATTGTATATATTTTTTTAGTTTTTCTTTTTATTCTTTTCTCACTTTATTTAAGTCAGTTAAACAATGGAAGAAAAGTGATTAGTGCGTAGTTGTTTCTTTGAGGATCGATACTCATTAATTCCCTGTCATATACTTGCGATGAGTATACTTGCTGACATGTGTATTTTGGGATTAATGTTTTTATTAAAACTTGATTAATGGATGGATTTAAAATTGATGATTTTATATACCCAAAATTAACGCATCACTAGGCATTAAGCTTCTTAGAGATAGGAAGCAAAGAATGTTAGGCTTATTTCAGTCTGTATACATTGACAAGATATTGGTGAAGTACAGCATGGATCAATGTAAAGGGACTATTATACCCTTTAGACATGGATTATCTTTATCTTTCGAGTAGTGTCCTTAGAAATAGCAAGACAAGTAGAAAATGAGAAGAATCTCTTATGCTTTGGCTGTAGGAAATCTCATGTATGCTATGCTTTGTACTAGACTAGATATCTACTTTGCAGTAGGCAGGGTTAGTAGATATCAGTCAAACTCATAGGAAGCTCACTAGCCAACCGTAAAGTATATACTCAAATATCTCAAGGAAACGAAAGATTATATGTGTGTATATTGTGCTGATGATTTGGTTCATACCGATTACACAAACTCAGACTTTCAAGTAGATAAAGATGAAAAAATATCCACTAGGGGATAGGTCTTCACTTTGTCTAAAGGAGCTATTTCATGGTCAAGCATCAAACAATCTTGTATTACTGATTCTACCATAGAAGCATAGTACGTTGCTACTTCAAAAGCTTCTAAAGAAGCTGTGTGACTCTGGAAGTTCCTCATAGAACTTAGAGTAGTATTGCACATGGATAGGCCTATCACTATATATTGTGACAACTCTAGAGCGGTGTCACAATGTAAGGAACCTCGAAACTATAGGAAGGCCAAGCACATAGAGAGGAAGTATAACTTTATTTGGGAGTTTATCCAAAAATGGGAGATTGTGATCGATCAGATTTCCTTTGTCAATAATTGGTCGATCCCTTTACCAAGCCTTTGATAGAAAAGGTATTTTGCAGACCTAGATGTCATAGGGATAAGCACTTATGGACTTTCTTAGTCTTTGTAGTACAAGTGGGAGATTGTTGGAAAGCATGCCCTCAAAGACTATGTATTTTGTGTAACCGTATATAAAATATTTATTCATTTAATTTAATTTGTTTCTTATATTATTTCACATTTAAAGGTCCAAGTATGACAAGTAATGGTCCATGTGTTAGGTCGTTCTTCATAGTAAGGTATAGCCAATAGGTATTTGCCATACAAGTAAAATTGAGTTCTTAGTCATTTGATAGAATTGGACATTTCATCAAGGTAAGATTATTGTGTCATGACTTTTAATGAGGACTAGTTTACCTTGAATTAGTGAGAAGTTCACTCACATTACAGGTATAAACGTATTTCAAATACGTTAAACTGGACCTGTAATAGTGGTCTCTTTTAAAATACTATAATTATAGAGACTAGACTATTACTGCTATAGCGTGGACGGATACCTTCAAACTTGAGTATGATTCAGTGGTCTGGCGACCCTAGGTTGTATACTTTGATATATGTTGGGTAAGATTTTTTTTGTGAGATCAATATCCTTGTATGTTGGGTTATTACTCTGGTTAGTTATGACGGACTCATGCAATAGAGTTTCTATGCTTCACTTAGTGAGGTTAAGTCACCCCCTTGCGATTGTCCAAGATAATCTGATGATCCAAGGCTCTAAGAATGTGACTCTAGAATATGTGCTTTTAGGTAGCTTCCAATGATAAGCAAGTATATTCGAGTAAGTCATGGCTAGAGATTTAAGGATGGTAGATGTCTTTGACATGGGTGTTAGTATATTTATCCTGTCTCATTGATAGGTGTTACATAGATGGGTATTTCCTTCATAAATGGAAATATTTAAAATGATAAAATACAGCTATTCAATAGTAAGGGTATTTTGGTTAGTTTAGTAGCCATGAATAATATGTCTCTTGGTCCCTGAAGTGGCTCAAATTACATTGGTGTTGTTTAGACATAATCTGGGCTTGATGGATAATTATTTGGATGAGAAATAAATTTATTCTAAGAGTCCAATTATGATTAATTAATTAGTCTTGGGTTTTCATAAGACCCAAAAAAGATAATTAATCAATTAAGAGAATTGGGCTGGAATAAATTAATTAATTGGGCTGATATATGTTGACATATATTAAGAGTCCAATTAGAATTAATTAATTAGTCTTGGGTTTTTAATGAGGTCCAGGAAAGATAATTAATTAATGAAGAGGATTAGGCCAGTCTTGCACCTGTTTGTTAGCACAACACCTAGCCTAATTGGGCTTGGTGAATTCGGCCATTAGGACTTTGGATGCCCTAAGGCTGTCCAAAATATGTATGAAAGAAAAAAACAAATGTTGTGCAAATTTTAGATGGATTAGTCTGTGCCGCCTCCTCTAGTTTTTTCTCTTCCATATTCTTTCTCTTCCTTCTCTCTAGGAGAGTGATTTTATCCAAGAAAGGAGCTCTCACCAAGCTAATGCCTAGAGCATGGTAGAGTCATACTTTGGAAGGCGAAGAGAAGAAGCTTGGAGATGCTTAATGCATAGGAGTAGAAGATTGGCGGGAGTTCCAGTTGAACAGCAAGCGCCTTCTTCTCTCCTTCCAACGCAAGAGGTTCCAGTGCAACCCAACCCCTCGTTGGTTAATCCACCACCAATAAGAAAAAGTAAGTACTCTCTCCTAGATATGGCTTGGAAAACTAAAAATTTTCCGTTGCATTTTCTGTTATGTTTTCCATTTTGATCCTTCAAATGAGCCAATAGTTAGCTGGTATTCCTGCAGAATAAGTAGACGTTCTAGTTTAGGATATGCCATCAAACTCGAATCCAACTCTACTTATTCAAGTAAAATGCCCTAGAAGTAAGTGTTCCTAGACTTTAGCTCGGGAAAAATTTTAATATGCTATCTTTTGCAACATATTTAATTTTTCTGCCTTCCTTCATGTGGTATTAGAGCCATAGTTAATTCTAGAAGCATGCTTAGGGTTAATAACCGGAACAATATGGTTCATTTACTAATAAAAGTATGATTTCTGTGATTGTATGGATCTCTCATGCTTTTTATATGGGTAGATTTTGTGTATGCCTCTCGCGTGGAGGCATAGGCACCAATAATTTATTCTTAATCACTTTCCATAGAAATTGTGTACGCCTCTTTTTGAAAGGCATAAGCATTTAAAATTGTATTTCAATTTATTTTATGGGTTCTATAATGAAAATGGTGCCTTGATCAACCCTGAAGAAAACCCCTGAAGAAATTGCAAAACGTAGATAACAGAAGAAGACAGAGGCCCTGGAAAAAGGCCCAGCCGCAGTTGGTTTCCTCCAAGCAGCTACTGGCTTGTAAGTCTAAATACTTACAAGCAATGACCGGAAGGCTAGAAGCCATGGCTGGCTTTTTCTTGTTGTTGTTTCCAGAAGTCACGGATGGCTTTATTAAGGCCATGGCTGGCTTTTCTTTTTGTTGATCCCAGAAGCCGCGGATGGCTTTATTAAGGCCGCAGCTGGCTTTTTGATTTTTGTTCCTAGAAGCCGCAGATGGTTTCATCACATCCATGGCTGGTTTTTCTCTTGGTCCTTGAAGAAGCTATGGCCGGATCATAAGAAGTCGTGCATGGTTTCTTGAGGAGATGGACCAGTTTTAAGATTTAAGCTATAGAGAACCAATTTCATCCTGGTTTGATCGGCGGTTTGGGTCTCTCAGTTTGGGTCCACTGAATGTAGTTTTTCTTTATTAATTTCCTTGAATTTCTTTTTCTTTTGGAGCCCATATCACATGAGGTTATTTTCTTGCAATGGTTTATTTATGGATTTAAATAATTTTGCATTAAAATGGTTAGTAAATGCGGAACCACCTTAGGATTAAATAAGATCATTTTAATTTTATTATTATTATGATGTTTAATCCATTATTTGGTCATATAAGAATTAAAGGTTAGAAATAGCATGTAAAAGTTTATTTTTGGAGCATGCCTATTTTATTTAATTTTGTGATCAAATACACAAAGGTTTTTGAGAAATTAAATTTTCTCTAGAAAAAACAATTAAGAGAAACATTTTAAAATAGAACTAAGTAATTTAAAATAAATTCATGGTCCATTCTTTCAAAGGGTTTTATCCTTGACCTAGAAAATAATTTTGAATTTAAATATTTTAAATTTAGTTCTTAGAAAATGGTTTTAGCTCAAGTAGTAAAAATTCATAGATTATTCTTGACAAGGCCTAAATGTATATATATATATATATATATATATATATATATATATATATATATATATATTTCTAATTCTTTGAGTATATTTTGTGACAGTTTTAGTACAATAAAATATTTTTCTGTGATTTTATGCAAAAATAGGTAAATTTGGAGGAAAATTGGAAAAAATTACAATTCAAACCCGGCACCTGGCTAAGAAGATGGACCTGGCACCGAGCCAAGTCTAGAGCAAAGTGGAGAAAAAAATAAAAGCGAAACAAAGGAAACGAAAATTGGAAACAAGAAAAGAAATAGCAAGTGAATCCGTGAAAGGCTTCAAGAAAGAAAGCCATGGCTCAATGGCTTCATGGCTCAACAAAAGGCAAAAAGGACAAATGAAAATAAATGTAGCTCATGGTTCATGGTTACTGGAGAAACAAACAAAAGCTATAAAGGTAGAAGAGCATCATGAGAAGGATGTGTAGCATCCTGGGGAGGATGCAACACAAGAAAAGCAATCTCGGGTGGCTCAGATGCATGGCTCGCCATAGAACACAAGGTCGACTCAAGTGAGCCGATGGCAAAAGAATGATGGCTTGGTTTTCAGCAAATCGGCCCGAGTAAGCCGAATTTATTAAGAAGTGCAATTTTCCTTATTTCTTCAATAGCTTTGACAAAGCAAATTCCAAAAGACCCCGCGCAAAACGATAAAATCATATGCTAATTCTTTTCACAAATTAAATTGGTGTACTTCTTTATTTTTATTTAACATTCTATTAGGAAACTACTCTTTCTTGTTTTAGGATTTTTTGAAAACTTGTACCTCTATAAATAAAGGCTATTTATGTCAGAAATAAATGTGCTCAATGTGGAGACTTAGACATATTTTTTAGAGTGCACCACTACTATTTTCTCTAGAGAAATTACTCAAGAAGTATTGATTTTGGGCGGAGTTTTCATTAGAAATTAAAAAGCTTATTTATGTGTATTTATCTCTTTCCTTTGTTTTCCTTTTCTGAAGAATGATGAGTTTAATTCCTTAATTGTGTTTAGATATTATTTTTAGATTTATGATTTTGAGTTAATTTAGTCATTTGATTAATTAATTATTTTTCTTGATATTTGATTACTTGTTTTATTGCGAAGATGATTGGTTGATTTTTGTTATTAACTTACTTAAAAAAGGTGTTGATAATAATTTTAATTAATTAAGTTTATATTTGTTATCTTTTAACTTACTTGAAAAATGGGCTAATTATTAAGAAATTGAGTAATCAAAGTTTAGTTGATGATTGCTAGAATATGGATTCATTGACTAATTTCATGTTTTAAATCACCTAGAATATAGGGGTTTATATGAGGATTGATTTTAATGCATCTTTTGGGTAAATTAGTTGAGACAGAATATGTTCACTAATTTAACTAGAAAATAGCGATTCCATGGATTGTAAACGAAGTGGGTCTATTTTAAATCCTTCATAAGACCAAGATAATAATTAATTGTGATATGTGCTAAGCGATTCATTATCATGTTTCCAAAAGCCTTTGTCTAAATTGCATAATTTCACATCCTTGAGTTGTATATATTTTTCTTTATTTTTTCTTATTTTATCACTTTGTTTGGTCCATCAAACAATGAATGAAAAGTTATTAGTGTATACTTGTTCTTTTGAGGATTCATACTTGTTAATTCTCTATACTATATTTGCGATGAGTATATTTGCTCGTATGTGTATTTTGGGATTAATTTTTTAATTAAAACTTGACTAAGGGATGGATTTAAATTTAGTTATTTTTATACACCTAAAATTTACGCATTAATTCTCTTAAAGGGTTTTATCTTTGTCATAGAGAATAACTGTTGAATTTTTAGATTTTCACTGAAGTTAATAAAAATCAATTAATTTTTAAAAAATATTTTTCCTAAAAATATATTTTTCTCAAAAGATTAAGTGGGAGAGGGGTTCTAATGGCCCCATGGCTTCCATCGCGGATTCTTGTTAGAGATTGTCGATTTTCTCATTCATTCTAAGCATGACCCCTTATAGGATAGATTTTTATGAGAATCTAGAACTAACAGATGAATTATAATTAAAGCCTAGGATAAGTGTTAGTGTCAGCCAGCCTGTCATTGGAGGCCATTAGTGCTGAACTATCCATAGGTGGTGAGAGTAATGACCATCCTATCAATGAAACTATTTTTGGATCATTACCTATTAAGGAAGTTTAATTTGTGATGGTTATACACTTAACTTAGAAAATTGTTAACTTTCCTACGAAGTTCTATTAATTTTTCTAAGAGCCAAAATTTTCATATTTTTTATAATGGTTTTAATAGGTTATCTATATCATGGGAATAATATGCTATTTTAAATGTGCATTTTTTATGTTTTTCCAAAATAAACATTTTTTTTAATGAAGTTTTTTTCCCTAATCAACAAAAATATCTGGTTTTAGTCCTTTATCCATTATACTCAAGTAGAATAAGTTAACTAGACCTAACTATGTGGACTGAAAAAGTTATCTGAATATAGTGCTTACTGCAGAGGAGTACAAGTATCTTCTGACCGATCACTGTCCTGATATTGGGAAAGATTCTATGGACGAGGATCGTGAGGCTAAGAAGGCATGAAAAAAAAGCTGATAAAATGACGCAATGCTATATGTTAGCTTCTATATCTAATGTTCTCCAGTCCAAACACGAAAATATACCTAATGCACATGACATCGATGTATCGTTGCGCACCATATTTGCTGCCAAGAGTTGGCCCACAAGGTAGGAAGCTCTTAGACCAATCATGAACACTAGGATGGCTGAGAGGGCATCAGTTCACGAGCATATGCTCAAGATGATTTCTCACTTCAAGGACAGCGAAGTCCTAGGGGCAACAATCGATACTGAGAGCCAAATTGATATGGTTCTTGAGACTTTGCCAAACATGTACTCTTAGTTCAAGTTAAATTATAACATATACAAGTTGAGTATGTCTTTGCCAAAGTTGACAAAAGAACTTCAGGCTGCTAAGAAAATAATAAAGCCTGAGTCAAAGATTTTGGTTACTCATTCTAGTTCATCTCCTAGAACTGGGCCTAAGGCCAAAAAGTTCAAGAAAAAGAAGGCCCAAAACAATATAAGGGCCCAACCCAAGGGATCCAAGCCTAGTCCATTCAAGCCCAATGCCACACCCAAGGGCAAATGTTTCAAGTGTGGCAAGAAGGGACACTTTAAAAAGAACTGTCTGGACTTCTTAGACAAGTCCTCTTCAGGTATTGCTCTATACTTAGAGTCTATATTGTTGGTTAGGTCATCATCCACTTAGATTGTTGATTCCGAAGCCACTAACTATAACTTTAACTACTTACAGGGGTTCAGCACGATAAGATAACTCAGTAAAGGAGAGCATAGACTAAGAATGGGCAACGAAGCACAAGTATAGGCTGATGCAGTAGGAGACTTGAAGCTTTTATTTGAATGTAATAGGATTTTAGTTTTAAAAGATATTTTATATGTTTCTAGTTTTAAACTAAATTTGATTTCAATTTCAAGATTAATTAATCAAGGATATTTTGTTTCTTTCCATTTTAGTATTTCAATCAGTCGAAATAGAAATATTATTTGTTTCAGGAATATGTATGGGAATATTTTCTATATGAATCCTATTAATTATCAAATAAATAATATTTAGATAAAACCTAATAATAAGAAGAGAAATGCCACATCAAATAACTCTTTTTTATGGCACTTCAGATTAGGACATATAACTCCTAATCGGATTCAAAGGTTAATCCAAAATGGATCTTTGGACTCATTGAAATTAGAGGAATTGCCTCAGTGTGAATCTTGTCTTATGGGTAAAATGACCAAAAGGTCCTTTACTCAAAAGGCTGAAAGTGCTAAGGAAATATTAGAATTAGTTCATATTAATGTTTGTGGTCCTATGTCTTCACCTGTTAGAGGAGGTTATGAATTCTCCATCACATTCACAGATGATCATACGGGTTTTGGTTATGTGTACTTGATGAGGCACAAGTCTAACTCTTTTAATAAATTCAATTAGTTTAAGGCTGAGGTGGAGAGTCAAACAGGTAAACTAATCAAAAAGCTAATATCATATTGTGGTGGAGAATATCTCCTTGGTAGATTCAAGGACTATATAGCACATCGGGGTATAATATCTCAGTTAACTACACGTAAGACTTCCCAGCAGAATGGAATAGCTGAGAGAAGAAATAGAATGTTGATAGAAATGGTCAGAAACATGATGAGTCATGCAACTCTTCCTATTTCTTTTTGGGGATATGCTCTGAAAATAGCAGTATATATTCTGAACTTGGTGCCTTCCAAGTTAGTGCATAAGACACCCTATGAGATATGGATTGGATGAAAGCCCGGTATGAATCATCTCAAGGTATAATATTGTCCAGCATATATACTGACTAAAGGAAGTAAGCTAGACCCAAGATCAAAATTATGCTATTTCATAGTGTATCCAAAAGGAATAAGAGGTGGATACTTTTATCATCCTTAAGAGCAAAAAGTACTTATTAGTACTCATGTTAGATACTTGTAGGATGAACAAAATGTGCCCACTAAGGTTTCGAGTAAGGTAGAATTAGAACAGAAGTTGATTAACACTTTAACTTCTAGTACTCCAATTGAGAAACCTAATGAGGCACAGCCAGATGTTCCTGTAGAAAATGAACTACGTTGTAGTAGGAGGATATCTAGGCTTCCTAAAAGATGGACTGGAGAAGCATTTGAGGTAGTTTCTGACCATTAAGAATCATATTCTACTACAAACGACGAAGCCATTGCTGATGTTGATGCAGATAAATGACAAGTAGTTATGGATGCTAAGATTGAGTCTATATATCTCAATCAAGTCTAGAAGCTTGTCATTGCACCTGAAGGGATTAAACCCATAAGATGCAAATGGGTATATAAGAGAAAGAGAGGTGCGAATGGAAAGGTGGAGACTTTTGAAGTAAGGTTAGTTGTGAAATGTTATACTCAGAAAGAATGGGTCGATTATGAGGATACCTTTCACCTGTTTCGATGCTTAAATTCATTTGCATTCTTTTGACCATTGCATGTTATTATGACTACAAGATATGGTAAATGAATGTCAAGACAGCCGCTCTTAATAACTATCTTAGCGAAGACATCTATATGTCCTAGCCTAAAGGCTTTATTGTGAAAGGCCAAGAGCATATGGTCTGTAAGGTTAAGAAGTCCATTTATGGACTTAAGTAAGCATCACGAGCATAAAACATACATTTTGATGAGACTGTAAAGTCTTATAGTTTCATACAAAACGTGGATAAACTATGCATGTATAGGAAAACAGATGGCAACAGTGTAGCTTTTATAGTATTTTATGTGGATGACATTCTACTCATTGGGAATAATGTAGGGACATTGTCATCTATAAAGGTTTGGCTATCAAGTCAATTTAGCATGAAAGATATGAGAGAAGCCAGCTACATTCTTGTCATAAAGCTTCTTAGAGATAGGAAGCAAAGAATATTAGATTTATTCCAATCTGCTTACATTGACAAGATATTAGCCAGGTTTAGCATACATAAATGTAAAGGGGCAATCATACCTTTTACACAAGGATTGATGATAGGAGTTAAAATCACCAATCACCATTCTTTTCCTGGTTATTTGAGGGTATTTTAAGATCCATTTGTTGTAATAACTAGGCATGTTCCTTCCTATTTGATATTTTGCTTGTAAACAGTATTTTTGGCAAATATGTACAAATTGAAGTTAAAATTGAGTAGAAAGTACACGCAACCAGAATAGACCTGGTGCTAGGCCCAACCAGTAGATTAGGCGCCGAGTCCATTCTACTCTAGCAGCAAAATTTGAGCAAGCTTCAAGGGTTTTTCAGAACAGACCTGGCGCCAGGTCTGGCAAGTGTACCTGGTGTCGGATCTATTCTGTCTGCCAAGGAGAGATAGCTAAAAATAGAGCAAAAACAGAGGAAGAACAGAATACACCTAGTGCTAGGTGGGTCGAAGGTACCCGATGCCAGGTACACTCTAGAGGCAGAAATTCTGTACACAGAATTAGGACTTATCCAATTATTTTGGTATTTTCCTACTCCTACTTAGCTAAGAATTTCTTAGCTACAAAATTGGCATCCAAAAGGCCTATAAAAGCATAAGAGAATACAAGGGTTGGATATATACAACATAGAGAAGTGAATCAAAGAGCAGAAATTCTGAATCTCTCATTGAAGGAGGAATTCACCCAAGTCAATGAGGATTGTTTAAAATGAGTTTTCAAGGAAGAAGACAAATGCTTGTCTATGAGTGTTTTCTTTTCTCTTTGTCTTCTTTTTTCTTTAGCAATGATGTATTCAATGTTTTTATTATAATTTAACATTATTTTGGGATTCATGATTTTGTATTAATTTAATTATTTGATCAATTCTTTGTCATCTTTGGTATTTGTTTACTTGATTTCATTAGTTATTGATGTGAGTTCTTCTAATTGACATGAGACGACGATGTTAGGAGGTTCAATGCATTAATTTTGTATTTGTCTAAACTTAATGAACTTGAGCGACGAAGTTAAGAATATAGGACTAAGTGATCAAAGATTAGTTGATTTCTTCTCGAGTAAAGAGTTATTAGCTAATTTCATATTTATAAGGAATTGAGCCTAATGCATGTTTTGGTTATGATTAGCTTGATTGGCATATCTATTAATATAATCAAGATATAGGATTCCATGGATTGAGAAACGAAGTAGGATTTATCTAAGTAGAATTATAACTTGTGAGACGATGGAATTTTACTTTATATTCTTTCATGATACCAAGATGATGATTAGTTGAGAGAATTGCTAGTTGGTTCATTGTCATGTTTTCTAGGATAATGGTTTAAATTACATAAACCTACATCCTTGAATTTTATATATATCTTTTATTTTTCTTTTTATTCTTTTCTCACTTTATTTGGGTCGGTTAAACAATGAATGAAAAGTGATGAGTGTGTACTTGTTCCATTGAGGATCGATACTCGTTAATTTCCTATACTATGCTTGCGATGTGTATATTGCTCACATGTGTATTTTGGAATTAATGTTTTAATTAAAATTTGATTAAGGAATGAATTTAAAATTGATGATTTTATATATCCAAAATTTATGCATCAAGTTTTTAGAGTCATTGCCGGGGAACAATATTATGAAAGCTTAGATTTTATTGATTTAACCATGTTTATATGTTTATATATCTATACGTCTATATGTATATGTGTTCTTTTTGTAAATCGGTGTTGTATCTTGTTGTTTGTAACATTATGTGACTTAATTGACTAGCTTACTTCATGTTGTATTGTAAATACCACTAACTTTTGTATTTAGATAATTTGTCAATGTCTGTGTTTTTTTTTCTTTATTTTCTATTATTTGTTTTTCCCTTTTGTTTTATTATTTTCTTTATTTTTTATTATTTTTGTTTGTTTTTATTTTCGATTTGGTTTTTGTTTTTCTTTGAGCACGAGATTGACATCATCATGGATAACTACTTTTGGGCATAAAATTAGAGGAGCTATAATGATGAGAATTTGGCAAATTTGCAAGCTCAGATTGACACTTTTTGTGAGACATCACTTGAAGTCTCAATGCATTCTTTTGTCGCCAATACAAATTCCTCCATTAAGTGTCATGAAGAAGCATCCTAACGTATGAACCATCAAAGAACACAACTAGCCAAGTTGGTTGAGGATGCCGTAAAGGCCCATATGCTTGAACAAGAGAATCCTTAAGGAAAAGAGAGAGGATATGAGGAATAATTATCCAATGTGGAAAGGAAGGTATTCAATTCTCCTCTATGTGCTAATAATTTTAATCTCTCTTTACCACATGATTTTTAGGTTCTTCTCAATTCTTGGAAAACAAGGGTCCAAATGATGATGTGTTGAATTTATCATGCTTTAAAGAGTTGGACATTTCAACGTTGCATCGTAAGAAGTCCTTGGAGGATGGTAGTAATTTCTACCCTTCACCCCATTCGAAGGGAGGTAACTTTCTTTTTGTAGATGTGTTGAAAAGTATTGATTTCTTGATACAATCTTTAAGAACTCAATTGCTAAGTTTTATGGAGAATTTCAATTGTGAAAAATCTTTTGAAGGGTTAAAAGGTGATTTCAAGTTTGAAGTGCACTTATATGTTGACAAAAATATTTGTGTATCTAAAGGAATGTTAGAGAAAGAGCCTTATATGTTTTGCTTTAGTGAGAAAATTGTTTTCATAAACCTTCTATTTTTCAAAAATCTCTCTTCTTTCTACATTCATCATGCTTATCTTCTATTTTGAGCTTTAATTTCTTTTTAAAAGGTATGATGAGGAAGCATAATGAGTAGAAAAAGTTTTTTTTTTTTTTGGTTAAGTATTTTGTTTTTCCACTCCCAAATAAGGAAAATATTTTCCATCTTATGTGCGGGGGAGTGAGTCGTATATTTATTTGCTTTCTTAGGATTTTTATTTTATTTTATTTTTTATTTTTTTAGTCTTTTTCTTTAGTTTGTTTTCTTTTGTTTAGGTATGTTTTTATTTTGTTATTATTTTCCTTATGCTTTTATTTGTGTTTTGTTTTATAGAAATAAAGTCCTCTTGGACAAGCCCTTCTCTCTATCTCAAGTTTGGATATCTAATGGAGCATTATTGCACATGGAAAGTATTGCTTAAACTCTCTACCCCATTATTATTTTTGGTCCCTTTTGAGATGCTTTCTTGTGTTTATTTTTTGTCAATAAGGACATTGTCCAATTTAAGTGTGGGGGAGTGGTTTGGTGATATACTTTATCCAAGTTTTTATCAATTATCTTGGTATTTTCTTGGTATTGAGCTACTTTGGAAAATTTTGAAATTGAGAAACAATTTTCTTTTGAGCACAAAGTTTGGAAAAGTGGAGCTACATCATCATGATAGTATCTTCTTTATTTTCTTCTCCTTTTTTATTCATTTTAGTCTTCTTGACTGTACTTTTACTGTTCTATCTTTGGCCATTGAGGACAATGTCCAGCTTAAGTGTGGGGGGAGAATGAGGTTGAAGAAACATTTCCATATCATTTTTGTGAAAATTTTTCAAAAATTTTAGTGGTTTTTATTGTTTAGCAATGTTGTAATTCTTTTTCTTACTTGGATATAAGTTTTGTTATTCATGTGGTGAATTTTGATGAAATTGGTTTTATTGGAAAAGATATTTATTAAGACTTGAGAATTTTGATTAATCTTATTTATGTAGTGGTGTTTGAATGTTATTTGACTTATCTAGTTGAAATATAGAAGATATGATGAATATGGGAAGAGTTTATTGGCTAACTCTTGTATTATGAGTTCAAATTTTTCTAGCTTTGAGTTATGATGGAAAAAAAATGTGAGTGGTAAAAAGATCTTTGAGAGGAAAGATTGAAGAGAATGTTGAAAAAATTTTTATTTGAGTTGAAAAAATACAATGAGTGGAAAAAACATTATTGTTGGTGTGAATTGAATGCTCTTATTGATGATCATTGAAGACCTTTAGCTGAAAAGGGGGTCAATATGGGGAGAAGTAGCAAGTGAATTCGGTGCACTCTTTTGAGGCTATCCCAAAGGCAAAAAAGCAAGAAAAAACAAAAAGAAAGAAAGAAAGAATTGGTCAGAAAAAATGATAAGTGAGGAAAGTAAAGGGGGCCAATACGGTGTGTAAAGAAAAATCCATGTACTTGAGGCTATCAATTCCCTAAGTCATTAAAAAAATTTTGAGAGAAAAAAATTAGAGTGCTTTCCTCACATCATAACTTAAATTGTGCAATTTTTGGATTTATAATGCTTAAGTTGGTATTTGGCATGACTTATGTGATTTATATTATCTATATTTTTACTTGAAGAGTGAAATAATTTTCTTAGACTAAGGTATACACTTGATTAATTTGACTTCAAGAGTTTTGTGATATCTTGTCCAATGTTTCAAAGTTTGAAATTGTTTTCAAAGGATATGAATGACAAGAGTTGTATCTAAAGTTTGAAAGGAAGACATGATTTTTGCTATGGTGAAGAAATTCTTGGAATGAGAAAAAACTTGTGTTTTCTTGATAATTTTTCTTGGACTAAAGTGTATTGATTGAGGACAAACAAATATTCAAGTGTGGGGATATGTAATAGGGGTTAAAATCACCATTCTTTTTTTAGTTATTTGAGGGTGTTTTAAAATACATTTGTTGTAATAATTAGGCATATTCCTTCTTATTTGACATTTTACTTGTAAAATGTGTTTTTGGCAAATATGTGCAGATTTAGTTAAAATCAAGAAGAAACTGCACGCAACCATAATAGACTTGGTTCCATAGGCCCAGCCAGTAAACTAGGCACTAGGTTTGGCAAGTGTACCTGGCTGCAGAATTTGAGTAAGCTTCAAGGGTTTTCCATAACAGACATGCCGCTAAGTTTGGCATGTGTACCTGGCACCGGATCCATTCTGTCTGCCAAGGAGAGACGACTAAAAACAGAGCAAAAATAGAGGAAGAACAAAGTGCACCTGGCGCTAGGTGAGTCAAAGGTACCCGGCACCAAATACACTCTGGAGGTGAAAATTCTATATACAAAATTAGGACTTATCCAATGATTTTGGTATTTCCCTACTCCTACTCTACCAAAACTTCCTTAGCAACAAAATTAGCATCCAAAAGGCCTATAAAAGCATAAGAGAACACAATGGTTTGATATATACAACATAGAGAGGTGAATCAAAGAGGAAAAATTCTAAATCTCTTATTGAATGAGGAATTCACCTAAGTCAAAGAGGATTGTTTAAAGAGAGCCTTTAAGGAAGAAGAAAGAGACTTATCTATGAGTGTTTTCTTTTCTCTTTGTCTTTCTTTTCTTTAGCAATGATGTATTCAATGCTTTTATTATAATTTAATAGTATTTTGGGATTCATGATTTTGTATTACTTTAGTTATTTGATCAATTCTTTGTCATCTTTGGTATTTGTTTACTTGATTTCATTAGTTATTGATGCGAGCTTTTCTAATTGACATGAGATGATGATGTTAAGAGTTTCATTGCATTGATTTCATATTTGTCTAATCTTAATGGACTTGAGCGACAAAGTTAAGATTATATGACTAAGTGATCAAAGATTAGTTGATTTCGCCTCGAGTAAAGGGTTATTAGCTAAATTCATGTTTATAAGGAATTGAGCCTAATGCATATTTTGGTTATGATTAACTTTATTGGCAAATATATTAATGTAATCAAATTATAGGATTCTATAGATTGTGGGATTTATCTAAGTAGAATCATGACTTGTGAGACAGTTGAATTTTACTTTATATTCCTTCATGATACCAAGATGACGATTAGTTGAGAGAATTGCTAGTTGGTTCATTGTCATGTTTTCTAGGATAATGGTTTAAACTAGATAAACTTACATCTTTGAGTTGTTTATGTTTCTTTTGTTTTTCTTTTTATTCTTTTCTCACTTTATTTGAGTCAGTTAAACAACAAATAAAAAGGTATTAGTATGTACTTGTTCCTTTGAGGGTCGATACTCGTTAATTCCCTATACTATACTTGCAATGAGTATACTTGCTCACATGTGTGCTTTAGTATTAATGTTTTAATTAAAACTTGATTAAGGGATGGATTTAAAATTGATGATTTTATATACACAAAATTTACACACCAATTGACCTTATCTTCCAAACAATATTCTATGACACAAGAAAAAAAGGAAAGAGTGAGTAGGATTCCTTATGCCTCAGTAGTGGGATGTCTAATGTATGCTATGTATTGCACAAGGCCGGATATCTGCTTTACAGTAGGAATGGTTAGGAGGTATCAGTCGAACCCAGGAGAAGAACATTAGCAAGCTGTAAAGTGAGAACATAAGGGAAACGAGGTATTATATGCTTGTTTACAGGGCCGATAACTTAGTTCCTACCAGTTATATGGACTCAGACTTTTAGAAAGATAAAGATGAAAGAAAATCCACTAAGGAATATGTGAAACCCTACCAGAGGCTAACCTTAGAGTAAAGGGGATGGAATGCATATCATGTCATCATACATAAAATATACCTTTTTGAATGATTTTATGTGCCTTAGAATTATGGTTTATAGGTTAAATGGCTTATTTATGCTTGTTGGGTAGAAAGGTAATTTTGCTCGAGGTCAAAATAGGAAGATTGCTTGAGGTTTAGATAAGAAGAATATTTGGATGAGAAAATAAAAATAAGGGTTAGTGTGGTTAAGTGGTTAGAGCTTTATGAATTAATCTCTAAGGTCTTGAGTTCAAATCCCATCACTTAAGTTTTATTCATAATTATATTAACTATGTTTGAATTTTCGATTTTCTTACATTCCTTAAAGATAAGAATGTTGTCTTAAGGGAGACATGATAGTAATATCTTGACCATATGGTCTTGTCCTAAAGAGAATTCTAGAAGAATTCTTATCCCTTTTAATTTTGCTAGCCTTGTCCTAACATCTTTGAAATTTAAACTATCCATAATTCATTAATCCATTTTTAATCATAAAAACTCTGTGATAAATCCCTAGCATTAGAATTCGAAAATCAGCTCTTCTGGAATAGGGATGGCTAAAATAAGGAGGAAAATTAGGTAGGAATTACAAGGAAAAGAAAACACCATAGCTATTCATTCAAACTCCATTTTCATCTTGTTCATGTTTTGGTAAAGAAAAAAAAAATCTGGAAATTTTCCAGATTCCTTTCAAGGCTATTTTTGAAAGTTTCAGCCAACTTTCCTACCCAATTTTGGCAAGAAATATAGACATTTTATGTAAGGTTGAAGGCTGAAAATTTAGGGAATTTTCGGACTGCACAAACATCCCAAAACCAGAATTTTGTTTCAGCAATCTAGCCACATTAAACATAGAATTTGAAACCACCGTTAGAACATAAGAACAGCAGGAACTTCCTCTATTTTTCTTCAAGATGAAGGCTGAAAAACCACCATTAGAAGACCTTCAAACACCCTTAAGAATCAGCTTCAAAATCGTGCCAAAGAGAACAGAAAATTCTGCACCGAAAACATCTCAATTCCAAGTATTATTGAAGCTTAAATTCCAGAAATTTTCCATCTTGTCTCCTCAAGGCTAAGGCCGAAATTCTTCACTCAAAACCACTGCAATTTGGACCTTGTTTTGCTATGGACTGAACATCTTGGCATCCATACCAACCTTGAATGCTAGGACTCCATGATCATACCTCAAAAAGCTCCTAAGATTACTCTATCCAAAACTTATTCAAACTTCAAACTAAATTTCAGATTTTGTTCCATTAAAACATACCTATAGCTAAGTGATTAACCCAGAAAATCCTCTGCCATTATAAGGCCATTTTTGGCCAGCCTTAGGTACTGAACAACCCTCCATTCTTTGATTAAAACCTAGGTAATTCATCCTTACACCATTGAAGAGCAAGAGACCTTCCATGAACAAACTCCATTAACTAATCTTATACCTCAAACAACTACACCTTTTTCTCCATTTGAATTTTAAAAAAATCTAAAAACCTTCTCTCTCATTCTTGATAGTTGAAACTCCCTTCTACACTAGGCCATTCGGCCATCACAATTCTAGTAACTCTCAAAATCCATTTTCTCTCAAACTGTATAAAAAAACACCAAGAACACACACTTCTCATCTTCAAGCCTAAAACAATCCTAAACACCTCCAATCACTCCTAAACACTCTAGATCATCCATATTCAACCTATAATCTTCATTTCTGGCCTTTATAACACCGAATCACGCAAAGTGAAATTTCCAAACGGATCAAAACCAACCTTTTTTGTTGAAGGTTCCAAGAACACCAAAAGTTAAAATAAGAACAACCTCCTTGTTCTTCCACTTCTATTCAACTTCTAATATTCCTCTCTACTCTTATTCGTCTCCTTCTCACACTCTCTCTCTCTCTTAGCCAAAATGGTGATGATCAACCATGGCTACTTCCGGACCACTAAAGGCTATCAAGCTCATGAGGATCTTCACTAACCAAGGAAAATCCTTCATCAGGCGATCATCCATCAAGTATTTTTCCTTAAATCTTCATTTTTAATTTTTAGAATCAAGACTCCTAGATATTGATAGGATGATTAATTAAAGTAGGGGTTCAATATATGTATGTTGGTGAAGGGGATGGAGTTAGGACATAAGAGTTGGAATGTATGACTAGGTCTTATGGATTTTTCTTTTGAATCAATATATACTCATCATGATTAAAGGGATATATGAATGTTTTGATGCATGTTAGATATTATGACACCATTGGTGATTAGGCATTTATGTTCTTATTTTTCAATAAAGCCATAGATAATGATTATGCCTAGTAGGAGATTAGTCATGTGTTAGTATATGTTGATTCAAGTGTTTGTTCATGGACAGATTACTATGTTATGTGAGTATATGTTCATAGATCTTCTCTAACAATAGAAAATTATTGGAAAAACTATTTTCTATTAATTCTAGAATTATTTTACTAACATTATTGTTATTAATTTAATTAGAATTATTAATCAATTTAATTTATGACATTCGGAAAACATTAGGTAGGTGTGGAATGGAGTATTATTTAAAAATATTATTATTCTATTAGTTAAATAAATAAAATCCTTTTATTAAAAAATAAATAATAAAATATTAGAATTAATTAATATCAAAAGACCTTGTGGACCATATTAATAATATTAGTTAGACTCACTAAAACTTTTATCTATATCCATAAATATTAATTATATTAAAATTTATTTATTATTTATTAATTAAAAATTAATTATAATTCATTTATTATTAATTTTATTGGTTATTTATTATCTATTAATTATTAATTAAAAATTAGTCATAATTTATTATTTGTAATAATACCATTTAAATATTACTAATTACCAATATTATTTAGGATTTATTATTATTATTCATTCTTTAAATTTATTTATTAGCAATATTACTCATTATTTATGAGTTGTTACTGTTTATTTTATAATACCCATTTATTTTAACTCATCAAGCTAGTTTATTTTATAAAATATTTTATCAACTAGTGTTAAAGCCTAAGATATTATGGTCATGGTTAGTTGTGGTTGTGACTAGTTGAACTAAGAATTATTTATTTAAGGCAAATATGGTCTGGATATTGTCTTATACTTTGTGTTTACCCCAGGCAGGGTTAGGTTGACATTGGAAGACTTTTGAATCAAAGAAGAGCAAAAGATCAGGTAAGATCCTGCATAAAACCATTTGAAGACCAAAGTTATTGTGGTAAGTCAAACTCAATATATATGAGTATTTGTACAGTAAAGGCAATTATGGACAATTTTTCTTTTTTTTTTGTTTAGTCAAGCAAACCATTTAAAACTAAACAAGCAATTTCACACCAAATGCTAAACTTTTCCTAAAAACCCAACTTTGGCAAGAATTTTAAAAACCATAATTGCTATTTTTAAGTGAATCATTATGTGGGCTTTTTCCCTCCTAAGTGGGACAAACAACGTTGAGTACTCAATAAGGGTAGACTACTAGGACTAGTCTTTGTAGGGTAAGGGTAAGTCTCTCAATAGGTGGCTACCACTGAATGGTGAATCCTTCCTAGATAGGATGCCAATCCTATCGGTCATATCGGTACGAGCTACTAAGTTCAGTCAAGTAGACTGTGTATTTTCGGAGTGGACAACAAGTAAGTTTGGGTGTAGAGATAGATGAGTATCTCACCCGGTAGGCCGTACACCTACCTTGTGTCAGAATGCTCAACGTGTGGCATTCTGATCATTATATTGTCATGTGCACAAAGTGTGGTGCCATGGTTACCTCTTTTGAGTGGTTGTATTTATTGTGCACATGTATGTTTTGGAAAGTAAAACACCATTCTTCATTTATGAAATTTATTTAAGGCTTGCCAGCACTTTCTTTTATGAAACTTTTACAGCTTGCATACATAAACTGTTTTACCTGAAACACTCAAAGCACACACGAGCTTACTGAAATTTGTATCTCACCACCTTTTATACCATGATTTCAGGTCAATCCTGCTGTGAAGGTTATTAGCTAAAGTATTGTCTATGTCTTGAAGACTCATTACTATTTTTGCTATGTATTTCTTTTAAGAGACAGTAGCAGACAATTATTTTTGCATTTGTTCATGTATTGTTGGGTTGTAAATAAGTTTAAATTTTAAGTATTTCTTTTATTTTATTTTGTGTGTCCTAGTTGTAAAGACCCTTATCTTGTGGATGGGGCGACATCCCCAGCCCTAATAGGGCATAGGTAGTGGGGTGTTACAAGTGGTATCAGAGACTAAGTTTAGGCAATTATTGATAGCATATGCTTTATTTCATTAAGGTTAAATCTTTTGACTAATCTGGTTTGTTTATGCTGTAGGATAGTTAGAATTAATAGAACTACAAGGAAGGGGTAGCAATGGCATCCACCAATCCCTATCAACCCGAAAGATTTACCAATGCCACAACCTGCACCTCAACCAATCATACCCTTGGACGAGAACAGTGATGATGAGGTTCAGATTATTGAGCCACCTCTAATACCTGTAATAGACTTAGTTACTGATAGTGAGAATGAGGAAATTGTCATGGAGTATGTCCCACTCCCACCTAGCTCCATGATTGACTTGATTGCTGATAGTGATGACCCGGGAGAGATAGACTATGAATCTCCACATATACCTTCTTTTATACCCCCTACCTAACCATGTTGAAACTGGGGAGAGCTCTAAGAGACCCAAGAAGAAGCCAATGGACTATGAGTTCGTGAATGGGGCAGGGATAGATTTTTCTAGGAATTCTAGAGGATGGTTGTATGATGCTAAGACCGAAGATTCTGATGAGGATTAAAGGGGCTAAGTTCTGCAATGCTTAGGAAGTTTCTATTTGCAGCTTTCAATAAACTCCTGTGCTAGGAGTCCATTTATATTTAATGCTTTATTTCAAAATTTATGCAAATAAGAGTACTTGGTGTACTCTAATCTTGGAAAAAAAAATATGCAATAATTTATGCAAAACTTACATTTAATTTTCTTTTGCTTAAGACTGAATATCAATTCATGCTCGATTTGAATGTTTTAAACTTTGATGCATAAACTCATTATCTGGGGCATGGTTTAGAATGGCACCAAAGCGTCGTGCAACAACATCCAGCAGAAAGGTTCCTGAGGTAGAACTCGTGACTCCAGAGCTTGATGCAACTCAACTGTCATCGCCAAACTGGGGAAATGAGAATGAACCGGAGCAAGAAGTGGGATCGGAAGAACTTGTCAGCATGACTATAAGGCAAGCATTCCACAAAATGACCGAGATTCTACAAACCCTGTCTGTGCGGAGGAATTCGAAAAGGGAGGATGAAGCATTGGAGAGGTTTCTAAAATTTTAACCTCCCACCTTCTTGGGAGAGGCCGAGCAAGACCATAAAATGGAGCAGTGGGTGGAACAGATGGAGGACATCTTTACTACACTTCAGTACACCGAGAAACAAATGGTGAAATTTGCTGCATTAGGGAAAGATGACTAGAAGATGATAGATCAGGACTGGACGTAGGCCAACTTTGTGGAGGCATTCAGAGCAGAATATATCCCACAGTGGATAGTGGAAAAGAGGATAGACAAATTCCAAAATTTGAAGCAAGGGAGAATGATTGTGGCTCAGTATGCTGCTCATTTTACTCAGTTATCAAAATACTACGAAAGGCTAGTAGATACCGAACAGAACTGAACAAAGGCAGTTTGTCAAATAATTGAGGCAGGAATTGAGAAGGGCTTTAGCACCTTCTCCACCGACAACTTATTCAGGGGCAGTGGACTCAGCGACTCGGACTAAGAATGAGGATCATATCAAGATGGTACCAAGACCTTTCTTGCCACCAAGATAACTATTGAGACCTTTCCAGTGGTAGCAACCTAATAAGTGACCTGCCATCTAGCAATAGCAGAATCGAGGGAAGCAAGCACAAATGGCACCAGTTGGTCCTTCACAGAATCTTCCATTATGCCGACACTATGGGAAAAAGGGTCATGTAGAGAAAAATTGTTGGTCCAGGGGAGTTGAGTGGAAATGCTACAATTGTAGATATCCGAATCATTTGTGAAACACCTGCCCTAAACTTCTCCGAATCGGGCAAGGAAACCCAGCTCAAACCGTGGGAGCCAATTGAGCCAATACTGTGGGAGCCTCCGGAAGTAGAACTTAGAAGCCGCAAGTGAAAGCAAAGGTTTTTGCTCTTAACCAGGAGGAAGTTAGAGCAGATGCAGCAATGGTGGAAGGTACACTTACTATCTAAGGTCGTTTCGTTAATGCATTGATAGACCCTGGATCTACCCATTCCTATTTAAACAAAAATTGTGCATATCATTTGGGTTATGATGGAATAGAACTATCTTTTACCTTGTTGGTAAGTACAGCCTTGGGGAAAATGGTGCAAGCGGATCGGTATGTGTAGAATTATAAGATTGAAGTGGGGAAAGAAAGCTTGGTGTGAGATTTGGTTGTCATAGCTATTGATGACTACGACTTGATTTTAGGTATGGATTGGCTAGCTAAGCATGGGGCTAAAGTAGATTGTAAGAATAAGTCCATCCAATTCATTAGACCGGGATGCGATGTATTGGAGTTCAATGGCAAGCGAGTAAAAAAGTTGAAGTTTTTGATAGCTGAAACAAAAGCCCGAAAAGTGTTTAAGTAAGAAGGTCTAGGATATTTGGCCTATGTAATAAATAAGTCGAAGGATCAGTGTACCCTCGAAGATACTAAGGTGGTAAGAGATTTCCCCGACGTATTTCCTACGGAACTCACTTCTCTACCTCCCAACTGAGAAGTTGAGTTTACTATTGATCTGATTCCAAGAGCTGAACTTGCATCTCGAACCCCATATCGAATGGCACTTGCGGAGTTGAAGGAATTAAAGGAGCAGCTAGAACAATTAGTGAAGCAAGGTTACATAAGACCTAGCACGTCACCTTGGGGAGCTCCAGTGCTATTCGTGAAAAAGAATGACGGGACCTTGAAGTTATGTATCGACTACTGGTGGTTGAACAACCTGACCATCAAGAATAAGTATTCTTTACCGTTAATTGACAAGCTGTTCGACCAGTTGCAAAACTTCAGTTGTTATTCCAAACTAGATTTAAGGTAGGGATATTATCAAGTGAGGATAAAGGAGGAGGATATTCCCAAGACGGCCTTTAACACAAGATATGGTTACTACAAGTTTGTAGTGATGCCTTTTGGGGTGATAAATGCACCAGCAATGTTTATGGATTTGATGGATCAAGTTCTCCAACCCTACCTAGACAAGTTCATGGTGGTATTCATCGACGATATACTCATATACTCTAAGAGTCCCGAGGATCATGCAGGACATTTGAAGCTGGTATTGGAGAAGCTAAGAGAGTACAAGCTTTATGCCAAATTTAGCAAGTGCGAATTTTGGCTAGATAGCGTGTCGTTCCTTGGCCATGTGGTAACCAAGGATGGAATCAAGGTAGACCCAGCAAAAGTTGAAGTAGTTTCGGACTAGAAGCAACCAGAGAACATCACTGAGATTCGAAGCTTCTTGGGATTGGCCGGCTATTATAGGAGGTTTATTAAAAGGTTCTCAACGCTAGCATCGCCTATGAATCAGCTGTTAAGAAAGGACATACCCTTTGTCTGGAATGAGAAATGCGAAAAGAGTTTCCAAGAGCTGAAGCGAAGGTTAATGACAGCTCCAGTGTTGAGTTTGCCAGAAAGAGATAAACCTTACGCTCTGTATACTAACGCTTCAAAGAAATGTTTGGGAACAGTATTGATGCAGGATAGGAAGGTAATCACCTATGCTTCTCAAAAGTTGAAGCCTCATGAAGCCAATTATCCAACACATGATTTGGAGCTGGCTGCCATTGTATTTGCTTTAAAGAAATGGCGGCATTACTTGCATAGAGATGAGTATGAAGTGTTTACCGATCACAAGAGCCTAAAGTACATCTTCACCCAGAAGGACTTGAATTTAAGGCAATGGAGATGGATGGAATTTTTGGAAGAGTATCGCTGTCCTATCAACTGCCACCTCAGAAAGGCTAATGTTGTTGATGATGCCTAGAGCCGTAAAGTCAAAATGGCCAGACTAAGAGTGCAGGAGATTCAAGCAGTCCAAGAAGTGTTGGATAGAAGGATGGAAGTGCAAGAAGAGAGGATTATTGTTAGCAACCTGAGATTGATACCGGACCTAAGACAGGAAATCATCAAAGCTCAGCAAAGTAATGTGGAATTCTAAATTTTCAGGGATAAAGAGCTTAAACGGCAAGGCAGTGATTTCCGACAGGACGAAGCGAGAGTACTAGATTTCCAAGATCGTTTGTGTATACCTAATAAGCACCGGTTGAAGGATAGGATTTTGGAGAAGGTGCATAAAAATAAGTATACTATTCATTCGGGAAAGGTAAAAATGTATCAAGACTTGAAAATGGCTTATTGGTGGCTCGGAATGAAGAAAAACATGGTTAAGTATGTCTCAACATGTTTGACCTGTCAGAAAGTTAAAGCGGAACATAAAAAGTCGGTAGGATTATTGCAATCGTTACTGATACCTGAATGGAAATGGGAAGAGGTGACCATGGACTTCGTTACCAGACTCCCTATGCAAGGACCCAGAAGGACGCCATATGGGTAGTGGTAGATAAATTGACCAAGTTAGCACATTTCATACCGGTAAACGTAAGGGATTCAATGGAGAAGTTAGCTCAAACCTATGTGCGAGAAATAGTCAGATTGCATGGAGTGCCTTCGAGTATTATGTTCGATCGAGACCCGGGATTTACATCCCGATTTTGGGGGCAAATTTCAAGAATCAATGGTTTCTAGTCTAAAGTTCAGTACAACGGCGTATTCGCAAACCAATGGTTAGTCAGAAAGGGTTATTCAGATATTAGAGGATATGTTAAGAGCATTCGTATTGGATTTCGGGGATAAGTGGATTGAATGTGTACCGTATGCAGAATTGGCTTACAATAATAGCTATCAGTCTTCGATTGGAATAGCCCCATATGAAGCGTTGTATGGACGTAAGTGTCAGGTACCTCTATACTGGAGTTGGTTGGAAGATGGCCACATAAGCAAGTCTAGAGAAGTCTGCATTCAGGAAATGTTAGATAAGGTAAAACTGATCAGAGAAAGGTTGAAGGCAGCCCAGAGCCAACAAAAGAGTTATGCGGACATAGAATAGAGGAATTCTGAAGCATCCGAAAAGTAGGAAGCTGAATCCGAGGTATTTGGGACCGTTTCCGATAAAAGAAAGAATTGGACTGGTGGCATATCGACTGGGTTTGCCGGATAGGTTGACAAGAATACACGATGTATTCCATGTGTCTCAATTGAAAAAGTATAATGCCGACCCTAGATATGTTTTGAATGATGAACCGTTAGCATTGCAACCCAATTTGAACTATGTGGAGAAACCCGTGAAAATTTTGGACCGAAGTATCAAGACTCTCCGGAATAAGCAGATTTATGGTGAAGGTATAGTGGGAACATCATGGCATGCAAGATGTGTGAAACTCCACCTAAAGCCAACCTTAGAGTAAGGGAGTTGGGATGCATATCATACATTTTGCATAAAAATATACTTTTTGAATTATTTTATGTGCTTTAGAATTGTGGCTTAGAGGTTAAATGGCTTATTTATGCTTATTGGGTAAGAAGGGTAAAAAGGTAATTTTACTTGAGGTCAAAATAGGAAGATGGCTTGAGGTTTAGATAAGAAGAAAATTTGGGTGAGAAAATAAGAACAAGAGTTAATGTGGTTAAGTGGTTAGAGCTTTGTGAATTAATCTCTAAGGTCTTGAGTTCAAATCCCATCAATTAAATTTTATTCATGATTATCTTAGCTATGTTTGAATTTTTGTTTTTCTTACATTCCTTAAAGATAGGAATGTTGTCTTAGGGGAGACATGAAGAGAATGTCTTGATCATGTGATCATGTCCTAAAAAGAATTCTAGAGGAATTCTTGTCCCTTTATTATCTCTAGCCTTATCCTAACATCTTCATAATTTAAATTATCCAAAATCCATTAATCTCTTCTTTTAATTCCAAAAATTCTGTGATAATTCTTTATCCTTGAAATTCAAAAATCAGTCTTGGGGGATAGGGGAATGGCCAAAAATAGGAGAGGAATTAGGATGGGTTCCCAAGAGAAATAAATCACCATGATTACACCTTCAATCCTACCTTCATGTTGTTCATGTTTTTAGTAAAGGAAAATCTGGAAATTTTCCAGAATTTTTGCAAAACATCTTTTGAAAAATTCAGCCAGAAATCCTACCTATTTGCTACCAGAAAAATGGTCATTTTATGTGGCTTGAAGGATGAAAACCATATGCATTTTTTGGACTGCACAAACTATGCAAAACCAGGGGGGGAAATCCTGTAGCAATTCACTGCTTTGAAGCTGGAATTGAAGCTGTCTTTTTGTCATCAATTTAGCTGGAACATCCTCTGTTTTTCTCCAGAAAGAAGACTGGAAAATCACCCTTAAAAGACCTGCAAACACCCTCACAAACCAGCTGCAAATCAGGCCAAGGAAATGCAGAAAATTCTGCACCAGAAAATCTTCATCATTCGAAATTCTTGAGCAGTGAAAAACAGAAAATTTCCAGCTCTATCTCTCAATGCCAAGGCCGAAAAACACCCTTCAAATCTCTAGAAATTGGACCTTGTTCAGCCATGGACTAACCATCATTGACCTCCACACTTACCTTGAGTATTTAGACTCCATAATCACACCTCAAAAAGCTCCTAAGATCACTCTATGCAAAACTCATTTGAACTTCAAAATAATTCTAGAATTTTTGCTCCATTAAAACACTCTTGTATCAAGTGAACAAACCAAAATTTTCTCTGCCATTATAGACTGAATTTTGGCCAGCCACATAACCTGAATAGCCTCTATTCATTTCAGCAAGACTAGCTTGTTCAGCCAACACCATTGAAGAGCAAAGAGACTTCCCATGATCAATCACCACTAGCTAATCTTCTACCTCAAATTCCTCCTCATTTTCCTCCATTTGAATTTCAAAAAAAACTTATCACTCTCTCTCCCTCTGGCTGAAAACCAAAACTCCTATCTACTCTAGGCCATTCGGCCAACAACATTTCTAGAAAATCGTGAGCCTTTTCTCTCAAACTCTCTCAGAACACCAAGAATACACACTACACCTCTTCAAGCCTCAACCTATCCTAAACACCTCCAATCACTCTCAAATACTCCAGATCACTCATACTTAATCCCTAGAATTCATTTTTGGTCATTATAACACAAAATCACACAAACTAAAATTTTTGAACGGATCAAAATCAGTTTTTTTCTTGAAGATCTCAAGAACATCAAAAAGGTAAAACAAGAACAACTTTCTTGCTCTTCCTCTTCTATTCAATTTTTGATATTCCATTCTAATACTCTCTCTCTCTCTCTCTCTCTCTCTCTCTCTCTCTCTCTCTCTCTCTCTCTCTCTCTCTCTCTCTCTCTCTCTCTCTCTCTCTCTCTGCTGAAATGGTTGATCAACCATGGCAAGTATTTCTTCTTAAAGCCTTTTTTTTTCTGAATTCATGTCTCTTAGATATTAATAAGAAGATTGAATATGAATGGGGGATTGAGTGTATGCATGTGGATGAAGGGGATGGAGTTAGGGCATGAGGATTGATATATATATGATTAAGCCTTATGGATTCTCTTTTGAATCAATATATGTTCATCAAGTTTAATGAAAGTTATAGATGTTTAAAGCATGTTAGATGTTATGACACCAAATGTGATTAGGCTTTGATGTTCTTATTTTCCATTGAAGCCATGAATGATGATTATGCCTAGTAGGGAAATTAGCCATGTGAAAGTATGTGTTAATTCAAGTATATGTTCATCAATGGATTAGCCTATTAGTTGATGTTTAGGAATGTGTTCATGAATCTTTTCTAGTAATAGGAAAATCATGGTGAAAGATTATTTCTCGTTAATTCTAGGTTATTTTTATTTACAAATTTTATTACTTTAATTAGAATTACTACTATATTTTGCTCTATGAAAATTGAAATTACTAGGAAGGTTTGGAGTAGAATATTAATATTTTATTACTCAAATAAATAATATGTTTTATTAAAAATAATATATATATATATATATATATATATATATATATACACACACATCATAATAAATAAAATATTTTATTAATATATATATATAATAAATAGATAAAATATTGGAATAAATTAATATCAAATGACTTTGTAGACCATAACTAAAACTTTTACCTCTATCCTAAATAATATTTATATTAAAATTTATTTATTAATTAAAAATTCATTTATTGTTAATTTTATTGGTTATTTATTATCTTCTAATTATTAATTAAGATTAGGTGTAATTTATTATTTATTTATAATAATATTATTTAAATATTACTATTTACCAATATTATTTAGGACTTGCTATTATTCAATATTTAACACTAGTTTATTTATTAGCAATAATACCCATAATTTATTATTTGAAATTATAACTTATTAGTAATTATTTTAGAACCCCTAGTTATCTTAACTTATCAAGCTAGATTTATTTTATAAAATACTTTATCAAAATTGCATTAAAGCTTAGGACATTATGGTCATAGTTAGTCATGGTTGTAACTAGTTGAACTAGGAATTGTTATGTAAGGCAGATATAGTCCAAATGTAACTTTATGCCTTGTGTTTACCCCAGGCGGGGTTAGGTTGACCTTAGAGGATTTTTGAGTTCAAGAAGAGCAAAAGATCAGGAAAGCTCCTGTATGGAATCATTTGAAGACCCAAATTATTGTGGCAAACCAAATTCAATATGTATGATAAGGACAGTTTTTCCTTTTTATTTCAGTCAAGCAAACCATTTGAAAAATTAAACAAGTAGTTTTGTACAAAATGCTAAACTCTTTCTAAAACCCAACTTTGGCAAGAATTTTAGAAACCTTAATTGCTATTTCCAAATAAAACATTGTATGATTAATTTTCTCCCAAGTGGGACAAGAAACGTTAAGTACTTAAGAAGAGTAGACTACTAGGACTAGTCTTTGAAGGGTTAGGGTAAGTCTCTCAGTAGGTGACCACCTCTAAGGGGTGAGTCCTTCCAGGATAGGATGCCAGTCCAATAGGTCATACCGGTCCGAGTTAGCAAGTTTAGTCAAGTGGACAGTGTGTTTTTGGAGTGGACAACCGGTAAGTTTAGATGTAGAGATAGAGAAGTATCTCACACGGTAAGCCATACACCAACCTTGTGTCAGTATGCTCAACATGTGGCATCCTGATCGTTATATTGTCACGGGGCCTAACATGTGGTGCCATGGCTACCTCTTTAGATGGTTGTATTTATTATGCACATATATGTTTTGGAAAGAAAAATGCCGCTCTTCATTTACAATATTTATTTAATGCTTGCCAGCACTTTCTTTTATGAAACTTTTACAACTTGTATACATGAACTGTTTTACCTGAAATACTCAAAGCACACACGGGCTTATTGAGATTTTTAACTCACCACCTTTTATACCATGTTTTCAAGTCGATCCTGCTGTAAAGGTCATTAGCTAGATGGTTGCCTATGATTTTGAAGACTCTCTATTACTTTTGTTATGTATTACATTCAAGAGATTGTAGCAGATAATTATTTTTGAATTTGTTCATGTGTTGATGGGTTGTAATAAGTTTGATTTTGAAGTATTTCATTTATTTTATTTTATGTGACCTAGTTACAAAGACTCCTTATCCTGTGGACAGGGCGACATCCCCGGCCCTATTAGGCCTAGGTAGTGGGGTGTTACAAGATGCCACATGGAAAATGGAAGAGTGGGTAAAGCGGAAGTATCCCGACTTGCGATAAAGGTATGATTGAATTTCGGGACGAAATTCTTCTAAAGAAGGGAGGATGTGAAACCACACCAGAAGCCGACCTTAGAGTAAGGGGGTTGGGATCCATATCATGTCATCATGCATAAAATGTACCTTTTTGAATTATTTTATGTGCTTTAGAATTGTGGTTTATAGGTTAAATGGATTATTTATGCTTGTTGGGTAGAAAGGGTAAAAAGGTAATTTTGATCGAGGTCAAAATAGGAAGATGGCTTGAGGTTTAGATAAGAAGAATATTTGGGTGAGAAAATAGAAACAAGAGTTAGTGTGGTTAAAGTGGTTAGAGCTTTGTGAATTAATCTCTAAGGTCTTGAGTTCAAATCCTATCACTTAAGTTTTATTCATAATTATCTTAACCATGTTTGAATTTTTGATTTTCTTACATTCCTTAAAGATAGGAATGTTATCTTAAGGGAGACATGATGGTAATATCTTGACCATGTGGTATTATCCTAGAAAGAATTCAATAAGAATTCTTGTCCCCTTTAATTTTGCTAGTCTTGTCCTAACATCTTTGAAATTTAAACTATTCTTAATTCATTAATCCATTTTTAATCATAAAAATTTTATGATAAATCCCTAGCATTAGAATTCAAAAATCAGCTCTTGTGGGATAGGGACGGCCGAAAATAGGGAGGAGAATTAAGTAGGGATACCAAGGAAAAGAAAACACCATAGCTATTCCTTCAAACTCTATCTTCATCTTCTTCATGTTTTGGTAAAGAAAAAAAAAATCTAGAAATTTTCCAGATTTCTTTCAAGGCTGTTTTCGAAAACTTCAGCCAACTTTCCGACCCAATTTCTGCAAGAAATATAGACATTTTATGTAAGGTTGAAGGTTGGAAACTCAGGGAATTTTCGGACTGCACAAACATCCCAAAACCATAATATTGTTTCAGCAATCTAGCCACATTAACACATGGAATTTGAAGCCACCGTTAGAACATAACAATAGCTGGAACTTCCTCTGTTTTTCTTCAAGATGAAGGCTGGAAAACCACCATTAGAAGACCTTCAAACACCCTTAAGAATCAGCTTCAAAATCATGCCAAAGAGAACAGAAAATTCAGCAACAAAAACAACTCAATTCCAAGTATTCTTGAAGCTTAAATTCCAGAAATTTTCCAGCTTGTCTCCTCAAGGCTAAGGCCGAAATTCTTCACCCAAAACCACTGCAATTCGGACCTTGTTCAGCCATGGACTGAACATCTTGGCCTCCACACCAACCTTGAATGCTAGGACTCCATGATCATACCTCAAAAAGCTCCTAAGATTACTTTATCCAAAACTTATTCAAACTTCAAACTAAATTTCAAAATTTGCTCCAATAAAACATACCTATAGCTAGGTGATTAAACCAGAAAATCCTTTGCCATTATAAGGCCATTTTTGGCCAGCCTTAGGTACTAAACAATGCTCCATTCTTTGATTAAAACCTAGCCAATTCATCCTTACACCATTGAAGAACAAGAACCCTTCCATGAACAAACTCCATTAACTAATCTTATACCTCAAACAACTCCACCTTTTTCTCCATTTGAATTTCAAAAAATCTAAAAATCTTCTCTCTCATTCTTGATAGCTGAAACTCCCTTCTACACTAGGCCATTTGGCCATCACAATTCCAGCAACTCTCAAAATCCATTTTCTCTCAAACTCTCTCAAAAAACACCAAGAACACACACTTCTCATCTTCAAGCCTAAAACAATCCTAAACACCTCCAATCACTCCCAAACACTATAAATCATCCATATTCAACCTATAATCTTCATTTCTGGCCTTTATAACACCGAATCATGCAAAGTGAAATTTCCAAACGGATCAAAACCAACCTTTTTTGTTGAAGGTTCCAAGAACACCAAAAGGTAAAATAAGAACAACCTCCTTGTTCTTCCTCTTCTATTCAACTTCTAATATCCCTCTCTACTCTTATTCGTCTCTTTCTCACACACTCTTTCTCTCTTAGCCGAAATGGTGATGATCAACCATAGCTACTTCTAGACCACTAAAGGCCATCAAGCTCATGAGGATCTTCACTAACCAAGGAAAATCCTTCATCAAGCGATCATTCATCAAGTATTTTTCCTTAAATCTTCCTTTTTAATTTTTAGAATCAAGACTCCTAGATGTTGATAGGATGATTAAATAAAGTAGGAGTTGAGTATATGTATATGGGTGAAGGAGATGGAGTTAGGACATGAGAGTTGGAATGTATGATTAGGCATTATGGATTTTTCTTTTGAATCAATATATGCTCATCATGATTAAAGGAATTTATGGATGTTTTTATGTATGTTAGATATTATGACACCATTGGTGATTAGGCTTTTTTGTTCTTATTTTTCAATAAAGCCATAGATAATGATTATGCCTAGTAGGAGATTAGCCTTGTATTAATATATGTTGATTCAAGTGTTTGTTCATGGATAGATTACTAGGTTATGTGAGTATATGTTCATAGATCTTCTCTAACAATAGAAAGTTATTGGAAAAACTATTTTCTATTAATTCTAGAATTATTTTACTAACATTATTGTTATTAATTTAATTAGAATTATTAATCAATTTAATTCATGAAATTTAGAAAACATTAGGTAGGCGTGTAATAGAGTATTATTTAAAAATATTATTAGTTTATTAGTTAAATAAATAAAATCCTTTTATTAAAAAGTAAATAATAAAACATTAGAATTAATTAATATCAAATGTCCTTGTGGACCATATTAATAATATTAGTTAACCTTATTAAAACTTTTATCTATATCCATGAATATTATTTACATTAAAATTTATTTATTAAAATTTAATTATAGTTCATTTTATTGGTTATTTATTATATATTTATTATTAATTAAAAATTAGTCATAATTTATTATTTATAATAATAATACTATTTAAATATAACTAATTACCAATATTATTTAGGATTTATTATTCATTCTTTAAATTTATTTATTAGCAATATTACTCATTATTTATTAGTTGAAATTATAACTTATTACTGTTTATTTTATAACATCCATTTATTTTAACTCGTCAAGCTAGTTTATTTTATAAAATATTTTATCAACTAATATTAAAGCCTAAGACATTATGGTCATAGTTAGTTGTGGTTCTGACTAGTTAAACTAGGAATTATTTATTTAAGGCAAATATGGTATGGATATTGTCTTATACCTTGTGTTTACCCCAGGCGGGGTTAAGTTGACATTGGAAGACTTTTGAATCCAAGATGAACAAAAGATTAGGTAAGTTCCTGCATGGAACCATTTGAAGACCAAAGTTATTGTGGCAAGTCAAACTCAATGTATACGAATATTTGTACTGTAACGGCAATTATGGACAATTTTTCCTTTTTCGTTCAGTCAAGCAAACCATTTAAAACTAAACAAGCAACTTTAGTTTCACACCATACGCTAAATTTTTCCTGAAAACCCAACTTTGGCAAGAATTTTAGAAACCATAATTGCTATTTTCAAGTGAATCATTGTATGGGCTTTTTCCTCCCAAATGGGATAAACAATGTTGAGTACTCAATAAGGGTAGACTACTAGAACTAGTCTTTGAAGGGTTAGGATAAGTCTCTCAGTAGGTGACCACCTCTGAGGGGTGAATCCTTCTCCGATAGGATGTCAGTCCTGTAGGTCATATCAGTCCGAGCTAGTAAGTTCAGTTAAGTGGACTTGTGTTTCCAGAGTGGACAACCGGTAAGTTTGGGTGTAGAGATGGAGGAGTATCTCACACGGTAGGCTGTACACCTATCTTGTGTCAATATGTTCATCGTGTGGCATTCTGATCATTATATTGTCATGATGCATAAAGTGTGGTGCCATGGCTACTTTTTTGTGTGGTTATATTTATTGTGCACATGTATGTTTTGGAATGCAAAACACCTCTCTTCATTTATGAAATTTATTTCAAGCTTGCCAACACTTTCTTTTATGAAACTTTTACAACTTGCATACATGAATTGTTTTACCTGAAACACTCAAAGCACACACAGGCTTACTGAGATTTATATCTCACCACCTTTTATACCATAATTTCAGGTCGATCGTGCTGTAAAGGTTATTAGCTAGAGTATTGCCTATGTCTTAAAGACTCATTGCAATTTTTCCTATGTATTTCTTTTGAGAGGCAGTCGCAGACAATTATTTTTTAATTTGTTCATGTATTGTTGGGTTGTAATAAGTTTAATTTTGATGTATTTATTTTATTTTATTTTATGTGTCCTAGTTATAAAGACCCCTTGTCCTATGGATAGGGCAACATCCTCAATCGTAATGGGGCATAGGTAGTGGGGTGTTACAGGATATTTTTTTCATTTTGTTTGGAGGGGCTATTTTATAGCAAAGTATTAAGCAATCTTGTATTTCTGATTCTACCATGGAAGTTGAGTATATGGCAGCTTCAAAAGCTTCTAAAAAAAGCGGTTTGGCTCCGGAAGTTTCTCACAGAACTCGAAATTGTGCCACACATAGATTGTCCCTATTACTATATATTGTGACAATTTTAGAGCTGTGTTACAATATAAGGAGCCAAGAAACCACCAGAAGGGCAAGCACATTGAGATGAAGTATCACTTGATACGGGAGTTCATCCAGAAACTGGAGATAGTGGTTGACCAAATTTCTTCTACAAACAATCTAGCAGACCCATTTACCAAACCTTTGACAGAGAAGGTGTTTTAAAGACACTTAGATGTTATAGGGGTAGCCACATATGGACTATCATAATCCATTTAGTGCAAGTGGGAGATTGTTAGAATGTATGCCCAAAATGGACTATGTATTTCTGTATTTTAGAAATTAATTAAAGTTTCATCCATTAATGGTTGTTTGTTTACGTATATTGCACCTTAAAGGTCTAAATAGTATTTTAATGACAACAACAAGCACAAACCAAAGAAAAAATAGGAAAATACTATCACATCACTATCTTCAACCACCTATACTTAATGAAATTTTGCATAGCCCTGAATTTTACATCTTCTATAGTGTGTTCCTATCAACATCAGTGAAATAGGTTCCACCAATCAAAACACTGCAGAAAGAAACTCCATCATTTTATAAAAATAAACCACAATCCCATTGGAATAATGCAATACATAATCAAATACTTTTCCAATAGAATATATAGTTTGTAAATGATAAAACGACTTGCTTCATCTTAAAACCAAGAAAGAAACCCAGCTGGCCATGCAGGAAAATCCAAATACCAAAGCAATAATCTTATATGTTGTATTAACTTTTATGTGAAAAAGTAAACTACAAAATGAACACTCTATTCACAGTTACATAGTTATAATCTATCACTATCACAGTGTTGTTGCACAACCAAAATTCAAGAATGTTAACTAACTTGGGAATGAAAAAGAACACACTTATTTAACAAAGTACAATTGTCCCCAAACTCCATTTCCTTGTATACCAACCCTTCAATTCTCCAATCGAGACTAATATTCATCATATCCCAAAAATTGAGCCAAAAAAAAAAAAAAACCCAGAATTTTCCAGAATACAAATTAAGACTTAAAGAAAGTACTGATATTGACAAGTCAAAATAGTAAAACAAAAGAATTTTATCCAACAAAGGCTATCTTGAGAAGAAAATTCCATGTAGTAAGAAACCTAAGGAACACCTCAAATTCGAGACCCATTCCAGGCCAATATCCAAGCAAGCTTCCAAAAGCCCTATCCTTGAAAAACATGGACCTTTTGAATTGTGGCTCTAGCACAAACTGCATTGTTAATATTGTAGTGTGAAGCCCAAAAGTTGGTGATACGTGTGGTTAAAGAGTGGGAGAAGGAAAGCAGAGTATGGTAATGGGAAAATGAATGGGAAAAGGAAAAGGAAAAAGAAAGCGAAGGATACACATTGAGGAGTATGAAGAAAAAAAAGGAGCAGTGATGCCAGGGTTCTAGGGTCAGAGTTGCCCATCGGGATTCTGCCAATGATCGTGGCATGGTATGGCTGAGAGGTGGCGGTAATCAGTGGGAAGGATAGAGGGTCGAGAAAGAAAAGGGATGGCAGAAGCTTTTGGTTACAGTAGCACCACAAATTAGAGAAGATAGAGGCCAATGATTTACGGTCGTGGTATAGGGAAAAAAGGAAAGAGAAAGAGAAGGGAAAACGGAAAATAAAAATGTTTGTAAAATGTGGTACTCATACCATTTTAGGTTTTTTAACACATGAGAAATTGAAAAAAAATAAATAACTTAAGTAATTAAAATACCCTTAAAACCATAACTTTGTTATACTCTTAACTCGAATGCTTAGCGCAAAGAGGGAGAGAGAGAGAGAAATGTTTTTCCTTCTACTTCCTTCTTATTTAGCTGAAATGAGAGAAAAAAAATGTAGATATTCTTTATTGTAGTAATGAGAGAAAAATATATAAAATATTTTGTTATATTAAATTCAAATTTTATTTTTATCATATTAATTACTTTACCTATTAAAACTATAAAAAAAATTATACATTTATTTTTAACCTTCGTTTACACCCCGATCTATCCAAACTTAGTGAGAAAAATTTGCTACCCTTTGTATGCTTGTATCATGTAAAAAACTTATAGAGCCTTTTATAGGAAATCCTCTTTCTTTTTCTTTTTCTTTAAAGCACCCTTGTTTAAAGGCATTAGTGGTACACGAGTATTGATAGCTACATTTACAAATTTCTTAATTTGATTAAGTTTTGCATCAAAAAATTTTTTTGTTTGATTAAAATTTTATTATTTTGTCCATTTCTCAAAAAATTATTATTCAAAAATTTTGAAAAGCTTGTAGAGAAAATAATATTTGGTTACTTCTAAGAAACTACGTCATTTTGTTTTTACTACTATGATGAGTATAAACCTAGTGTCACTATAGGTATTTTATCATTATACTTTATAAAAAAAATGTCATTAAAAATATATCAATAAAATTACTTTTTCCCTATATTTTGCCACATAATCTCTATACAAAAGCCTATAACCTAATGCATTTATAAATATAAGCACATCAAATTAAGGATCCAACGGTTAGATGAGTTAAAATTGCAAAAAATGAATTACAACCAAATTTAAAGGTAATTAGATATATTTTGCCATATATCTAGAATAATCTCTATATAAAAGCCAAAAACCAAATACATTTGTAAATATAACGGTATCAAATTAATAATTCAACCATTAGATTTGTTAAAATAAAAAAAAAAACAACACCTAACACATTTTTAAATATAACTATGTCAAATTAACGATCCAACCATCAAATTTGTTAAAATCACAAAAACAAGTGTTATGACCAAATTTGAAGGTAATTGAATACATTTTTCCACATATTATAGCTACTCTCTATATAAAAGCCCATAACCTACCGCATTTACAAAGATAAGTACATCAAATTAATAATCCAACCATTAGTTAAGTTAAACTTGTTTAAAAAGTATTATGACCAAATTTGAAGGTAATCGGATATATTTTACCGCATAATCTAGAATAATCTCTATATATAAGCCAAAAACTTATCAAATTTTTAAATATAATTATATTAAATTAACAGTCCAACTGTTAGATTTGTTAAAATCTCAAAAAAGGTGCTATGATAAAATTTAAGGGTAATCGGATATATTTTTACCATAATCTAGCATAATCTCTATATAAAAACCTATAACCTGATACATTTCTAAAGATAAGCATGTCAAAATAACAATCCAACCGTTAGATTAGTTAAAGTTGCTTTAAAAAATATATATTATGACCAAATTTAAAGATAATCGAATATATTTCTCCCACATAATCTAGAATAATCTCCCTGAAAAGTAAAAAACCTAACACATTTTTAAATATAACCAAATCAAATTAACAATTTAATCATTAAATTTGTTAAAATCACAAAAACAACTGTTATGAAGAAATTTGAGGTAATGAGATATATTTTGTCGCATAATATATGATGGGAATCAATCCAGCTAAATGGCTCAATCTCAAGAAAGGGGAACGACTTTGCAAGGACCAATGACAAGATCAAGGACTAAGAGATTCCAATGCGATATCCAATTGCTCCTACAACCATGTTTAAGGATAGAAGAGATTTGGAAGGATAATGAAGGTAGCCAATAGCTCAATTTGATGATCATCCAAGGGGGATCCCAACAACAACTCAAGCCTGCACCAAATGAGGGAGCAAAAGGGAGAGAAAACGTTGAAATCTAGCTACCAAAGCCTACTTGGTGCCAGGCCCAATAGGCTGACCTAGCGCTAGGTCTGTGCTGCCAGCAAAATGCTAGAATTCCAGTGTAGACCTGGTGCTAGGTCCAGCACCTCGCCTGGCGCTGGGTCATGTCAGGCAGGACACCCTGTTTTCAATTTTTATGATTTTCTTCGGTTTATGATGACTTTAAACACTATGTAAAGTTTCCTTAAGGCCTTAGTAATGACTTAGTTAGGGTTTGGGTAGTATAAATACATCTTTTTGGTGATTTAACAAGACATTCAACTTACTTTATTCAAATTGTGAAAGAGAGCTTTGAAAGGTCTTTACTTTCTTGTTCATCTTGTTCAAGACCATACTTAAGGCTTAGTCCTCCCGTTGAATGAGTCACTAAATTTCTTGGATAATCTAATGTGATTTCTCTTGATTGGGTCTTAGTTGCTTTGTTCTTCTAATGTTTATCTTGAATTCCATTGTTTGGGTACCTATAATTTTACTTCTTTTATTATTGATTTTCTTTGTTATGTCAAGGATATTTTGGAGAATTTATAGTAGATCTTGCCATGTTTCGTGTGGGTATTTGATGCATAGTTCTTCATGAAGGCTTAAAATGGCAAAAATCATCAAAACGAAAGTATGATAGGAAAACAAAAATTTGCCTCTGTGATTGAATGGCTCCCTTCGCACTACTGTAGATGTTTGTATAAGGATATTTAAGGCTATTAGATCATGTCCTTGTAAACGTCTACTGACTCTTATTCACGCGAAGCCTTTGATCTTCTGAAATGGTACCCGTAGCACAACTGGTGAAAGCTTAAAGATTGGGTTTTGACAAGCTTTGGGTGAAAGCTTCACCGAAGCTTTCTCTGTTATTTTAGGTTTAGAGGGTATATATTCCAACAGTCTCCCACTTGGCACTCTAAGACTAAGAAAGTCTCTTAACTCTTTCAGCCAAAGGCTTGGTGAAGGGATCTGCTATGTTGTTCTCCAAGGCTATCTATTCCACTATGATTTTTCATCTCTAAATGAAATCCCAAATTAGGTGGTACTTCCTCTGGATGTGCTTCCCCTTCTTGTGGTTCCTGAGTTCTTTGGATAGCGAGACTGCTCCAGAGTAGTCGCAATACACCACAATCAGTTTGTCCATGTGTGGCACAACTCCAAGTTCTGAAAGGAACTTCCGGAGCTAGACTGTTTCCTTGGATTCTTCCGAAGCTGCCATATACTCAACTTCCATAGTTGAGTCAGCAATACAAGATTATTTGATACTCCTTCATAAACCAGCTTCTCCAGACAAGGCAATGACATATCCACTAGTGGACTTTCTCTCATCCTTATCCGCCTGAAAATCCAAGTCTATGTAGCCAGTAGAAACTAAGTCATCAGTCCTGTAAACCAGCATATAACCTTCGTACCATTAAGGTATTTAATAATATACTTTACAGCTTGCCAATGAATCTCCCTAGGATTTGACTGATATCTACTAACTACACCTACGGCAAAGCAGATATCTGGCCTAGTGTACAACATGGCGTACATGAGACTTCCCACATTCGAAGCATAGGGAATCTTACTCATCTTGACTTTTTCCTCTTGAGACTTAGGACAATCCTTAGAATAAAAAGACAACCCATGTCTGCAAGGGATTAGAGCTCCCTTACATGAGTCTATACTGAACTTGGCTAGCATCTTGTTAATATATGTCGTTTGGGATAATCCTAACATTCTCTGCTTCCTATTTCTAAGAAGCTTAATCCCGAGAATATAACTGGCTTCTTCCAAGTCCTTCATACTAAATTGACTAGACAGCTAAACCTTAGTAGATGATAATGTCCCTACATCATTCCCAATGAGTAGAATATCATCCACATATAGAATAAGAAAACCCACATTTATGCCTTCTAATTTCCTGTACACGCATGGTTCATTCTCATTTTGAATGAAACCGTAAGACTTTACAGTCTCGTCAAAACAAATGTTCCATGTTTTAGATGCCTGCTTAAGTCTAAAAATGGATTTCTTAAGCTTGCAAACCATATGCATGGCCGTGCTCAAATATATCAATCTAAGATATTGATATCATTTATTTGAACAGTCTACTATGAAATCAAGAAATAATTAATTAAGCTTAATAAGGATGACATGCTCCGTGCCTTATGCTTAATTTGGATATCGTGTGACAAAAGGACTAAATATAAAATTATGGTTTGGTTCAAAGAGATCATCGATCTTCATTTAACCTGGATAGTTATAATGTTTTGCTAGAAACCGCTTATAACTTGTGTACCATTTAAATATGATTTGGGTATACTGCTAGTGTTAAATGAACCTATAGGGTCACACAATAAGCAAACTTGTTAGGTTATTTTTCTGATAACCAGATTTGATGAATTTGGAAAAATGTCTAAGTTAATCAAACTTAGAAAATTTACCAGATACAATTAATTTGGAAATATGTCCATATTCGATGTATCTGGATAATGTCCAGATTATAAGAATCTAACTCGGTAAATTAATTATTTAAATAACCAAGATAATGGCAGAATCTTATTATATCAGTTTTAATTTAATTTAAATTTAAATTAAAACATGATAAGATATTATTAGGGTTGGACTCTAAGAGGCTCGGGGGTTTTTAAGAAAACCCTAGCCGTCTTTTCAAGAGTCTAATTCTATTGAGAACATTCGTGCCATTCTCTATCAGAAAAAAAAAAAAAAAAAAAAAAAACCCCTTTCAAACCCTAGGCACTAGCACTCCCCGGGTGACGAGTGAGTTCGCGATGTGTATTCGATAGAGGACGTTCGCGTACTGCAGCGTCTGGTGATCATTCGGGTTGCACGTGCAGCAGCACCATCGGAATCGAAGAATATCGATTTCACCAACTAGAGGTAATTCTGCAAACCTACGGTCTTCTTAATCGCTTACTTGGATCCTCGAAAGGGATTTGTGGATATTTTCCGCGTTTAGGAGTCCACGAATCCTAACAAATAAAACCTTCCGGTTGGGATAAATAGATGTCTTCACTAAGATGGCCATTAAGAAATGCCGTCTTGACATCCATTTGCCATATCTCATAGTCGTAATGACATGCAATGGCAAGGAGGATACGAATAGACTTAAGCATGGCTATCGAGAAAAAGGTTTTATCATAATCGACTCCCTCTTTCTGAGTATACCCTTTTGCCACAAGCCTAGCTTTGAAGGTTTCCACCTTTCTATTTGCTCCCCTTTTCCTCTTGTATAGCCAGTTACACCCAATGGGTTTTATCCCTTCAAGTGAAGATACAAGATCCCAACATGATTGAAGTACATAGACTCAATCTTGGCTTTCATTGCTTCATGCCATAGATCTGCGTCGGTATCAGCAATAGCCTCCTCGTATCTAGTAGGATCTTATTCCTAATGGTCAGAAACCAGCTCGAAAGCCTCTCCTATCCATCTTTCTGGAACTCTGGATATCCTCCCACTACGACGAAGCTCCGTTTGTACAGGTTCTTGAGGTTGTGCCTCTTTTTGTTCCATAATTGGGTCTGAAGAAGTTGATTTCGAAGATAACTTCTTCTCGAGTTCCAACCTTGTTGAACCTTTAGTGGAAGTACTTTGATCATTCTCCAAGTATCTAGCATTAGTACTTACTAGTACTTTCTGCTCCTTGAGATAATAAAAGTAACCTCCTTTTGTCCTTTTGGATACCCAACAAAGTAACATAATTCTGATCTTAGTTCTAACTTTTCTCTCTTGATCAGTACATTAGCTGAACAATCACATATCCTGAGATGATTTAGACTTAACTTACGCCCAGTCCACATCTCATAGGGTGTCCTAGGTATTGACTTGCAAGGCACCAAGTTAAGAATGTATGCCGTTGTTTCCAAGATATATCCCCAAAAAGAGAGCGGAAGAGTAGCATGAGATATCATGCTCCAAACCATCTCCATCAATGTCATATTCCTTCTCTCAGCTACTCCGTTCTGCTGGGGTGTCCCCGGCGCAGAGAGCTGGGATACTATCCCATGATGTACCATGTAGTCCTTGAATTTACCTAGGAGGTACTCTCCACCACGATCCGATCGTAAGGTCTTGATTAATTTACCTGTCTGACGCTCCACTTCAGTCTTAAACTTCTTGAATTTATCAAAAGAGTCAAACTTGCGTCTCATCAGATAAATATAACCAAACCTTGTACAATCATCTGTGAAAGTGATAAAGTACTCAAAACCTCCTCTAGCTGGTGTAGATAATGGACCACACACATCAGTGTGAACAAGGCTCAATACCTCCTTGGCCCTATCCGCCGTTGGGATAAAAGACCTTTTGGTCATCTTTCCCATAAGGCAGGATTCACATTGAAGCCAATTTTTCAATCTCAATGAGCCCAAAGGCCCATCATAGATTAGTCTCTGAATCCTAGTTGAGTTGATATGACCCAACCTCAGATGCCAAAAATATAAGTCATTGACATTGGTCTTTCTCTTCTTAGTTAAAAGTTCATATTGAGCGTTATTTAATTGATTGTTAATAGGATTTAAATAGAATAGATTTCCATACATGTGCCCAATACATTATATTTCTCCATCTCTACTGATAGAAATACCAGAATGGAGAGATACAGAATATCCTTGATTTATAAGTTTCGCAACTGAAATCAAATTCTGACTAAAACCAGGTACATATAAAATATCTATTAAAACCACTTTCTTATTACAATCAAAATCAAGATCCAGCTCTCCCACTGCAAGGGCCCAGACTTGTGCTCTATTTCCCACGCGTAATCCATGTTCGCCCTTCTTGAGTCTTCTTATCTTTCTAAACCCTTGCAAGGAGTTACAGATATGATCAGTGATTCCTGAATCAACAATCCAAGTGGAAGTTGATCCAACCATTGATATAAACTCTAGATAGAAAATATTACCTGTGGGGTTTTTCTTAGTTTGAAGATCTGGACACTCCTTTTTCCAGTATCCCTCCTTTGGGTTGGGTCTTGGGCTGGGCTGCTACGTATCCCTTCTTCATTTTGAACTTTCTAGGCTTGAACCCAGTTCTTGAGGAAGAAGCCTTAGCAATCATGGCCTTTGAATGTGGCTTTCATGACCTTCTCTGCCATCTAAAATTCCTTTATCAACTCGGTCAAACATATATTTAACTTGTTCATATTGTAATTTAGTTTGAATTGAGTAAAGGAACCCGGTAGAGATTCGAGAACCATGTCTACTTGACTCTCGGGGGTCAATGATAGTCCCTAAGATTTCTGCCTCCTTGAAAGTAGCAATCATCTTGAGTATATGCTACCTGACTGATGCTCCCTCAGCTATCTTAGTGTTTATTATAGTTCGAAGAGCCTCCTGCCTTGCGGACCGTCTCTTATCTGCGAACATAGTGGCCAATGAATGACTAATGTCATATGCAAAAGCCATGTGCTCGTGTTTAGACTAGAGCACATTAGACATGGAGGCTAGCATATAGCAACGTGCCATTTCATTAGCCTTCTTCCATGCATTTTCAGCCTCTCGCTCATCTTCGGTGGAACCTTCCCCGATCACAGGGCAGGTCTCGTAAAGGACATACTTATACTCCTCGGTTGTGAGTATTATGTCCAGGTTTCTCTTTCAGTCCACATAGTTTGGTCCCGTTAACTTATTCTCACGGAGAATAACGGACAGAGGACTAAAAGAACCTCCCACCATTTCTGAAAAATCGAAAAATAAAAAAAAGGATTTAGTTTGTGAAAATAAATTTGTGCACAGAAATTAATTTAGCTCTTAGGAAAACTGACATAGCTTCTTTGGAATATTAACAATTCCCTAAGCTAAGTGTATTAACCACCACAAATTAATTTTCCTTCTAAGTAATGATTTAGAGGCTAACTCTATCGTGGGATGGTCGTTCCCTCTCATTTCCTATGGACATTCCTCGCACTATAACCTCCAACATGGGCTGGCCGATTATAGTACGTGTCCCGAGTTATTAATTACATCCTTCCGTTAGATCTAGATCCTTCTGGTATCCCCATCCTATACGGGTTCACTCCCAGGGTGACGCGAGGGGACCCATGATCTCTAATGAGGATCGTGATGGAAGCCGTGGGGCCATTGGAACCCCTCTCCCACTTTGTCTTTTAAAATAAAGTTTTCTGGAAAAATATTCTTTTGAAATTTTCATTAAGTTTTCTTTAATTTAAAAATAAAATATCCAAGTCCATTAAAATCTCTATGTCAAGGAACAGATCCTTTGAGAGCTTTATCCATGGACTAATTTTATTTAAGTCAAAACGTAATGATTTCAAAAAAATTTCCAATTAAAACCTTTCCCAAGACCTTGGTCTCAATTTTATTTAACAAAACAATTTTTCTTATGCAAAATAAAATAAAATGGCTTTCTATTTTAACTTATAAAAATATCTAAATCCAATATATTTTCTATGTCAAGGATTAAATTCTGTAAGAAAATATCAAATGATTAATTTTTGTTCAAGTTAAAATAACCATTTAATTTTTTTAACGAAAAATATTTTCCCTTGTATAACTATTCCCAAAGACTTTGGTTTTTGAGAAAACGCGCACATAGGTACACAAAATAAATAGCATGCCAGAAAACAGTAAACGTTTTCATGCTTTTCTATTTTTAAACCTAAGTGTCCAAATAATAGAATTAAACACATTAATTAATTAATGATCTTGTTTAATCCTAAAATCCTTTACTAATATTTTTCATGCAAATATATTCTAAAAATATAAATTATTGCAAAAATATTAACTTTGCCTGGTATGAGACTCAAATTAAAAAATAAAAAAAATGACTGGCGGTCCACGTGCATCGGGTGCACCGGATCCACGCCCAGTAGCACAGCGGTCCACCGGGCGCCCGGTTCACCAGCCGCACCAGATCTCCAGCAACCACAACCTGCCCAGCCACCACCCGCCCGATAACCCGCCCGCTGACCCTCGCTTCAACCCGGAAGCAATTGCAAAATTGCAATTGTTGTGCGGCGCATATAGCTCAAAATCAAAGGAAATCGACTCAGCTCCAGCGGCTTGCAGGCAGTGGCTCGTGACACAGAACAGTGGCAGCTCGGCTCGGTGGCTTAGGAATAGTTCTTCTTCTTCCCCGCGACGTTTTCTGTGTTCTGTCTGCGAATTTTCCATTTTTTTTCACTTCCATTGGCTTCTTTAGACATTTTTCATCACAAAATCTCATCCAAAATAAAACCACAACTACCTATACCCATTTAAATTGGGTTTACATGATCAAATTCTCAAACCCAGAAAATTACAGTAGGTTCTTATGCTTTAATGATGAAGCTTACATCAAGCCTATCCCATACCAAAATAACGAATGATCACATATTTAAGCTCCAAACAATGTTCTTCTCCAATTTTATTAACTAACATTCTCCCTAAGCCAATCAAACTCATTACTCTGATACCACTTGAAGGTGATGATAGTGAATAGAGCATGCACGGTGGACAAAAATGGAGAAATAAAACATGAAAACAGAGCATGGAGCAGCATGGAGGCATGAAACACATACCTTTTGGAGCTTTAAAACTTGAAGATTGAAGAAGAATGGCTTGAAGCTAAAATCACAGCTTCCTTCTCCTCCGTCCAGTGAAGCTTCCTGTGCACTATCTTCCTTTCTTCTCCACCTCCGGTGTGATGAATAATGCTAGGCTTTTCAATTCTCAGAATATGACCACAACCTAATCACTTTTGGTGAGCAAAGAAAATGGGAAGAAGAAAAGCTTCTCAGTTTTTTTTTTTTTCACTGGTTTCCCTATATCACGGCTTCTTCCTTGTCTCAGCTTTTTATAGACAACCCAGAAGAAGCAAACCCAGTGAACCGATGGCTCTTGATTTCACTTGATATGACCAAATCCAAAAGCAAGAAAATCAAGAGACACATGCACTCTTTCGGTTGGCTTCCTTTGGTTTAAATGTAAAACCAAAAGCCGGAAGAAGAAAAGGCACGAAAGAGGGAGAAAATTTTTTATTTTTATTTCTCCACACAGAAAACCAAAAGTCTTAAAACCAAAAATAATTATTTTGATAAAAATAATATTTCCGAGATTTAATACCCGAATATTATTTACAAAATAAATTTTGGTTTCACCCTAAACTCTTCTGAACTGTGTCTGGAAAAATCTTATGGTCCAGGCTATTGGACCAAAATAATATTTATTATTTTTCTTGGACCCGAAAAGCCTAAAATAATAAACATTAATTATTTTTCTTGGAATTAAATAAATAACCCAATAAATAATTAATGAACCCAAATGAACTAAAAATAATTAAACTTTAATTTTTATTTCTTGGGATTTAATTAAATAAATAATCCAATAAATAATTAAATAATAATTATTTTTCTCTAGTTTAAGTCCCGGTTAATTTTCTAATTATTCAAACTGGACCTAGGTTCTGAATAATTAATTAACCAATTAAACCAGATAATAAATTTCTCTCTATTTATTTTATTCCAGACTAATAATAAATTAGACTTTCCGAATAAAATAAAACTCTCTTAACTGATATCAGTTTCTCAACCCAAAAATTAATTAGGACTTACGGGCTATTCAGAGGACCAAAAAGACACATCGCCTTAGCTACTAAAATGACCAAAATACCCCTACTATATAAATAGATGTATTTTACATTTTAAATATTTCCTAATATCACCATAAAGAAATATTAACCCCAAGGACAATGCTGCATTAGTAAAGTCTTCGACCTACAGGTGAAATGACTAAAATACCCCTTTACACGTCGCCGTACATTTAGAAAGGAAGAAGTGTACTAACACCTCTCTAAATAACATCTACCATCCTTAGGCTTCTAGTCCAATGATCCATGACTTCCTAGAGTGTTTCTGCTTTCCAAGGGAACTACCCTAAAGTAAACATCCAAGTCATGTTTTCCAGGCCTAGATATTTAGATCATTCAGACAATCACAAGGGGCGATATGGTGTAGAAACTATCTTATACAAGTCTGTCTTAACTAACTAGTCACACATACCCAACATGCAAGTATATTGGTCCTCCGATAGAACCACAACTATAGCATATCAAAGCATATGCTTCCAACTTCACCAGACCACCAACTCATACTCAAGTCATAGAGTACTAGTCCACGCTGTAGCTATAGTAGTCTAGGTTTCAACCATATAGTACTTTTAGAAACCACTACTACAGGTCCTGTTCTACGTATTCGAAATACGCTTATGTCATAAAGTGAGTGGACTACTCACTGGCTAAAAGTAAGCTATTCCCCATTTGGAATTCATAACAGAATTACCTAAATATGATGAGATTCTCATTCTCATCAATCGATTAAGAACAAATGCTTATGTATTTAAATAACCCATGATCCATACCTTACTGTGAAAGACCTCCATTCACATAGATCACTTATTTAAACACAATGGGTCTATTCCAAACGAAAATGTGCACAAATACAGAAAATAAATTCACAAACAATTTCCAACAAATAAATTCTTTTATTAAAATATTCGATATTTACACCAGAAAACTAGTTTAAGAGGGCATACATTCGAACAGAAGCCAAAGAAATCTGCATACCTATGAGTACTTCTATAAAACTTGACCAAGATGAAAAGGGTAAGAAGGTAGATGAACATAAGTATGAAGGAAGGACTAGAAGCTTACTCTATCTTACTACTAGTCGGCCTGACATTATGTTTTCAGTGTGTCTTTGTGCCCATTTTCAACCATGTCCAAAGAAATCGCACATATATGTAGTAAAACGCATCCTTCAATATCTAATCGACACATATAATTATGACTTATGGTATCCTCACACTAACACATTTAATCTTATAGGATACATTGATACAGATTATGCGGGCTACAAAATGAAAAAAAAAAAAAAAAGCACAAGTGGCCATTATCAATTTCTTAGACACTTTCTAGTGGCATGGCATAGCAAAAAGCAAGCTTGTGTATACTTATCCACAATCGAGGCCGAATATATTGTAGCCAGCAGTTGTTGTGCACAAATTTTGTGGATAAAAAATACATTGCTTGATTTTGGTCTTAACTTTAATTGCGTACCTATATTATGTGACAATACAAGTGCTATCAATCTAACAAAAAAATCCTGTTCAACATTCTAGGACAAAGCATATAGAAGTTAAACATCATTTTATCCGTGATCATGTACTTAAAGACGGTATGTGTGTTGAATATATTTCAACTGATGAACAACTTGCTGATATCTTTACAAAACCTCTGGCCGAAGAAAGATTCAACAATCTAAGAAGAGGTTTGAGAATTACAAAAATCACATAACTAACCTGGTTGCACAAGTTTTCTTTATTTTGCAGGATTAATGAAGATGATGCTTTTTGAACGCAGTGTTTGTATCTAAAACACACCAACAAAGTTTCTAGACATAGTATTTAAGTCCAAAACCCACTTTCAAAACTCATTCCTGAAAAAGTTCTGTTTTGATGAATATTTCGGTTTGGATCAAAATCCAAAACAGAATTATGTTTTATACTTCATATATCCCTTTTAAAATAACTGCTTCCATATTTCAATTTTTGAATTTCAAAATAAAAGCCTGCGCTTTTCTCAACACAGTTTCTCTTAATCTCTAAGTTAAGTTATCTTTTCAATGTACTTTCCATCACAACTTTCTAGCCATTCAAAAGGCCTTCATTTTTTCTCTCTTCCAATCTCTGTAACTAACGACTATACACTCCATCTTCCAAAAACTCTCTGAGTTCTTCCTCTCCAAACAACCGACAGTTAGAGCCCTAATCTTCTCAATGGCAAAATCAAAATCATCTACACAAAAACCTAAGAAGGTACAAAAAATATCTTCAAAGACAAAGAAGAAGGGTTCAGCATTGAACAAAGCAAAAGAAGTTTCACCAGAACCAGACTTCTCGGCATCACATTATGATTCTTCAAAATCTTCACTGGAACAAAAGAGTTTCAAAAATCAGGTACTCTGATTTATTGATTCTAAGAGTGAGTCTGATTACAATGATTGGGTTTCAAGAAATAGAACTGTTATTTTTGGGTATCGGGTTAATCCATCGCCTTTTCTGAATCTCTCAAACATGTTGGATATGTTTGAGTCTATTGGTTGGGGTAGTTTACTATCCATTGATGAAAATTTGTTTACCCCACTCATTTGGGAATTTTTTGCAAATCTGAGGAAAGGACGTCTTGAGGAAACTGGGGGAGGATTTATGATTCGTTGGTACATTTTTAGAGTTAGAGGTGAGAGTATTGAGTTTGATCATCGTTTGCTGAATAGAATCTGTGAAGTAAGAGACGAAGGGGTTCAATATTTTGAACTAAATAAATTTCTAAAGGGAAGTGACATGTTTGAGTAAAAGAAATTTGAAGAAATTTTTGCTGGAGGAAGGAATTTTGAGAATTCAAGTAACAAAAACACTAAATGGCTGAATGGAGTAGGGAGGATCTTACACCATATAGTTTCTACCATGGTGGTGCCGAGTTTTGGTCATAAGACCTCCATTAATGTTTTGTAGATGGTAATCATGTTAGCCTTGGCTAAGGGAAGGCAAATTAATTTTGGGTTTTTAGCAGCCAAGTTGGTGCTACAAACAAGAAATAGCACTAGCAAAGCCTTACCATTTGGAAATCTATTAACAAATGTCTTTAGATTTTTTGATGTTGATTTAAATTCAGTCCCCTGTGCCCCATCCAAAATGAATATTTATAGCTTTAAATCCTTTGAGCGTATAGGCTATGTGAGGATGGCAATGCATGGAAGTTGCTCCGTGATACCGAAGGTGTGAAAAAGGAAAGATTGTTGAAAGTAAAAGCAGAAAGAAAGAATTCCCCTTCTACTGGAGCAAAAAGAAAAATTAAGGAAGATCCTCAAGAAGAATCATCTGCCAAAGGAAAAGAAAAGGCTCGGGACAAGGAACTATCTGAAAGCATTTTGGATGCCATTAACTCTTTGGCTATTAAACTAAATGGCCTCAGTTCAGAACTTGAAAATCTTATCAATAGACTGACTGCAGTAAAGAAGAAAGCAAAAATAGATGACCCGGTGTTTGCTCCTACAGTATCTGCTTTAGCAAAAACAATAGAAGAGGAACTAATCATTGAGGAAGAAACTAAACAAGAACAGCCTACAGCGGAGGAAGTGACTATTACTGTGCAAGCTAAGGAAAAGTCCTCGCTTCAGAAAGCTGTAGTACCCTCTACCTCCTCTAAACCACATATCTCATCTGAGAAGAGACAGAAACGTGTTGTGGTTAAGAGGAAATCAAGCAGAACTGTTGGTTAACACTCTTGAAATGGAGCAGGATCAAGAACTGAAACAATTCACATCTCCTAAGAGACCAGATTGGTAGAATGCTCTTTAGTTGAACTCTAACCCGACTGCCCTCAATTCTCTCTGCTATCATGAACAAATCTAACTTTCTCCTTTTGCAGTTGAACAATTTAATTTTCTGTCTTTATTTATGTACAAGCCTACTTGCTTAAATTCTGAATAGTTCATATCTATATATATTCTTTTTCTTTTGCTTCTTTTCTATTATTTCTCTTTTTGATTGATGACAAAAGGGGAGAAAACATAAAATTGGATGGATATGATTGGGTAGTTTTCTGCTGGGAAATGTTGGGATAATTTCTACATAAGATTCTGCTTATAATTGTGAGAGTTAAAACTAACTGAATATGATTGGGAAGTTTCTACTTGGGAAATGTTGGAATAGTTTTCTGCTAGGAAATGTTGGATAGTGTCTGCATAAGATTCTGCTTATAATTGTGAGCGTTACAATTGGCTCCGTTGATTAGGCTGTGATTATTCTACTAATTTATTTGATTATCTATCTATGTGATAGTATGCTATGCTTTTTGTTCCTAATTGTTAATAATTCACAACTGATTGACAGTCTGCCTGACAGTCCTTGAGTAGTAAATTTACTTGAGAGAAACTTTATGCTTTAATTTGATATTTTGTGCCAATATATTGCCTCTAAATATAGCTAAGGCTCTTTAAATTCTTTCTATGAAATTCATAATACGTTTTGGAGGAACTTCTTAGTATGAATATTGATCATCTGTGATCTTAGTTTGTTGATATCCAAATTGGACACCAGTTTGGTATCCTGAATTTTATCCAAAAGTACTCTTTTCGTAATAAAAGTATCTTTGAGACTAGATTGATAAGATGTTTTTAAGTTATTGACATGATTCTGTGACAATTTCATTGATAAAAATTTCAGTCAGATGAATTGCTTCCTTTATGATCAAAACTCTTTGAGAAAATCAGGACAAATTAAAATTCTGAAAATCTATTATCTCGTGCATTATGTCAGGGGGAGTTTTGGAATCATATTTCCTTGATCCAAAAATCTTGTCCAAAAAGATTTTCTTCAAAAAAATTCATACCGTTTTGGACACACACCTTTTGGACATCCAAACCTCATATTCAAAAAGGTTTCATACTCACTTTTAGAAATGATTTGGATGTACGTTTTGGACATACAAAATTGACTTCAGTTTTTTCCTCATTTACAAATATTTATATATATATATATATATATATATATATATATATATATATATTAAGGGGGAGCATCTTATCATTAACTTGTCTGCTATATCTCTTTTATAAAAATCATTGTATCGGTTATTTCTTTATGGAATAATCGTTTGATAGAAGGATGGAGGATATGGAGGTAGGTTGAGCTATGCTTGTGAAGCTTATATATATTTTCTATCTTAATCTCATAAGCACTCTTTGAGTTCTATAATGAGATACTGTATTTCAATAAAAAAAAATATTCTTATTTCTCTCGATCTAACATGTTTATTCAGTTTTTTTTTATTTCACAATCCCATCAAGTTTTGTCATCACTAAAAAAGGGAGAGATTGTTAGCCCTGGAGGCTTTCTCCTATGTTTTGACTTATGACAAACATTGATGTGGACTAACTTGTGTGACCTATATGTGATAGGATATATTTGACTTCAGTTCTTCTAAGGCATTCAAATAAGATTGCTAAGCAACTCTTAAGTAATGGAATTCAAGAATAGGTGATCAAGATAAATTTCAAGCTTATGAGATTGCATTCCAAGCAGTCCTTATGGAAGAACTTTGGACTAGGAATTATTATTAAGGTATTTGTGTTAATTCCTATGTCTCTTTACCTTATGATTTAATTTATTTCTCTTTGAAGCACACAAAGAAAAAGATTTCAAAGTTTTAAATCTTAGAATTTTGAATTGAGTAGTTTAGATGATTCTGCATCCAAAAGTTTAGTCCAAAATCGTGTAAATTGTGTCAAATTTTTTTTGCCTAAAAACGTGTCATTTTGGACTTACTTTTTGGATGCATCGTCGTCCAAAACATAGGTAAATTTGACAGTAAAATTATAGCCATTGGTACTTCACTTTATGTCTCTATATAAAGCCTCTATACTTGATTTGACATAAGATTTTTGTGGTACCCTTCTAAGAAACACTCTTGCTCTATAGAAAACAAAAATCTCCTTTATCAAAGTGCTTCAAAATGAATTCAAATTGTGTCTAAAAGGTAAAAGTATTTGTACTTTTTTCTTGGTGCACATCCTCTCAAACAAGTGAGCTTTTACTGTTCTATTGATATTCAATCTCTTTTGTATAATAAGGTTATGGTGTAAAACCCATCTGGGGTGAACCTTGATTTGATTAGTTGATTAAGAGGTTTTGGAAAATCAAGTGTGGTGATCCTCTCTTGTATTTGGTGTAGATTGATTCCATTAAGTTAGGTAAATGAAATCTGATTGAAAATCCTTAAGTGTGAGCTTAAGGTAATGGATGTAGATCTTGGTAGATCGAACCACTATACATTTTGTGTCTCATTTCTCTGCATATAACATTAACTGCATTGTATTTCTTACGTTAGTCTGAATTTGGATATTTCTCAAAGTTTTCTTGAATAGCTTTCTCTGTTGCCATGAAGTTGGTGCAAGAAACTTGAAGAACATTAATATTTTGTATAACAAATTTCTTGAAAATTTTAGTTTTCCAAAAACCTTATTCACCCCCCCCCTACTAAGGTTTTTCAAAAAGTAAGAGAAAATACAAGAGAATAGATGCATGTGGAGGTGGATCAAAGAGCTAAAATTTTAAATCACTTATTGAAGGAAGAATTCGCCCAATTAAGGAGGATTGTTCAAGAGAGCCTTCAAGGGTGAATAAAAGGGCTTATCTATGAGTGCTTTCTTTTATCTTTGTTTTATTTTCCTTTAACAATGATGTATTCAATATTTTTATTACAATTTAACATTATTTTGGAATACATGATTTTATGTTAATTTGGTTATTTGATCAATTCTTTATCATCTTTGGTATTTGATTACTTGTTATCAATGGTTATTGATGCGAGTTCTTCAAATTGACTTAGACAAAATGATATTAGGAGTTTCATTACATTGATTTCATATTTGTTAAATCTTAATGGATTTTAATGATGAAGTTAGGATTTTAGAACTAAATGATCAAAGATTAGTTGATTTCGCCTTGACAAATGGTCATTAGCTAATTTCAGGTTTGTAAGGAATTGAGAATCATGTTTATTTTGGTTAGGATGGTTTGATTGACAAATCTACTAATTGAATCAAAATATAATGATGAACTTAATGCATATTTTGGTTATGTTATCTTGATTGACAAAACTGTTAATATAAATCAAAATATAAGATTGGGCAAAATATATCAGCCACCCTTAAACTTTTATAAATTTTGATTTTCACCCTCGAACTTTAAAATGTGTGATTTTAGCCCTCAAATTTTTAAAACACCTAAAAAATAGCACTTTCAATTATAAAAGCTCAAGTACAATACAAAATCACCAGATTTTAGCTCTCATTCCCCTATTTTTAATTTTTAAAATATTATTCTTCAACTTTAATCTCGTTTTTTTCTCTTCGAATTTCTTCATTTATCAACAACAATTTTAAGATATAACTTCAAACCTTTTATGCGACTCAATAATTTTAAGATTACTATTTCGTACTTTTTTGAATCTAACCATATAACAAAAATAACATATTTTACTCTTTAATAAACAAAACTAAGACGTAAAGATGAAGAAGAAAAAAAATCGATTCAGTTTTTGACGAATATTAATTTTCTTAGCATTTCTACAGGAGGGAAGAATAAATTTGAAAGTAGAAGTGAATTATAAAAAAAAAATCTAAAAAGAGAAGTGAGAGATGCACAAGTTGCAGTAGTCTTTTCATGTCATATATAGAGGTTACCTTATAAGAATTAGAAAGATGACACCACATTGTGAGAGTTGAGTAAATGAAAATACCTATAAAATAGGTCATGTGGAAGTCATGTGATGAACTTCCGTGAACACTTAATAGTTTTAATTAATGGAAGAGCTAATTCGAAGAGAAGAAAGCGACATTAAAGTTGAAGAATAATATTTTAGAAATAAAAATAAGAGAATGAGAGCTAAAATCTAGTGATTTTGTATTGTTCTTGGGCTTTTATTGTTGAAAGGGTTATTTTTATGTGTTTTAAAAGTTCAAGGGCTAAAATCAAGTATTTTAAAGTTCGAGGGTGAAAATCAAAATTTGTGAAAGTTCAAGTGTGGCTGACATATTTTGCCCTATAAGATTCCATGGACTGACAAATGAAGTGGAATTTATCTAAGTAGATTCATGACTTCACAAACGGTTGAATTTTACTTTATATTCCTTCATGATGCCAAGATGATAATTACTTGAGAGAATTGCTAGTTGGTTCATTATCATGTTTTCTAGGATAATTGTCTAAATTGCATAATCCTACGTCCTTAAGTTGTATATATTTCTTTATTTTTCTTTTTATTATTTTATCACTTTATTTAGATCGGTTAAACAATGAATGAAAAGTGATTAGTGTGTACTTGTTCCTTTGAGAATCGATACTCGTTAATTCCCTATGATATGCTTGCGATGAGTATACTTGCTCGTATGTGTATTTTGAGATTAATATTTTAATTAAAACTTAACTAAGGGATGGATTTAAATTTGATAATTTTTACAAAATTTACGCATCAAGTTTTTGGCGCTGTTGCCAGGGAACAATATCATGAAAGTTTGGATTTTATTGAGTTAACCATGTTTATATGTTAATATGTGAATATGTATATATGTTCCTTGTATGACTAGGTGCCATATTTTGTATACGTGTACTTTAATGTTTCTATATATTGTAATTCCTTTTAATTCATTTGTAAATTCTATTATCTCACAATTTTCTGTCTTATGTAGACCTTACTCTTAGTTTATGACCCGACGTTCCAAAGCCGACATAGTCGATCTTGATCTAGAAATCGAGAGAACTCTCACCAGGGTCCACAAGGTTGTAAACGGAAGGGTAAAGAAAGAAGTGGAGGTAAATCAGCCCAACAATAGTGGTAATGCTAGAGATAACAGGCAAATTATAAATGACTTTATAAAATTCGTAATCTCATGTACAGGCTCTAGTATCACGAGCCCTAGGATAGAGGCCAACAATTTTGAAATAAAACCCAACATAATCCAAATGATCCAAAATATGGTCCAATTTGATGGGTTACCTGAGGAGGATCCCAATGCCCACCTTGCAAGCTTTCTAGAAATTTGTGACACATTTAAAATAAATAGTGTTTATGAGGATGCAATCAAACTAAGACTTTTCCCCTTTTCCTTAAGAGATTGAGCAAAATTGTGATTAAAATCTTTGCCTACCGAATCCATTACTACTTAGAATGTGTTAGCTGAAAAATTTTTAGCCAAATATTTCCCACTAGCTAGAACATCCAAACTTAGGACTGACATTTTTGCTTTCCAACAATTAGAGGCCAAAAACCTTTATGAGTGTTGGGAGAGGTTTAATGAAAAACTGAGAAAATGTCTTTACCATGGATTTGAGTTAGGAATGCAAATGCAAATCTTTCACAGCGGGTTGAGCTTTACTACGAGGAAATTAGTTGATGCATCTGTAAAAGGCTCCATCAATTCTAAAACTCCAGAAGAGGTATTTGATTTGATTGAAAATTTGGCCACGAATAACTATGCCTGAGGTAGTTCACGGACTAGAGCTCGTGTACATGGAGTACACAAGGTGGATGCAATAGCTACATTAGAGGCAAAGGTGAAAGCACTCGCGCAGAAAATGGATCAATTGGTAATGCCTCCTTCTCAAGGGTAGGTAATGAGTGTGAGTTGTGATTTTTGTGGGGAAGAGCATCCAAACCATGAATGCCAAAATATAGGGTCTTCACAAGAAGCATTGGAACAAGTGGTGTTTGTAGGTAATGGTCGGCAAGGTAATAATCCTTATAGCAATACTTATAACCCAAGTTGGAGAAATCACCCTAACTTTTCATGGAATAATCAAAACCAACCTTAATAAGCTTCTTCAAATTTTGGGATGCAAAGGACTCAACTGCCACTGCCGTACAATGCCCCACTGGCTAAACCATCCTTGGAGAAGCTAGTCAACAAACTGGTAAGTGGAACGGAAACACAATTCCAAGGAGTTGGAGTCGATGCAACCACAAGAAATTTGGAGGCGTCCATCGCAACCTTGAAAGTTAAATTGGACAGCTATCCAAACTCCTTGGTGATCGTCAAACGGGATCACTTCCAGGCAACATGGAGACCGACCTACGTGACCAAGACCGTGAGAAACGCTGATTTTGAACTGTTTTAGTTTTTAGACATCTTCTTAATTCTCGTTTGTTTTTATTTATTTGGTTGTTCGTTTTAATTGTTAGACTGTATTCTTTTCCTGAGTTCATGTTCTTTCCTTTTAAGTCCATTAAATTCTATATTAAAAAAATGTGATTTTTTTGCCAGAGCTAACGTGGCACTAGGCCCAACCTTTGCCCCAAGCGTCGGGCCAGCGCGGCCTAATAGAAACCGCAGACAGAACAGGCCTGACGCCAAGCCCATTCGGCTGCAACATCAAAACCAGCTTTCTTGGCCATTTTTGTTCAAAAAACTTTCATCCCTCTCAAATTTTCTCTCAACCTATCTCTAAGTTCAACTCTGGAATACCACCGAGTCAGTTTCTAAACCCCCAAAACACTTCCCAAACACAAAAGTCTCAGTTTATTCTTGAAAGTTTAGATCAAAACAAAGAAAATTCCAATCTTTTCCTCCAAAACTCATTTTTCAATCTTTCCATTGGGGGCACAATTTCTTCAATCTTTTTGCATAGAATCATTGCCCATACAAAAGAGATCATTATGGCATGCGTTTTCTACACTTTCTATGGTGTAATTTTTTTAATATGAATTTGGATATTTTTCTATTCATTTTTGGGCGAAAATTCTTGAATATGTTTTGGGGGTGAAGGATTTGATTGTTCATATTACTTACTTTAAGCTTTTATTGGCATGAGAATATACTTGATAATGCTTTATGATTAATGCCATTTATATTTTGCATCTTTTTGGAAGTCTTGAGCATGCATTCTTGGTGAGGAATTTTTTAGATATAGGATACTTGTTCATGTTTAACTTAGCTTTGTGATTATGAGCTTTACATTATGATATAAATGGCATGGCTAATTGAGCATTGTGATTCTGAACTATACATTGATTCATTGATCAATATTAAGCATGGTGGATTTGATCAAGAATGTTGATATTGTGTTTGGAATGGCATATGACTATCTTTCTTGCAGGTTTGTTAGAGGAGATTGAGTGGTGTTTTATTGACTATCTTGTGGTGTTTTGTGTTGAGTTGGTGGTGGTGGTGAATGGTGTTGTAATAGCGAGACGGTTGAGAATTGAGCATTGATTGTGTTAAAAAAGAGTGAATTGAGAGAGTCCTATTTTTCTATTCTATCTGGTTTTTTTTTCATCCTTCCATCATGTCTAGGAGACTAATGAGGTTAGCACTGGGGGCTAAGAGAGCTCGAGATGCACCTTCGTGCACACCTTTCTTCGAGCCTCTACCTACCCAACCTACCCAATTCTATGATCTTATGTGTCAAATCTGGTATGACAGGCACCAACACAATAAGATTATAGTAGAAAAGTGATATAAGCCTTATTTGGATAATTTCGTAGAGCTTTCTACTATATTTAGGTGCCTGGGGTAAGAGCCTATCATTAGAATAGAATGTGCTTATTGTCTTGTGTGCATGAGAGAGTTTTATGCCAACATGCAAGATAAAAAGAAAAATAATCTCCAAGTCATCTCCACCATGGTCAAAGGGATTCCCGTTGAGTTTGACGAACTAGACTAGCTAGAACGTTGGGAGTCCCTGATGAGGGGCAGTGGATTGCTATGGACCATAATAACCAAAAGCTCATTTTTGAACCTATATGGGATGTGAGGATTGCAAGGGATAGTTTTCGCATATGGAGGAAAAGGCAAATAGGGTAAAATCGTTACTACTCAAACAATGATCTTAAGGCTCAATGGCTGCCATAGTCTATATCTTTACTTTCAATTTCTATCCTAAGGTTAGTGGCTTCAATGAGTTTAGGGTCCTTAACCTTATATTCTAGATAAGATGAGGAAAAGTGAGCCTATTTCCCTTGCTTCAATTATCATTCAATCTATGCAAAAGGTTGTTTCCTCTAATATTACAGCCAAAGCCCTCAAATTACTACTGATCACGACCTAGTGATGGAGCAAACTTTGGTTCAGTATAGGTATCGCTATGATAAAAGGGCAAAGAGATAGAAGAGGCATTTTGAGATGCAGCACCCCGGGAGGGAGGAGCTTTCCCCTAATAAGGAGGTGGAGGAGAAGCCACCTACTCGACCTACCCCTCGTGCCACTAGCTCTCATTCGCATACTAGTTTTAAGGCACAAGTGGAGGCTTAGTTGAAGCGCTAAATGACTATCCTCCTCCAGCTTCGCGATTCCATTACAGACATTCATCATCACCAGGATGTTCAAGATCAAAAGTTGGCAACTTTGATCCAGCAATTTACTAGTTCATCTTCTAGTCATGTAGCTAACGATGATGACGATGTTGATGAGGATGGCTTCTGACTTACTCTCTTGTATTTTATTTTATTTTCTGTTATTTCTTTTCTTTTAAATTTTAATGACCTTTACTAGCTTTTAGGTGTCTTTTCTTTTCTTTTCTTTTCACTTTCTTTTTCTAGATTTCTATTTTTCTTTGTTTTGTTTCTTTTTTTTCATTAGGTACTCTTCTGACTTTTCTTATAACTTTTCCTTGTGGTGGATTCAAACCTAGTGGCACTACGATGTAATGGAAGAATCTTCTTTACTTGAATCTTCTTCTTTATTAATTTTGGTCTTCTTGGCTGTACTTTTATTGTTCTATCTTTGGCCATTGAGGACAATGTTAAGAATGAGGTTGGAGAAATACTTTTCCATATCATAAATTTTTTCAAAATTTAGTGGTTTTTATTATTAGGCAAGGTTCTAATTTTTTTTCTTACTAGGATATGAGTTTTGTCATTCATTAGGTGGATTTTTTGTGAAATTGGTTTGTTGGATAGGATATTTTTTAAGGCTTGAGAATTTTGATTAATCTTGTTTATGCATTGGTGTTTGAATGCTATTGGATTCATCTAGCTTGAATATAGAGAATATGATGAATGTGGGTAATGTTTATTACCTAATTCTTATATTATGAGTTTAAATTTTGCTAGCTTTGAGTTGTGATGAGGAATGTGAGTTGATAAAAGATCTTTGAAATGAAAGATTATGGAAAATTGTGAAAAATTCTTGAGGTGAAAATTGAAAAAATGAGTTGTTATTTCCTCTTTAAAGATGTGAAATATTATTTTTGCTTGATTATGGGGGCCAATACAGATAGTGAAGAGAAATTCACTTTCTTGAGGCTATAAATTCCTAAGAGCAAAAGAAAGGAATATTGTTAAAAAAAAAAAAAAAATGTGATGAGTGATGACTCAAAGGGGGCCAATACAGTGTGTGAAGAGAAATCTATGCACTTAAGACTATCAATTCCCTAAGTCATTAAAAAAATAGAGAGAAAAAGATTGAAGTGCTTTCCTTACATCATGACTTAAGTTGTACAGTTTTTGGATCTATAATGCTTGAGTTGGTAGATAGCTTGACTTATGTGATTCATGTTGTCTATATTTGTACTTGAAGAGTGAAATAATTTTCTTAGACTAAGGTATACACTTGATTAATTTAACTTCAAGAGTTTTTGGTATCTTGTCAAAAGTTTCAAAGTTTGAATTGTTTTCAAAGGGTGTGAATGACAAGAGTTATATCTTAAGTTTGAAGGGAAGACATAATCTTTGCTATAGTAAAGAAATTTTTGAATAAGAAAGAACTTGTGTTTTCTTAATAATTTTTTGACTAAAGTGTTTTGCTTGAGGACAAGCAAAAGTTTAAGTGTGGAGGTATGTGATAGGGGTTAAAATCACCATTATTTTCCTAGTTATTTGAGATTATTTTGTGATACATTTATTGTAATAACTAGGCATATTGCTTCCTATTTGACATTTTACTTTTGAAAAGTATTTTTGGCAAATTTGTACAAATTTGAGTCAAATTCGTGCAAATTTAAGTCAAATTCGAACAAAAAGTAAACAATTCCAGAACAGACCTAGAGCCAAGCCCAGCCAAGGGACCAGGCACCGGGTCCATTCTAGTTGATCAGAGGAAATCAAGCCAACCTTCAGGGGAAAAAAAGAACAAAGGAAGAACAAGCACCGGGTTCATTCTGTTCGGTTAGCAAAAATGGAGCAAAAAATTCAGAGGAAGAACAGAATGTACTTGGCAATAGGTGGGTCGAAGGTACCTGGTGCCAAGCCCGCTCTGGAAGGTAAAAATCCTGTACATGAATTTTGAAATTTTTCAAAGATTTTGGTATTTTCTAATTCCTACTCGACCAAGATCTCTCAAGAAATGAATTTAGCATCCAAAAAGGTTATAAAAGCAAGAGAAAACACAAGAGAATATATGCATGTAGAGGTGGATCCAAGAGCTAAAATTTCAAATCACTCATTGAACGAGGAATTCACCTAATCAAGAAGGATTGTTCAAGAGATTCTTCAAAGGTGAAGAAAGAGACTTGTCTATTGGTGTTTTCTTTTATCTTTGTTTTCTTTCCTTTAACAATGATATATTCAATATTTTTATTGTAATTTAACATTATTTTGGGATTCATGATTTTGTGTTAATTTGGTTATTTGATCAATTCTTTATCATCTTTGGTGTTTGATTACTTGTTATCATTGGTTATTGATATGAGTTCTTCTAATTGACTTAGACAAAATGATATTAGGAGTTTCATTACATTGATTTCGTATTTGTTAAATCTTAATGGATTTGAACGATGAAGTTATGATTTTAGATCTAAGTGATCAAAAATTAGTTGATTTCGCCTTGATAAAGGGTCATTAGCTAATTTCATATTTTTAAGGAATTGAGATTCATGTATATTTTGTTTAGAATGGCTTGATTGACAAATCTACTAATTGAATCGAAATATAATGATGAGCTTAATGCATGTTTTGGTTATGTTAGCTTGATTGACAAATTTGTTAATATGAATCAAAATATAGGATTCCGTGGATTGACAAATGAAGTGGAATTTATCTAAGTAGATTCATGACTTGACAAATGATTGAATTTTACTTTACATTTCTTCATGATGTCAAGATGATAATTTATCTAGTTGGTTCATTATCATGTTTTCTAAGATAATTGTCTAAATTGTATAATCATATATCCTTAAGTTGTATATATTTATTTATTTTTCTTTTTATTATTTTCTCACATTATTTGGGTTGGTTAAATAATGAATGAAAAGTGATTAGTGTGTACTTGTTCATTTGAGGATCGATACTCGTTAATTCCCTATGCTATGCTTGTGATGAGTATACTTGCTTATATGTGTATTTTGGGATTAATGTTTTAATTAAAACTTGACTAAGGGATGGATCTAATTTTGATGATATTTATACACCTAAAATCTACGCATCATGTGTCAAGGATATTTAGGTGAATTTATAGTAGATCTTGTTATGTTTCTTGTGGGTCTTTGATACTTAGTTCTTCAAGGATTTGCTAGAAAGTAGTTAAATAGTTTTCTTCCTTCATTTTAGCCACAAAATTTCACTATTTAGGTTACACTAGTTGAGCCAAAGGTTTGCCAATTGTTAGCTATTGTTCCAAAAAATTTACCTATACAAAATCATATCAATATAGCTACTCCCTTTATAACAGCCCAAAACTTAACGCACTTACAAAGATAAGCATATCAAATAACTATCCGACCGTTAGATTAGTTAAATTCACTAAAAAACATATTATGAATAAATTTGAAGGAAATTGAAAATATTTTCCCATTTAATCTAGAATAATTTCTATTGAAAAGTAAAAAACCTAACACATTTTTAAATATAACCATATCAAATTAACGATCTAGCCATTAGATTTGTTAAAATTACAAAAAAAGTATAATGACCAAAATTGAAGCTAATCAGATTTTTTTTTTTTCACATAATCTAGCATAATCTTAAAAAAAAAAAAAAAAGCCCATAATCAACGTATTTGTAATGATAAGTATATCAAATTAATGATCCAACCATTAGATTAGTTAAAATTGCTAAAAAAAATATTATAATAAAATTTGAAGATAATCAAATATATTTTACCACATAATTAAGAACAATCTCTATTTAAAATCCAAAAACCAAACACATTTTTTAATATAACTGTATCAAATTAATGATTCGGCCATTAGATTTGCTAAAATCACAAAAAAAAAAAAAAAGGTATTAGTGCATTTTTCCTGTCTCAATTAATGGTGTTACGTAGAGGGGTATTATTGTCATTACACTTGTAGGTCGAAGACACTGCACTTACAATGTTATTCTCGGAGTCAATATTTTTATATGGTGATAAATGAAATATTTAAAATGATAAAAAAAAAATATATTGCTATGGTTAGTAGGGGTATTTTGGTCATTTTATTAGCCAAGAATAATATGTCTTTTGGTCTTCAGAGTAGCTCAAATAACCTTGGCAAATTTATTTACTATATGGGCTTATTGAGTAAATTTATTATTGGAAGAATTATTCTAGGAGTTCAATTAATTTTTTATTTGGACTAGAATAATTAATTGGACCCAATTTAATTAATTAGTTTATTAATTAATTATCTTGGGTAATTTTATATTGGGCTCAAGTAGATTAATTAATTAATAAGATGGCTATTTAATTAGTCTTAGACTAATTAAGAATAGCCCTGGCCCATCAGGGTTTGGGTGTGGTGGCTAGAAGGTTTCAATAACCTAAGGTAGCCACCACATAACAAAAGAAAAGGAAGTAAAGGAAAAAAAAAAGGAAAAGAAATAAGAAGTTGGTTGGTTTTGGTTTGGTGAAGGAAAAGGAAAGTTGGGTTTTCTTTTAAAAGGCATCACGTTTGCCTAATAAAGGGTTGACCAAATTACTATGTGCAAACTCCCTACAGCTTTCAGTTTTCCAAGACAAACCTAGGTCACCATTTCCTTAGTCACTTTTCCTTCGCTTTTCCTTTACCGTTTTAGCTCTTCTGTTTTTCTTCTAATCTTCTTCACCCTAGTTCTATTTTCACCGATAGAGGTCCAAATGAGGTTAGAGAATACTCTGGAAGGTCAAAAGCTAGCTAATGTGGTAAGTGTTTGATGCGAAGGAGCCGACGGTTAATTGGTATTCCTACAGAACAAGTAGATGTTCCAATTCAAGAAACGTCGTCAAACCTGAATCCAACTCTGGCTATTCAAGTAAAACACCCTAGAAGTAAGTATTCCTAAATTTTGGCTCAGGAAAAATTTTAATTTGTTGTCTTCCGCTGCGTATTTAATTTTTTCACGACCTTTCACTTACTTTGCCCAAATATTTATTATTTAGGCAATATAATAAATAAAATAAAATAAATAGCCGACTAACATAATTTACTAGAGAATAAATCTGGTTCACCCAAGAAAAGTCACAAGGAATATGAATAAGGAGAAAAAAATATGTAATAAAGAAATCCTCCAAATCTATGACAAGTAAAGAAAATATCTTAAATCTATTAAGTCCTAAATCAAATACCAATGAGTTCAAGATAAATTCCACTCTCTCTAGAGTTATGAAATTCTATTCTTAGGTTAATCAAATGGTATCGCTACCATCCTAACTAAATCCAAAAAGCACTAAGATTAACTCAATTAAACATTTAATGTTCCTATCTCTAGGTAACACCAAAGTCTTTGTGGAAGAAATTAATAACCCTATCTGAAGATGAAAATAATCTCTCTTTGACTACCTAGTCTTTATCCTTAACCTTTTTCTCGAGTTAAATAAGAGATAACAAGCATTGAATTAATTATTTGGTACCTCTTTCCTAACCTCTTTCTCGAGTTAATTAGAAAAAAACTAATCAATTCAACAAAGTAATAAATTCAAGTAATCAAATATTTAGAATTTAGAATTACTATATAAAAAGAAATCCAGTCTATGAATGTAAATTGAACCCTCAAATACAATTAAAATATGATAAACTCAAATTGTCAATAAATTACAAAAGGGGGGGGTGGGGGAACCACTCATAGATAACTAAGCCTTTTTCTTCTTCCTTGAAACCTTCTTAATTAATCTCATCTTCTTCTCCAAGAATTCTCCTTGATCCTCCTTAATCTCGGTGTTTCTCTAGAAGTTTTCTAAAGATATTACATTAAAAAACTAAAAAACTACTCTGTGCAATGTTATTTTCTTGTATTCATAAGAGTTTAGTTTGCCAAAAAAATCAATACAAGAGTCTTAATTCGTGTCTAATTCAGTTTCTAAAGAAATCCTACTTGTAATTGCCAAATTTTGATCTGAAAGGAAATCCTACCACCATGAATAGTAACAACTTGCGCCAATTAAGGAAGACCAACCGGCGCTGAGTCCTTCCTGTTGTTGTGCTTTCGAAATTCCTCTATTTTGCTCTGTTCCTCCAGAACTGACCCTCGGCCAGCCCAGGTAGACCACCCAGTACCAGGTTAACCGTATTTGGCCGATTTGGGGATTTCCACCATCTTTTCAATATTTAATCACTTCTACACAAAAAGATAGCAATTTAGTGGGAATTAATAGTTATTTAATCATAAAACCATAATAAATAATCCTCAAAATATAGGTTTATTTAGACCCTGTCAGAAGCATGAATGATGCCATGCAGGCCATCTTCCACGGCACTGTGTAACATTACAAATTAACCCATATTCTTCAAATTTTTAGTGATTCGCAAAGAACCCTATAAATACTACTTTTTTGGGTCATTTAATAGGAAGCCACTAATAGGGCCTAAATTAGTCATATTTTTCTTAGTTATTTGAGGCTATTTTGTGATACATTTTGTTCAATAACTGGTCATATTCCTTCATATTTAAGATTTTACTCTTGAAAAGGTATTTTGTGCTTTATTTCAGATTTTAGGGGTAAAATAAGATAACAACGTCGCAAAACAGAACAGAGGCGATGCCGGCCATAATAGAGGAACCGGCGCCAGTCACGTGCTACTGGCACGTACTTTGAGATGACAAAAATTCAATGAAATTGAGTGAAATAGAACCGAAACGGCACCAGCTACACTCTGGAAAGATTAGCGCAAAAATCAAGAAAAATCGACGAATGAACAAAGAAATATATCACAACCAGCGCTGATTGTTAGGCTGTAGGCGGCGCCGGTTGTGCTCTGATGTTAAGGCGGTGCCTCAATTTTTGTGCACAATTTTTGATAATTTGCAGAGTTTTAATATTTTCTTACTTCTAGTCAGCCAAGAACCCTAGAGAAACTATTTTAGGCACTGGTAAAACCTATAAATAGAGGGAAAATATAAGGAAAATGGGAGAATTCATTGATCATAACAGAAAATCACTCAACTCAAAGGAGAAAATTTTCAATTCAAGAAAGGTTGTGCAAGAAGGTCTATAAAAGAAGAAGAAAGAGGCTTGTCTATGAGTACTTTCTTTTACTTTGTTTTCTTTTTCTTGAACAATTATGTATTAATTGTTTTATTGTAATTTGACATTGTTTTAAATATTTATGATTTTTAGAGTTACTTTGATCTTTTGATTAATTGATTGTTATTTTTTGTATTTAATTACTTGTGCTTTTTACGAGATTAATTGGTTGTTTCTTTCTATTAACTCACTGAGACCAAAGGAGTTGGTGGTCATTTCAATTTATTGATTTCATATTTATTGTCTATTAACTTGCTGAGACCAAAGGGGTTAATTGTTAAGAACTGGGTAATTAAAGGTTAATTGATGTCTGTTGAAACCAAGGATTTATTGGTTAGCTTCATGTTTTAAGTCTACCGAGACCAAGGAAATTTAATCAAGGATTGTGTTTAATGCGTCTTTTGGATGAATTAGTTGAAACGAGACCAAGTAATGCTAATTTATTTAGAAGATAGTGACTTCATAAATTGAAAAAGAAGTGAATCTATCTTATTCCTTTATGCTGCCAAAAGAATGATTAGTTATGATGATGGTTAGGTACTTTAAGATCATATTTGTAAAAACAATGGTTTGAGTTACATAATTCTCCATTCTTGGCATGTATATATTCTTTTATTTTATTTTATTTTCCTTTTTATTTATTTTTCACTTTATTGAGTCAGTTAAACAATGAGAGAAAAGTGATTAATGCATATTTGTTCCTGAAGGATCGATACTTGTTTGAACCCTATGCTATGTTAATGATGAGTGCGCTTACTCATATGTGTAATTTGGGATTAACATTTTAATTTAAACTTGATTGAGAATGTGCTTATTTTTATATGATTTTTATACCCAAATTTATACGCATCAAGTTTTTTGCGTTGTTGTCGGGGAATAATATCATAAAAGATTGGATTTTGTTGATTTAACCATGTAAATATGTAAATAGGTAAATATGTAAATATGTAAATTTTTACAATTTTTCTTTTTGCAAAAATATGCCATATTTTGTTGTTTGTATAATTGTATTTTAATTTCACTATATGTTGTAAATATATCAATAGGTAGATACATGTTCATAATAACTCACTTATCTTTGTATGTTTGTATATGGTGTATATTTAGTTATTTAATTTTATTAACCTAATGTTAATGTGAAATATGTGTAATAATGGTATTTTTAATTTGTTGATTTTTACGTCTATAATTATGATTCAATACTAACTTTTCTTATTTTCAAGTTTAGACTTTTACTCACACGATATTTTAAGACGGACTGAAGTTATTTTATTTTATTATTTGTTTCTTTATTGACAATTTTTAATTTTAATTTAATTTAGGAATTCTTATTTTAAATGTATTATGGTCATGCATTCAATTAGGAAAGTTTAAAAAAAAAAGGGTATTCGTGTATTGATGATAGATTGGTAAAATTACAAGTTCACAGTGATGTTTTTAGTAAGACGTCATTAGAAACATTAGTGAAATCTTTTGTAGCCAATACACATTCATCTGTTCAGGGGCATGAAGAAGCTTCCCAACAATTGTACAATTGAAGGAAACAATTAGTTAAGATTGTTGAGGAGACTCATGAGTTCATACTAGCCCGTACAATTGACCATGGAAAAAAAGAGAGGCTATGAGGGACAATTGCATGATGTGGTAGGAGAGGTATTTGATTCCACTCTATGTGCTCATAATTCTAATTTATCTTTGTCACATGATTTCTTAGATTCCTCTCATTTCTCGGAGAACAATGGTCCTAATGACGATGTATAGAGTTTAACATGTCTCAAGAAGTTGGCTTTATCATTCATTCTAAGAAACCCTTTGAGGATGTTGACGAATTCTACCCTTCACCCCAATTTAAGGGAGGTAACTTGGTATTTGTAGAAGTATTGAAAAGTAAGGATTTCCCAATCCCATCTTTAAGAACTCAAATACTAAGTTTAAAGGGAAATTTTAATTGTAAAAATTATTTTGAAGGGTTAATTGATAATTTCAAAGTTGATGCATCCGTTAGATACCATGTGCACTCATATGTTGAAAAAGATATTTATGTGTCTAAAGGAATGTTAGAGAATGAGGTTTATGTGTTTTGCTTTGCTGAGACAAATCGTTTCATGAACCTTCCATTTTTCAAAATCCTCCATTCTTTCTACATTCATTATGCCTCTCTTCTACTTGGAGCTTTAATCTCTTTTCCAAAGGTTTGATGATGAAGCATGATGAGTGTAAAAAGTTTTTGTTTTATTTTTTTATCTGAGTCTTTTTCTTTAGTATGTTTTCTTTTATTTAGGTATGTTTTTATTTTATTATTATTTTTCTTGTGCTTTTATTTGTGTTTTGTTTTACAAGAATAAAATCCTCTTGGACAAGCCATTCTCTTTACTTCAAGTTTGGATACCTATTGGAGTATTGTTGCACTTGGGAAGTATTACTTAAACTTTCTAACCCATTATTATTTTTAGTCCATTTGGAGATGCTTTCTTGTGTTTATTTTTTGCCAATGGGGACATTATCCAATTTTAGTGTGGGGGAGTGGTTTGGTGATATACTTTGTCCAAAGTTTGGAAAATTGGAGCTACACTATAATGGAAGTATTTTCCTTCTTATCTTTTCCCCTTTATTTTTAGTCCTATATCACTTTTTCCTTATTCTATTTGTTTGGCCATTGAGGACAATGTCCAGTTTAAGTGTGGGGGAGTGATTAGATAGAGAATTCTTCTAGGCTTCATTCTTCTTTGAACCTTTTGAGAGCAAATTTTTTCGAAATTTTTTTTGATTTTCTTTGAGATTTCAAGATGTATTTTTAGTGCATATCTTTGTGATAGATCATAGAGCATATGTTCTATATCAATTATGGCTTATGCATGACTTTTTACACGCACTTGGACTAAGTAGTTCTTGATCTAATGATTTACATTGTTCTTAAACCTATTTTTCCACTAAAATTCATTGAGCATTCTAGAACTTACTTGAATGCCTCTCGAGGCGAAATAAGAAAGACATTCATGATTTAACTTAGGGATGATGGTAATAGGCATTCTTTGGATATTTTGAGCTTTTCAAGCCTACCTATTTTATATTATCCCTAGTGCCTGTTTTGAGCTGAAATTATTAATTTCTTTTCTTAAAACTTGTTATCATACTTTATCTATTACTTCTTTTTGAGAGTTTGATTTATCTTCCAAATCTTTAATTGCTCTTGATGGATAAAAGTATATGTAGGAGAATGTTGAGGAAATTACTAGTGGAAAGATCATGACTTGTTACTTTCAGTCATGCATCAATAGTTGTGTTGAGTTGGGAAAGGAAAAATTGAAAGAAAAGAGAAAAGAAAGATTGAGAAAAAAAAAAGCTGCTAGAAAGTTTGAAAGAGAAAAAACTGAGAAACAAACAACAGCAGCATTTGAAAAAAGAGAAAGAAAAAGAGAAAGAAAAAGAAAGATTGCAAGAAGAATGGTGGTTGAGCTATAAGTATTTCTGAAAAACTTGAGCTCATATTAAGCTCTTGGCACCATTACTGAAATTTTGAATGATCTTGTGAAAAATTATTGATGAATTGACAATGATTGATGAAAAATGCAAGATTTGCTTGAATTGAACTATAATTACCAAACAAGGTTATGGGTTTTGATTTGGTTTTGGAATAGGAGAGCAAGAAAAGTTTGAAATTTCTTGGTACATCTTGTTTATCCTTTTCTTGCAAACTCTCATCTTCTTTGATATTTGATTCTCCTATATCCTTCATTTGACAAGCTACATTACAAGCTTGAAAGTCCTATTTGACCTAAGTAGAATCATGATATGTCTCGGATTAGTGGAGAGAGTGTATGAAAAGTGAGCTTATGGAATGCATATTTTTCTTGAACTAAATTCTTTCCAATGATTTGAGAATGATGTTAAAGCATTGAGATGGTTCTACTAGTCAATCTTCACTTACACAAGTCTTGCATTTGTTATGAAAGATGTAGTAGCATATGTTTTGTTGCCTTGAATAAAGAAAGCATTGAAATACTATTTTGAAATTGATTGAGTGATTTGTGAAATCTTGTATTTTTCCTACTTGTTCTTGATACTTTACTTGAGGACAAGTAAAGAGCTAAGTGTGAAGGAATATGATAGGGCCTACATTAGTCATATTTTTCCTAGTTATTTAAGACTATTTTGTGATACATTTTGTTCAACAACTAATCATACTCCTTTATATTTGAGATTTTACCCTTGAAAAGGTATTTTGTGCTTTATTTTAGATTTTAGGGGTAAAATAAGATAAAAACGTCGCAAAACAGAATAGAGGCGATGCCGACATGACAGAGGAACCGGTGCTGGCCACGTGCTGCTGGCACGCACTTCGAGATGACCAAAATTCAGTGAAATGGAGTGAAACAGAACCGAACCGGCGCTGGCTACACTCTGGAAAGATTGGCGCAAAAATCAAGAAAAATCGATGAACGAATAAAAAAATAAATCACAATCGACGCCGGCTGTGAGGCTATAAGCGGTGCCAACTGTGCCCTGATGTTAAGGTGGTGCCTCAATTTTCATACAAGATTTTTGGTAATTTGCAAAGTTTTAATATTTTCCTACTTCTAGTCGGTCAATAACCCTAGAGGAGCGATTTTAGGCACTGCTAAAACCTATAAATAGAGGGAAAATACAAGGAAAATGAGAGAATTTGTGGATCATAACAGAAAATCACTCAAATCAAATGAGGAATTTTTCAATTCAATGAGGGTTGTGCAAGAAGGTTTACAAAGGAAGAAGAAGAAGAAGGCTTATCTATGAGTGCTTTCTTTTACTTTTTTTTTTCTTGAATAATGATGTATTAATTATTTTATTGTAATTTGACATTGTTTTAGGTATTCATGATTTTTAGAGTTACTTAAATCTTTTGATTAATTGATTGTTATTCTTGGTATTTAATTACTTGTGCTTATTACAGGATTAATTGGTTGTTTCTTTCTATTAACTCACTCAGACCAAAAGGGTTGATGGTGGTTTCAAATTATTGATTTCATTGTTGTTGTCTATTAATTCACCGAGACCAAAGGGGTTAATTGCTAAGAATTGAGTAATTAAAGGTTAATTGATGTCTGCTGAGACCAATGATTCATTAGTTAGCTTCATGTTTAAAGTTTGCCGAGACCAAGAAAATTTAATCAAGGATTATGTTTAATGCGTCTTTTGGATGAATTAGTTGAGACGAGACCAAGTAATGCTAAATTATCTAGAAGATAGTGACTTTATGGATTGAAAAAGAAGTGAATCTATCTTAATCATTCATGATGCCAAGAGAATGATTAGTTATGATGATGGTTAGATACTTTAAGATCATGTTTGTCAAAACAATGGTTTGAGTTACATAATTCTCTATCCTTGACATGTATATATTATTTTATTTTATTTTATTTTATTTTTCTTTTTATTTATTTTTCACTTTATTAAGTCGGTTAAACAATGAGAAAAAAGTGATTAATGCATACTTGTTCCTGGAGGATCAACACTCGTTTGAACCCTATGTTATGTTAATGATGAGTACGCTTGCTCATATGTGTAATTTGATGTTAACATTTTAATTTAAATTTGATTGGGAATATACTTATTTTTATATGATTTTTATACCCAAATTTATACGCATCAGCCACCAACGAAAAACACCAAAGAAACCCCTTGGAACATAAGGAAGAGAAAAGAAGCGAAGATCAAGGAGAATTTGAGGAAGAAAGAGCAACTCCAAAAGAAGATTGCAATGCAGAAGAAATATCTTATATATGAGTTTTCCCTTCCCCCTTTGTGATTTGATTTTGTGGTTGTTAAATTTCATTGATTTGCATTGTAATTAAAATGTTGTACCCTAATTTACTCTTGTATTTGATGTTTATTTGATTAATTGATATCTATTTTGAATAATTTATCATTTAGGTTTAATTAATTGAATTGACTTATTCGGTAATTCCCTTATACTGAGCTTGAGAAAGGATTCATGAGATGGGTTACCTTTTATATTAATTCAACAGATTTTTTTTTTTCTTGACGAACATGAGAAAGAATTTGGAGGATTTAGAACTTGGTGATAGATGAGGTTTAGGAGTCACATAGAGATAGGGACTCCATGGCTTTTTGGCTTGTAATTAGATTTTCTTTATTTTATGCATCATTGGATTTGATTTACTTGATAGAGATATCTATAGGTTGGATCTTAGAGTAGAATATTCATTACTTGAGAGAAAGTGGATTTTACTTTATTTCAGAAATCTAGTCAATGGTTGAATTTGATATTAATTGATTGAGTGATGTTCATTATTTGAGTATTTTTGGAAGAATTCTTGTTTAATTACATGGTCAATCTCCTTTCCTTACTTGAGTAATTCCTTGTAATCTTTTATTCTTTACCTTGAGAATTGGATTGATGTATTTGTGTAGTACTCTCTTATCCTTAACAGTAGTAATTAACTGCTTTACTTCTTATCTTGGTTTATTGAACAATAGAATTCAAGTGGAATTGATCCTGTTCTTAAGGGTCTTCAATACTTTTACTAACTACACTCTATAGCGCATGATGGGTATACTTGCCCAAATTTGTGTATGTGAGTTAACTGGTATTTTATTTTAAAACTTGGTTGAGCATTGGATCTATTTTCTAGAACACAGCATTAGCATAGAGAGTGCACATCAATTTTTTGGCGCTACTGCTGGGGATCAGTTGTGAATATTCCAAAAATACTTTAGTTTTACTGATTTAATTATTTTTATCTTCTATATTTTCAATTTTGATTTTTATTATGAAATTAATTGATTTTCTATTATAGGATAGTTGATTCTAGAACTGTTTTGTTAATCCTTTGTGCATATTTTTCTTCTAATTCTCTGATTTCAATTCTTACTATAATTGCCTCTTTAAACTTGATTTATTTTATTATTGGATTATTTGTAGTTGAATTTAGCATTGCTTTATTTTGTAGGATAATTTTCTAGTGTATGCATAGAAGAGATTGTGGTAAAAAGTTGACTGAGTTTGATAGTGAGATCGAGAGGACTTTTTGAAGGTTGTGTAGGAAGAAAAAACAAAGAGTTTTGAAAGCTTCAAAAACATTAGACATTTCGAGTGAATTTGATAAGAAAATGTAAGTTAATCAAGGTGGTAATGGTAATGTAATGGGAATGGGAATGGTAATGGAAGAAGAACAATTTGTGATTATACTAGACCTATTTTTTCAGGTGTAAATTTGAGTATTGTGAGACCTTGTGTGGATGCAAATAACTTTGACATTAAGCCTAATTCCATCCAAATGATTCAACATATGGTTCAATTTGATAGATTACTAAATAAGGACCTTAATGCTCATTTAGCAACTTTCTTGGAGGCTTGTGACATGCTTAAATTTAATAGTGTATCTGGGGATGCCATATAATTGAGGATGTTTTCCGTTTCTTTGAGAGATCAAGCTAAATCTTAGTTAAAATCCTTATGCTCTGATTCTATTACCACTTGGGATTAAGCAAAGCTTTTATGTTGGTGCTTAAGTATTGTTTGTCAGTTAGATTAATGAAGGAAACTGAAGTGCAATCTGATTGTTTACAACTCATCTGTATGTTAACTCATAATAAACTAGATTCTTTGGTTGCGCATCTAAACTTACGCAGAATATGGTGGTTGATGCAACGGTTTGATAGGATTTACTTGCAATCGACAAGGTGAAGCGGTGTCAGATTATTTAGCCAAAGATGGCGTCTTCTCAGAATCTTTCTTTGATATTTACAAGCATTGATATGTTGCAAGTGCATGTTAGAACATTATGTTTTTTAGATAGACAAGGATTCTATCTCGCAGAACTTGTACTAATTAATGAAAAATCCTTGCGTGCACCCGATGCACGTGTTTTGAGTATTTGTACCACATGTATTGATAGTTGTACAGTAAATATTGTGTATAATTTTATCAACACATAATACAAACACTCAAAGTATCCGGTACATGTGCACCGAGTGCACACAAGAAATTCCCCTAATTAATTGGGGTTTAGATTTCATATTCTTCTCATTTTATTTCTTTCTTTTTATCTAATAAACAAATAGAAGTCTTGTCAAACTTTTCATCAAAATGTGAAAACTTTGAAAGAAATAAATAGTTGCCCCTTTTTACTGCTTTACTTTTTGGTTGTCACTCCTTTATTAATAGTCAAAGAGTAGACAATTTTGAAAATTCTTGGGAGTGTACTGGATATTTTGAATGATTGTATTATGTATTGATAAAATTATGTATAATATTTATTATATAACTCTTAATACATGTAATATAATCACTCAAAACATCAAGTGCACGTGCACAAGATGCACTAAGAATTTCCCAACAATTTTAGGAACCATCCGAAAAGTAGTTAGTATGCTAGTGGATTGTTAAATGAACACAAAAATGATAGCTACGGCCAAGGCAGTTCTGTCCACACACACTGCACATTATGTATTGATAAAATTATATATAATATTTATTATATAACTCTTAATACACGTAATATAATTACTCAAAACATCAAGTGCACGTGCACAAGATGCACTAAGAATTTCCCAACAATTTTAGGAACCATCCGAAAAGTAGTTAGTATCCTAGTGGATTGTTAAATGAACGCAAAAATGATAGCTACGGCCAAGGCAGTTCTGTCCATCACACACTGCACATGATTGCTGCTATCAATTGCTGCAACATTTTAAATTTCTGAACCCCAAAATTTTTGGGTATCTAACTTCAAGATGTTACAATACGAAATGCGTTCATTTCAAAAAAAAAAATTAATTGAAACCGCTAAAAAGTCCGTGGTTAGATTTTATTTGTAAAATAAATATAAATACCACAAAAAAGGCAATTGCCAAAAATTATATAAGATAACTTTTTGCTTCTTTTTAGAAGATTACAAACGATAATTTTGTGCAATTTATCTAGTAAACAGGCCATGCACAGCATAGCATATGAAACGTGTATCGATATAAATAAAACTAACCAATGCCAACTCTCGAGTTTTTAACAAAAATGGTAGCTTTTTAAAAAAGAATTCCGGATGGGGGTAGAAAATTTGCGTAATCCCCCTAGAAGAGGGACCTCGTGTCTGCCAAACACGAAGTGCGAGGGCACCTCGCGTTTGTCAGACGCGAGGTCTACTCCTCAAAATTTCACTCTCAAATTCCTCACGCATTAAATATAAAAATTTGTCACGCATTTCCATGGGCACGAAATTGTCTCGTGTGTGGTAGACACGAGATACCACACACCCAAATTGTGCACCTCGTACCATGAAATTGCATCAATTCATCAATTCAAACATTTCATTTCATTGCATTGCATTGATTTTTATGAATTCAAACATTTTCATGATTTTGTTTTTTTTTAATTTCACATCAATTCTTTAACTAGACATGTAATTTTAGTTCTAATTAATTTAATTTTTTATTTAAATAAATGATTATATTTAATAAATTTTTTTATTTAGTCCTGTTCACAGTATAAAATTACAGTTACCTTTATTAAAATTTTAAATTATTTTAATTCTCAATGAATACTAACATTAAACTTAATTTATTTTTATCGTAAATAATTCCAATAATTTTTAATCTTTGTAATTTATTTTATTATTTATCTTTAATACTTTACAGATAATATTTTTGAAATAATAATTTATTATTTTTCTAATTCATTTAATTTTAATTTTAATTTTTAGAGTTTAATTTATTATTTTGGATGCTAAAGTTTAATTACAATTATGTATAAAAATTAAGTATAATTAATTTTAAACGTCGATAATGTACACCTAAAATCTTCACGAGGTTTGACAATTTAATTTGATTTCTCTACAGAGAAATCTTTTAGAAAAAAAAAAAAAACATAACTTCTCTGCATGACAAAAATTCTTTAGAAAAAACATTTAACAAGTTTTTTTTTTAATTTCACATTAATTCTTTAGCAAAAATATTATTATATGTAGACATATAATTTTGGTTCTATTTAATTTAATTTTTATTTAAATAAACGATTATAGTCAATAAATTTTTTGATTTAGTCCCGTTCACAATATAAAATCACAGTTATTTTTATTAAAATTTTAAATAATTTTAAATCTCAATTAATACAAAAATTGAAGCTTAATTTATATTTATCGTAAAAAAATGACAATAATTTTTAATCGGCAAAAATAAATTAAAAAGATTAAAATTTATTGTCATTTTTTGACGATAAAAATAAATAAAAATTTAATTTTAGTATTAATTGAAAATTAAAATAATTTAAAATTTTAATAAAGATAAATGTCATTTTGTATTGTGAACGGAATTAAATAAAAAAATTATTAAATATAATCGTTTATTTAAATAAAAAAATTAAATTAATTAGAACTAAAATTACATGTCTAGTTAAAGAATTAATGTGAAATTAAAAAAAAAACAAAATCATGAAAATGTTTGAATTGATGAAATTGAATCAATGCAATGCAATGAAATTAAATGTTTGAATTGATGCAATTTCATGGCACGAGGTGCAAAATTTGCACAATTTGGGTGTGTGGTACCTCGTGTCTACCACACACGAGGTGCACAATTTCATGGCACTTTGTGTTTAGTAGACACGAGGTGCACAATTTCGTGCCTGTGGAAATATATGACAAATTTTTGCATTTAATGCATGAGGAATTTGGGAGTGAAATTTTGAGGAGTAGACCTCACGTCTAACAGACGCGAGGTGCCCAGACACGATGGCCCTCTTCCAGGGGGATTACGCCAATCTCCTACTCCCGTCCTGAATTCCTTTTTAAAAGGCTACCATTTTAGTCAAAAACCCGCCAACTCTCCCCCTTCTCTGTAAAATCCCTTTAGAGTTGGCATCTCCTGCGGGCATCGGATCTCCTTTTCCTTTACTTTGACCAAAAACCACAATAATATATATGTTTTTCAATTCTTCTAGATCCAAAGTTCACTGATAAGCTATTTTTCTAATTTCTATAGATCATGGTTGGATACATTTTTTTTTTTTTCTAAATTAGATTTGAATAGGGATGGCAACTTCCCCGTTTAAATTGGGAACTCGGCCCAGCCCGACCTAATTGGGCTGAAAATTTCCCGATTTAAGCGGAGACCGATTTCATTCTTCGGCCCCGCCAATCGGGGGCGGGGCGGGAATGAGAATTACATGATCCCTGCCCCCGTCCCGACTTGTTTTACATATATATATATATATATATATATATATATATATATATATATACTATAAATTATAGGTAGATTATATATATATATATTATATATGATTATATATGTATGTAAAGGTAGATTATATATGTATATAAAATAAAATAAAATAGCAAAGAAGTAGAAAAATAAAAAAAAGAAAAAAATTATAAATTATAAATTATTAATTTTACTCTTACTAATCTAGTGATATGATAAATGTGTGAATTATTGAAAATCACCACAAAAGTTTTCTATATGATTAAAAAATTTTGAATAAAAATATATTAGAGGCAAAAATTTTTTAAAAAATCTTGATAATAATTTCCGGGCCCAAATGGGTCCCTGCTTTCCCGTTGAGTTGGGACCGGGGATTGTTTTGTCCCCGACAGGCCAGGAACGGGGACTCTCGCCTTTTTTCGTGACGGAAACAGATCGAGAATGAAAATATAGAAACATATATAGGGACGAGACCGGAATTTTTAATTCCCGGCCCAACTCAAGCTCGTTGCCATTCCTAAATTTGAACTATTTCTCAATCTTTCGTATCTTTCTCAGGTGGTCTTTTATCTTCTTCTCCGGGGATGGTCAAGTCACTAGTATGTTCGGAGTCTTTTTCTGTGATTGCATGTAAAAGAGATGAAGCCGACTCTCTCTCTCACTCTTGTGATATTGATAGATGATGACGACAGTGTTGATGCAAAGATTAGAAACTGTGTGTGTTTATTTTCATTCTTCTTTTTTTTTTTTTTTTGTAACTATTGAACTTTTGCCCAGTGCACAATCTGCATAGTTTTTATTTACAAAATTATTTACTTGGAAAAAAATAATTAACATATATTTTAAATCATTCCGTTTATATATAATAGGAGTTACGGAAAGCTCATGTTATGACACATGAATATTTTTTAAATCACAACATTTTTTGTTAATACTTGACGCTGCCGCGTTAAATTTAAATGAATATTTTTTTTAAGGAAATGTGAAAGGTTATTGATTTAAATAAATGTTATTTTCTTTATTTTAAAATATTTATTTATAAAATTTCTTATACATATTAAAAATAATATTATAATTTTGATAAAGTTTTTATTTATATTAAAAATACGACAACTATTAGTAAGTAAAAATTTCTAAAAAGAAAAAAAGAGATTTTTGAAAAGTTGTGTAGTTAATTTAAAATAAATATGAGTAAAATTAAAAAAAACTAATCATTAGTTCAAAAAATATATACATAAATATTTATTTTAAAATAAAATAAAAAAATTTCATAAACGTATAATCACGCATAATCTGACACTAGGACTGCTCGGGATGGAGTCTGGCCTAGTGGCAACTTGCCAATCTAAGAGAGCTCAAGGGGGAAGTAGAGATCTTGGCTGGGTCATACACGAAAAGCTCTAGTTTCCGTTTGCTTTTTCCTTTTTCTTCATTCTTTTTTTTTTAATTTTTTCCATTTCTCATTTTTATTAAGTTTTTTCGAGTAATTTCGTTCTTTTTTTTGTCTCATTTTTTCCTTTAAAGCAACAATTATTACAGAGACAGAAAAAAATATAGTTCGTTTGATAAAATTAAAATTTTAAGATTGAATTTGAAATTTAAAATTTAAATTAATTATAATTTATTTTTATTTTATATTTTATTATAATTTAAATTAAATATAAAAATATTAATAATTAGATAAATATTTTGACATATTGAGCTTTTAAATTTAAGTAATATTTAATTAATTTAAAATTTACAATAAAATATCAATACGTTTTAACTAATTAAAAGATAATAAAAATTTATTATCAAATATATTTAATCAATTAAATATTTAATATTAATCGTTATTAAATACACTTAATGAAATAAGTACTTGTTTAAATAGTTTTAAATATTTAATTAAGTTATCAAAGTAGTCCAAAGGAGGCGAGCCCGTCCTCAGAATTTTTAATTTTCTATTAGTCAAATTAAAAATTTTTAAAAAAATCATTTAAATTTTATCTTTTATCTTCTAAAAAATATTTAAGAAATATTTTAATATATTTTCCTAATATTTAAACAGGACTTAAAATATAATGTTAAATAAAGTATATTATACTCTCTCGTTAATCAATAAAATATATCTACAGATCTTTCTTCTATGTTCGATGCGATCCGAATCTACTGAATTTGGATCTTGCGGAGAAACTGCAAAAAATTTTCCCCTGCTTTTTCGTTCTTTGTTTTTTCGTGGTTGGCTTCTTTCCTTTGTTTTCTTGCCCTGGTTCAATAAGGAAGAAGAAGAACCCAAGACGCAAGTTTCTCAGAAGGGTCCCGACAGCAACATATCGATGCCCAAATTTGAAAATGACCCCAGGGACAGTGAGAGAAGACCAAATTTAGGATTATGCCCCCAGAAATAAAATATCGAAATCAAGAATTTGAGATTAGGAAATAAACTATATGAATAAATATATTAAAAAATAAAATTATAACTTTTCAAAAAATTTTAAAAAACAAAAAGTAAAATTAAAGAAAATTTTAAAAGATTTTATTTTTTTTAAATAAAAAAAATTGAAACATTTTAGAAGGATGGGCGCCTCTCTCATTATTTTCTTTATGGAGTCAAGGATGGGATAATGATGTGACATTATAAATTATTTACTAAATACATCTAGTATATTTTAAGAAAAGGGGATTTATATCCTGAAATTGTTTGGGAAGAGAAACCCATTTTGAAAATGCAAAGCTTGATGCTTACAGTAATTAATATGTTTGGGTATTACACTCCTCTCCACTTTTAAACAACTAATAAAGGAATCTAGCAAAAAAAAAAAAAAAAAAAACAACTAATAAAGGAATTCCAAACTAATCACTGAAACTGAAAGGGCTTGCGTCATGCATGAGAGCGGAGTAGAACTGTCGTCTTCCACATGCATTATTATTCAATGAACCAAGACAAACGGCAACCTTTTCCCCCATTTCGTCATCTCAAACGTCATGCCTATTATGTGCTCGGGACTCGAGATTGACAATTACTTCAAACTTTAAAATTATTTACACACATCACTTACAATGTTATATTCTCCATTTAAAAATAATTCAACTAATTTTTTTTAATTTATCTAAAAATAACTGTTTATTTTTTAAATATAAATTATATTTAATTATTTTTTAAATTTTATCCTTAACATAATTTTTATTAATTAATTAGTATTATAATTACTCATATTAAAATTATTTTAATCAATAATAAAATCACATTATTTTATAAAAATAATCAAAAATATAATTTAATGAGATAATATGAGTAAAAAGAAAATTCTGAAACAACGAGTGGAAAGAGAGATAAAGGACATAGGTGAGAAGGGAGAGACCTATGTAATTACTAGAGTGATGTAATTAAAAATATAGTGGGATTTAAATTAATGAGGTAAGAAAAATAATAAAAATACTTCAAAAGATATAATGAACATTTTAATTATTTTTATTATAAAATTTTATAATTTCTTAATATACATAATTTTTATAATTAGACCAGTTATTTGTAGACGGAAGGAGTATATAAAAATAATAAAAATTATGCAATATAATGGTGTTATTTTATTAAAAAAATTATTACTGTGCACAATGCATTTTATTTCTGAATATTATCCTCACAAGAGCCCTAATATAAATAGACCCTCATCTCCATTCCCCCAACTCACGGTCACACTTTTCACAGATTTTCTTGCGTTCTCGATCATATCCTTACGTGATTTATCAAATTGTTTGCCATCCAAACATCAGAAATGGAGCATCAACATCGCCATGTTCTTCTAATAACGTATCCAGCTCAAGGCCACATCAATCCGTCCCTCCAATTCGCCAAGAGGCTGATCAGATTGGGTATGGAGGTGACCTTCGCCACTAGTCGTTTCGCGCACCGCCGGATGACTAAAGCTTCCAGTGCTCCTAAGGGCTTGAATTTTGCAGTTTTCTCAGATGGCTACGATGATGGCTTCAAGAGGAAGAATATTGATGGACAGCATTACATAAGTGAGCTGCGGAGAAATGGATCGAACACTCTTAGAGATGTCATCCACACTAGTACTGATCAAGGACGCCCCATAATGTGCCTTGTCTATACTCTGCTCCTTCCTTGGGCTGCAGAGGTGGCACGTGAATGTCACATCTCATCTACCCTTCTCTGGATTCAACCAGCATCTGCATTGGACATATATTACTATTATTTCCATGGCTATGAGGATGATATCAAGAGTAAGAGCACTGATCTGAACTGGAGGATTCAATTTCCGGGGATTCCGTTGCTGGAAAGCCGAGATCTTCCTTCCTTTATACTTCCTTCGAACTCGGACATCTACAGTATTATTCTTCCAACATTCAAACAGCAGCTGGATGTACTAGATGAACAAAAAAATCCAACTGTTCTCGTGAATACATTCGATGCTCTCGAGCCCGAGGCCCTTAAAGCCATTGAGAAGTACAATATGATTGGAGTTGGACCATTGGTTCCCTTAGCTTTCATGGATGGGAAAGATCCATCAGACACATCCTTCGGTGGTGACCTTTTCGAAAAATCAAAAGATTACAAGGAATGGCTAAATTCAAATACTGCAGCTTCTGTTATTTATGTGTCTTTTGGCAGCTTATTAAACTTACAAAAACAGCAAATGGAGGAGATTGCAAGAGGGCTGCTAGAGAGTGGCAGACCATTTTTGTGGGTCATTCGAGCCAAGGAAAACGGCGAAGAGGAGGAAGACGAGGATAAACTGAGTTGCATAGGGGAATTGAAGCATAAAGGGATGATAGTGCCATGGTGTTCACAACTAGAAGTCCTCGCACATCCCTCATTGGGATGTTTTGTCACACATTGTGGATGGAATTCTACTTTGGAAAGTATTGTTTGTGGCGTTCCGGTGGTTGCATTTCCTCAATGGACCGATCAAGGAACAAATGCGAAGCTGCTACAGGATGTGTGGAAGACTGGAGTAAGAGTTAGAGCCAAAGAAGACGGCATCGTCGAGAGCGATGAAATCAAGAGGTGTATAGAATTGGTCATGGGGAATGGAGAAAAAACGAAGTTAAGGAAGAATGCACAGAAATGGAAAGATTTAGCTCGGGAAGCAACGCAAGAAGGTGGATCCTCGGACAAGAATTTGAAAATATTCCTTAAAATGGTTGGAGAAGGAATGTAGATTTAGATGAATTTGTTATGATCTCATCTGTTGTGCTTTTATTGTTCACTCTTTTTAATGGGTATTATGCCTAAGTCTTTGGTGACAAATTTGTTGTAACGTTTTTGGCTTTTTTTTTTTTTTTTCATTTGTAGTTCTAAATTATAGAGTTTTTTCTATATGGCCATTCAAATTGCAATTTTTTTAAATCGATGTAGTATAAAATTGTCAAATGATTCGATTTGGTATCTTTATCAATTTTAATAGTCAATTTCTAATGAAGTATAAAGAATAGAACGGCTAAACTTACATGGAATAGTCATGCATCTAAACGCAACAACGATTCTTGGAATGCAATCTTAACACTTATTACCCGCAAAAAGGAAAAATGAATAAATAAAAAAATATTAGCCCTCCACGCTTTCTTTACTGCATAAGGGCACAAGGGAAGCAGAGGAACTTCCGTCCAACAAGTGACAGCGTAAGCAAGCTTCATTTGTGGTAGAAATTTTAAAGTGGATTAAAGTATTTTGTAATGTAAATTAGATAATATAATTTTTTAAAATTTATGATTAAAATAGATCTAATCTACCGAATTTTTTTCCTGTAACCCAACAGAAAAAATGGTTGTAATCGAATTTGATCTTATACAGTGGCCTTAACTTTGTTGAACTGTTGCAAACATTGACCGAGCCCAATTTCTGATTGGGTGAGGGTATGCAGTGGGCTGACACTGAGCTTTTTCTGTTGTCACTACCAATTTTTTTTGGTAGAGTCCGGTTTAGTGTATTTCCGTCGAAAAAGTATGTTTAGGAAACACATAAGTCCTTTATGTACAAAATTTTAAAGGCAGGGATTAAAGAGAGAAATAAATATAAATCCACAAATTAAACCATCAATTATCTAACTTCTATACGATCATTTTCAAATGTTGATGCATTTTGAAGAACACTTTTTTCTTGCATTATTTCAAGGACAATATATGCTTTGGTCATCTTATCCGGTTTACACAAGTTGTCCACCAGATAATTGTATGTCTTGATAGTACACTCGCAACCAGTGAATTTGCGAATTACATCCGTGGTTGCACCTATGGGTGACTGCAGTTGAGAAATCAGTGGTTGTCGTTTCCCAATTATCAGTTGATGATTGGTCAAGATAGTTATTTTAAACTTTAACTCTTTAATCTCAATTTGTTATGGTTGGTCAATTGCAAGTTTGATAGTTGAGGTTACGGTTGACCAATTGGTCAATAGTTGGTTCTTCTTTTAAAAGAAAATTATTTTTTTTGACAAAAGGTAGGAAAGGTTAAAAATAGTAATAAAAAATTTAAAATTTGAGAAAGTTGAGAAAAAAATTGTTATATATAATTAGTAATAATGGCTCTTTTTAAGAGAATTGATTACTTCAATTAAAATTTGAACTGAGAATATTGACGTTGAGAGAGAATTGAAATATATTTTGAATGCAAAAAATTTAAAAAAGAGAATATTAGTAGACGGTTGGAGAAAATCTCCAAACTCAAGCAGAATCAGTTAGGACAGCTTTGATTGACTGTTTCAACCTGGATCCTTGGTCAACAGTTGCCAACTGTTGAGGCAATCATTGACCACGGTTAGATTGGCCAGTTAAACTAGCAGACAATCAAACCGGAGCCACCCCCAATGCAGTTTTGGGCGAACCCAGACACCATAGTGTGACTTCTTCTCTGTGATTTCCAACACATACTATGCCATTTGAAAGAGTCCAACTTGCATAATATTTCCAACACCATAGGGGTTTGACGTTCTGCGGTGTCATTCCTTCAACTTCAACAAAGAAGTTGATAAATGCCAAGAAACTGAACTTCGAGAAAATAATTGGTTATGTAAGGTTCTCTCTTGCTGAAATATCCTATGCGATTGTGGAAATCATTAATTGAGATACTATCCTAATAAAATAAGAGATAAAATTATTTGCTAAAACAATATAATAATTACAAGACAATTGAATATACTTTTGAAGATTTTGAAGTTCGGTTCCTTGGCATTTTTTAATTTCTTTATTGAACTTAAATGAATGATAGCATAACCTCAAAAATCTAATTTTCTATTGTTATAAATTTGTAGAAGATAACATGTGAGGGAATGTGGCCGTTTTTGAGGTAAACAGTAATTAAATACCAAGAAAAACAACCAATTAATCAAAAAATCAAATAATTCTAAAAATCATGAATATCTAAAATAATGTCAAATTACAATAAAACAATTAACATATCATTGTTCAAGAAAAAGAAAACAAAGTAAAAGAAAGCTCTCATAGACAAGCTTCATTTTTCTTCATTCGAAGACCTTCTTGCATAACCCTTCTTGAATTAAAGAATTCCTTCTTTGATTTGAGTGATTTTCTATGATGATCAATAACCCCCCCCCCCCCCAATTCTCTTGTATTTTCCATCTATTTATAGGCTTAGAAAATGCCAAAACCCGTTGGTGTAATGTTCTTGGCTGAGTAGAAGTAGGAAAGTACTAAAACTCCACAAATTACCAAAAATTGCGTACAAAAATCAAGATCCTATCTTTTTCTCAAGGCACAGCCAGTGCCGCCTTGGCTACTGGAGCCGGTGCCGATTGTGTTCTATTTCTCTAGTCGTTTGCCGATTTTTTCTTGATTTCAGCACCATGTTGTCCAGAGTGCAGCCGGCGCTGCCTTGGCTACTGGAGCCGGTGTCGGTTCAGTTCTGTTCCAGTCTCGTTTCAACAATTTTTTATTGCTTCGAAGTTTGTGTCATCAGCACATGGCCGACGCCGGTTCCTCTGTCTTGGCCGGCGCCGCCTCTATTCTGTTTTGCGACGTTTTTGCTTCATTTTACCTCTAAAATCTGAATTAATGAACAAAATACCTTTTCCAATGGTAAAATCTCAAATTTGAAGGAATATGGCTAGTTATTAAACAAAATATATCACAAAAGAGCCTTAAATAACTAGGAAAAACATGACTAATTTAGGCCCTATCATATTCCCCCACACTTAACTCTGTGCTTGTCCTCAAACAAAGTATCAAAGATAAGTAGGAAAACACATGGTTTCATCAAATGACTCAATCAATTTCAAAATAATATCTTCAATGCTTTCTTCATTCAAGAATATAAAACACATGCTACTACATCTTTCACAACAAATGTAAGACTTGTGTAAGTGAATAATGACTTAGTAGAACCATCCCAATACTTAACAATATTCTCCAACAATTGGAAAGAATTTAGTCCAAAAAGATTATGCATTCCATAAGCTTACTTTTCATACACTCTCTCTACTAATCCGAGACATATCATGATTATACTTAGATCAAGTAGAACTTTTAAACTTGTAATGTAAGGCTAAAGGCTTGTAATGTAGCTTGTCAAATGAAGGAAATAGGAGAATAAAATATCAAAGAAGTTGAGAGTTCGCAAGAAAAGGATAAACAAAATGTATCAATAATTTTCAACTTTTCTTGCTCTCCTATTCAAAGATAAATCAAAACCATAACCTTATTTAGCAATTATAGTTCAGCTCAAGCAAATCCTGCATTTTCTCTTTTTCTTGTCTCTTTTCATCCACTCTTCTATATTTTTTCCATAAGATCACTCAAATTTTCGGCAATGGTGTTAAGAACTTGATATGAACTCAACTTTTACAACTCAATCACCATTCCTCTTGTGATCTTTCTTTTCTTTTTCTTTCAAAAAGTTTTTCTTTCTCTTTTCTTTCTTTTCACTCTTCTTTTGTCTTTCTCAGTTTCTTTCTTTTCATCTTTTCTAGCAGCTTTGTCTTTTCTTTTCTTGTTTTCAATCTCTCTTTTCTCTTTCTTCTCTCTTTTCAGCTTAACTTAGTATTGATACATGACTGAAAGTAATGAGTCATGATCTTTCTCCATGTACTCTCCCTCAACATTCTTGTACATATACTTTTGTCCATCAAGAGCATAAATATATGGAAAATTATTCAAACTCTAAAAAACAAGCAATGGACACAGGATTGTGACGGGTTTTAAAGAAAGAAATCAATAATGTAGGCTCAAAATAGGCACTAGGGATAATATAAAAATAGGTAGGCTTGAAAAGCTCAAACTATCCAAAGAAGGTCTATTACCGTCATCCCTAAATTAAATCATGAATGTCTTTCTTATTTCTCCTTAAGAGGTATTCAAGTAAGTTCTAGAATGCTTCATGAATTTTAGTAGAAACACAGGTTTAAGAACAATGTAAAGCATTTGATCAAGAACTACTTCGTCCAAGTGCATGCAAAAAGTCATGCATAAGCCATAAATGATCTAGAACATATGCTCTATAATCCATCATAAAGACATGCACTAAAAATACAGCTTGAAATCTCAAAGAAAGTCAGAAAAAATTTGGAAATTTTTGGAAAATTTTGCTCACAAGAAGGATAAAGGATACAAGAATGATGCATAGAAGAATTTTTAATCGAACCACTCCACCACACTTAAACTGAACATTATCCTCAATGGCCAAATAAATAGAACAAAGAATAAATAATGCCATGGGACCAAAAATAAAAGGGACAAGATAAGAAAGAAATTACTTTCATGATGGAGTAGCTCTAATTTTCCAAACTTTGTGCTCAAACTAAAATTGATAAAAACTTGGACAAAGTATATCACCAAACCACTCCCCCACACTTAAATTGGACAATGTCCTCCTTGGCAGAAAATACACACAAGAAAGCATCTCCAAAAGGACCAAAAATAATAATGGGTTAGAAAGTTTAAGTAAAACTTCCCAAGTGCAATAATTCTCCAATAGATATCCAAATTTGAGGTAAAGAGAAAGGCTTGTCCAAGAGGACTTTATTCTTGTAAAACAAAACACAAATAAAAGCACAAGGCAAATAATAATAAAATAAAAACCTACCTAAATAAAAAAAAAACTAAAGAAAAAGACTCAAGTAAAAAATAAATAAATAAAATAAATAAAACAAAAACTTTGTACACTTATCATGCTTCCTCCTCAAACCTTTTGAAAAGAAATTAAAGCTCAAAATAAAAGATAGGAATGATGAATGTAGAATAAAGAGAGATTTTTGAAAAATAGAAGGTTTATGAAAATAATTTTTCTTACTAAAGCAAAACATATAAACCTCTTTCTCTAACATTTCTTTAGACACACAAATATCGTTGTCAATGTATAAGTGCACATGGTTTCTAAAGAATGCATCAAGCTTGAAATCACCTTTTAACCCTTCAAAAGATTTGTTATAATTGAAATTTCCCTTAGAACTTAGCAATTGAGTTCTTAAAGATGTGATCAAGAAAATCCTTACTTTTCAAGGCATGGTCTACAAAAACTAAGTTACCTCCCTGAAATTGGGATAAAGGGTAGAATTCGTCAACATCCTCAAAGGGTTTCTTTTGATGTAGCATTGAACGATCCAACTCCTTGAGGCATGAGAAATTTAACATAGCATCATTTGGACCCTTGTTCTCAAACAATTGAGAGGAACCTAAAAAAATCATGTGATAAAGAGAGATTAGAATTATTAGCATGTAAAGTAGAATTGAATACCTCCCTTTTCACATTGGACAATTGGTCCTCATATCCACTCTCCTTTCCTTAGAGATTCTCTTGTTTAAGCATATGGGCCTTTTATGGCATCCTCAACTAATTTGGCCAGTTGTGTTCTTTGATAGCTCAATCGTTGAAGCACTTCTTCATGCTACTGAATAGATGAATTTGTATTGGCAACAAAAGAATTCACCAATGTTATCAATGACGTCTCACTAAGAACATCAATGCGAGCTTGTAATCTTGCCAATCTAGCATCATTGTAACTCCTTTAATTTTGTGCCCAAAAATAGTTGTCCATGATGATATTAACCTCGCACAAAAATAAAAAAAAAGAAAAAAAACAAAAATAATAGAAAAACAAAGAAAAGAAAAGAAACAAAAAAGGTAAAAGCAAAGAATCGAAAAAATAAAGAAAAGAAAAACACACACATTAGATATATTCACAAGCTACCTAAACAAAAAAGTTAGTGGTATTTAGAATACAACATGAAGTATGTTAGTTAATTAAGTCAAAGATAGTAAATTAGATTACAAGAGACAAAAGATACAAAAGATGGCACCTTTTTGCAGAAAGAACAACTGTACAAATTTACATATTTACATATTTACATGATTAAATCAACAAAATTCAAGCTTTCATGCTATTGTTCCCCGGCAATGGCACAAAAAACTTGATATTTTTGGCACAAGGAAAGAATTATTAAACCAATAAACACAGATTTATCCCCAGCAACTGCACCAAAAACTTAAAGTGTTATTTATTTATATATAAAAATCATATAAAAATAAGCACATTCCCAATCAAATTTAAATTAAAATGTTAACCCCAAATTACACATATGAACAAGCGTATGTTGGAATATGTGCCCTCTTAGACTAGTTTTCTGATGAAAATATCGAATATGTTAATAAAAGAATTTATTTTCAAGAATCGTTTGTGAAATAATTTTCTTTATTTGTGTACATTTTCGTTTGGAATAGACCCATTTGTGTTTGAATGAGTGATCCATGTGAATGGAGGTCTTTTACACTAAGGTATGGATCATGGGTCATTTAAACACATAAATAGTTGTTCTTAACCGATTGATGAGAATGAGAATCTCATCATGTTTAGGTTATTATGTTATGAATTCCAAATGGGGAATGGCTTACCTTTAGCTAGTGAGTAGTCCACTCACTTCATGACATAAGCATATTTCGAATACGTAGAACAGGACCGTAGTAGTGGTTTCTAAAAAGTACTATATGGTCCTAGACTACTACCGCTACAGCATGGACTAGTACTCTATGACTTGAGTATGAGTTGGTGGTTTGGCGAAGCTGGAAGCATATACTTTGATTTGCTATAGTTGTGGTTTTATTGGAGGGCCAATATACTTGTATGTTGGGTATGTGTGACTAGTTAGTTAAGACAGACTTGTACAAGATAGTTTCTACACAATATTGCCCATTGTGGTTGTCTGGATAATCTAAATATCCAGGGCCTTGGGAAACGTGACTTGGATGTTTGCTTTAGGGTAGCTCCCTTGGAAAGCGGAAACACTCCAAGAAGTCGTGTATCATTGGACAAGAAGCCTAAGGATGGTAGATGTCATTTAGAGAGGTGTTAGTACACTTCTTCCTCTCTAAATGTACGACAATGTGTAAAAGGGTATTTTAGTCATTTCACTTGTAGGTCGAAGACTTTGCTAATGCAGTATTGTCCTTGAGGTCAATATTTCCTTATGGTGATATTAGAAAATATTTAAAATGCAAAATACATCTATTTATATAGTAGGGGTATTTTGGTCATTTTAGTAGCGAAGGCGATGTATCTTTTTGGTCTTCGGAATAGCCCGTAAGTCCTAATTATTTTTGGGGTTGAGAAAATGATCTCAGTTGAAAGAGTTTTATTTTATTTAGGAGGTCTAATTTATTATTAGACTGGAATAAAATAAATGGAGAGAAATTTATTATCTGGTTTAATTGGTTAATTAATTATTCAGAACCTAGGTCCAGGTTGAATAATTAAAAAATTAACCGGGACTTAAACTAGAGGAAAACAATTATTACTTAATTATTTATTGGGTTATTTATTTAATTAAATCCCAAGAAATAAATAATTAAAGTTTAATTATTTTTTGGTTCATTTGGGTTCATTAATTATTTATTAGGTTATTTATTTAATCCCAAGGAAAATAAATAATGTTTATTATTTTTCTTGGACCCGAAAATCCCTTTTTTTTTCATTATTTAACCGACTCAATAACATGAAAAATAAAACAAAATAAAATAAAGCAAAAATATATACATGTCAAGGATGGAGAAGTATGTAATTTAAACCATTATTTTGACAAACATGATCTTAAAGTACCTAATCATTATTATAATTAATTATTCCCTTGGTACCATGAAGAATTAAGATAGATTCACTTCTTTGGTCAATCCATGAAATCACTATCCTCCAAATAAATTAGTATCACTTGGTCTGTTTCAACTAATTCACCCAAAAGACGCATTAAACACAATCTTTGATTAAATTTCCTTGGTCTGGCAAATTTAAAGCATGAAATTAATCAATAAATCCTTAGTCTGGCAGACATCAATTAACCTTTAATTACTCAATCCTCAGCAATTAACCTCTTTGGTCTAGCAAGTTAACAGCCAATAAATATGAACTTAATCAATTGCAACTACCATCAATCTCTTTGGTCTAGCAAGTTAATGAAAAGAAACAATCAACTAATCTCGTAATACGCCCAAGTAATTAAATACCAAGAAAAACAACCAATTAATCAAAAGATCAAATAACTCTAAAAATCATGAATACCTAAAACAATGTCAAATTACAATAAAACAATTAACATATTATTGTTCAAGAAAAAGAAAACAAAGTAAAAGAAAGCACTCATAAACAAGCCTTATTTTTCTTCCTTCGAAGATCTTCTTGCACAACCCTCATTGAATTAAAGAATTCCTCCTTTGATTTGAGTGATTTTCTATGATGATCAATGAATTTCCCCATTTTCTCTTTTGTTTTCCATCTATTTATAGGCTTAAGAAGTGCTTAAACTCATTGGTGTAAAATTCTTGGCCGAGTAGAAGTAGGAAAGTACTAAAACTCCACAAATTACCAAAAATTGCGTACAAAAATCAAGATCCTATCTTTTCCTCAAGGCACAGACGGCGCCGCCTTCGCTACTGGAGCCAATGTCGGTTGTGTTTTGTTTCTCTAGTCGTTCGCCGATTTTTTCTTGATTTCAGCACCATGTTGTCCAGAGTGCAGTCGGCGCTGCCTTGGCTACTAGAGCCGGCGCCGGTTCAGTTCTGTTCCAGTCTCGTTTCAACAATTTTTTGTCGCTTTGAAGTTTGTGTCATCAGCACATGGCCGACGCCGGTTCCTCTATCCTGGTCGGCGCCGCACTATTCTGTTTTGCGACATTTTTGCTTCGTTTTACCTCTAAAATCTGAAATAATGAACAAAATACCTTCCTAATGGTAAAATCTCAAATATGAAGGAATATGACTAGTTATTAAATAAAATATATCACAAAAGAGCCTCAAATAACTAGAAACATGACTAATTTAGGCCCTATCAAGGCACCCGAGAAGGTCACTGTTGCCCAATCCTTTGGTCGGATGACTAAAATGCTACGAAACCTGACAGAACGTAGGGCCTCACAAGGTGACAATGAGATTCTTGAGAGGTTCCTCAAGTTTTAACTAGCATTGTATTTTGGAGAGGCAAAATAAGAATAGAAAGCTAAGATATGGATTGAACAAATAGGAGACATCTTCCGCACTTTGCAGTACACAGAGGAAAGAATGGTGAGATTTGCAATATTTTGCTTAAGAGGACCAGCCTGAGATTGGTGGATGTTGATTCAAGAAGTTTGGGCACAAACTAAACAGGAATGGAGTTAGGACCATTTCTTGGAAGTCTTTCGGGCAGAGTTCATCCCATAATGGGTTATTGAGAAAAGAGAAGATGAGTTTCAAAACCTGAAGCAAGACAGCATGTTAGTGGCATAGTACGCAATGCAGTTTAGTAAATTATCAAAGTAATGTCGTTGTTGGTGGACATAGAGTAAAGTTGGACTCGTCAATTGTCAAGGGCTTGAGGTAAGAGTTAAGAAGGGCCCCAACACCGCATCTGCCAACCACTTATGCTACTGCTGTGGACGCTGCCGCTAAAATAGAAAATGAAAACAAGAGTCGACCAGTTGTGAGTACTTTCCCACCCAACAAGTGATTCCCCATGAAAAGGATAGTTGGACCGCAAGAGAGAAATAAAGGAAAGTAACTGAGGATAAACCCTATCAGGACCGGGTAGAACGAAGTGATTTGACACCACTGTGGGAAGAAAGGACACAAGGAAAAAGACTATTGGCATAAGGATACATGGTGTAAGGATACCACCAAAAGGTACTTTAACTGTGGGTACCCCAATCATTTTTGGGACAAGTGTCCAAAATTACAGTTCAACACTCGTGGTAATCTTGCTCTACCACTGAACTAAGTAAACCATGGTAACGCGCAGTCCACATCGGGAACAACTAGAAGCCACAGGTGAAAGCTAAAGTATTCGCACTGAATCACGGAGAAATAGGAGTTGACTCCACAGTGGTCGAAGGTATGCTTTCTATTCAGAATTGCAACATAAATGTGTCGGTAGATCCTGGTTCCATCTATTCATATTTGAATAAATCTTGTGCATGTAAGATGGGATTTTTTGGATTAGAATTGCCATATACACTTTTGGTTAGCACATTGATGCATAAATTTTGGGTGTATAAAAATAATTAAATTTAAATCCATCCCTTATTGATGTTTTAATTAAAATATTAATCCTAAATTATACATATGAGCAAATATACTCATCGCAAGCATAGTATAGGAAATTAACGACTATCGATCCTCAAAGGAACAAGTATACACTAATCACTTTTCATTCATTGTTTAACCAACTAAATAAAGTGATAAGATAATAATAAGAAAAATAAAGAAAAATATATTCAACTCAACGATGTCATAATATGCAATTTAGACAAATACTTTTGAAAACATGAGAGTGAATCATTTAGCAAATATGACAATCAATTATCATCTTGATCTCATGAAGGATTTAAAATAGATTCACTTCATTTGCAATTCATGGAATCACTAACTCCTAGTTAAATTAATGAACATATTATGTCTCAACCAATTTACCCAAAAGATGCATTAAAATCAATCCTCATATAAATCCCTATGTTCTAGGTGATTTAAAACATGAAATTGGTCAATAAATTCATATTCTAGAAATCATCAACTAACCTTTAATTACCTAAGTTCTTAACAATTAACCATTTTGTCAAGCAAGTTAAGAGATAACAAATATCAAATTAATTAATTGAAGTTAATATCAACCCTATTTTTCAAGCAATCTAATAACAAGAATCAATCAATCAACTTTGTAATAAAACAAGTAACAAAATCTCAAGACAAATAATTAATTGATTGAAAAGTTTAAATTAATTCAAGAAATCATGAATCACAAAAACAATGTCAAATTACAATAGAAAAATTAATTACATCATTATTTTAGAAAAAGAAAACAAAGGTAAAAGAAAAAACTCATAGACAAACCCTCTTTTTTCTCTTTGGGAACCTTCTTGAATAATACTCCTTGAATGATGAATCTCTCATTCTTTAAGTTCTTGGAAGTTTTGATCATTGGATTCACTACTTTCTTTTTTATTTTTTATTTTTGTCTTTATAAGCTTCCTTGATACTAAAATTCGCAGCTTAAGAAGTTTTGGCCCAATAGAATTCGAAAAATACCAAAATTCTTTGGAAGATACCAAATTTGTGTACAAAATTTGCCCTTTACAAATCAGACCTGGCAGCGGGTCACTTCAACCCACCTAGTGCCGAAGCATTATGGTGTGCTCTTGAATGTTGCTCTGTTTTTCTCTTATTACAACTCAAAGTTAAGCAAAATTTAAACTCTAATACAAGAGTTAGCCAACAACTTTTTCCATATGCATCATATCCCCTATATTCAAACTAGATGAGTCAAATAATACTCAAACACTAATACATAAACAAGATTAACTCAAATTCTCAAGTCTTATAATATCCCCATCAAATAAACCAATTTATTGATAAAAATCCACCAAGTGAATGAAAAAACTCATACCTAAGTAGGAAAGGTAATTACAACGTTGCTAAAGCAATGAACAACTACAAGATATTTATCCATAAAAATGTCACAGTGTACAAAAATGTATATGGAAAATATCTTCAATGCTAAACTCTCCCCCACACTTAAACTAGACACTGTCCTCAATGGCCAAAAACATACCAATGAAAGCAAAGCCAAAGGATCAAAATAAATAAAAGGAAAGAATAAAGAAAAGAAAATACTTCCATTGCGAATTAGTTCCAACACGTGTAAATCCACTACAAGAAGTCATGAGAGACGGTTCCCTAACTCAAAAGAAACAAAAAACAAAAAACATAAATCTAGAAAAAGAATAAGAAAACAAAAGAAAGGAAAAGATAACTAAAATTAAGAATTCAAAGAAAAAGAAATAAAAGAAAAGCAACAGAAAAAATAAAATAAAAGTGAGCAAGGAGTAAATCAAAAGTCCTCAAATGCATCATCATCATCAACATCATTAAGATCTTCGGCGGCTCCACTAGTTGATGCACCAGTGGATTGTTGGATCAAAGTCTCTAATTTATGCTCTTGGACATCTTGACGTTGATAGAGGTCAGCAATAGAGTCTTGCAAGTAGAGGTGGATGGTTGTCTGGGTCTCGAGTCCAAGGCTCAACTGCTCTAGTTGGGCCTCTACTCGTGTCTCAAAATCAGCACTAGATTGCAAACTACTGCCATGGGTGCGAGGTCAATTAAGCTACTCCTTGGCTTATCCTCATTAGGGGGAAGTTCCACTGTCCCGGATGCTGGACCTTATAAGGCTTCTTCCACTTCTTCTCTCTCTCATCATATCTATAGATGCACTGAACCAAAGTATGATCGTTCACTAAGTCCCAGTCAGTGGTTGGTTCACTAATCTCTCCATCCAAACTTGCTCCAAAGTCTTGTAAGATACTCATAATGACCAAGGGAAATTTTAGAATTTTAGCTGAGATGCGAGAGTAAACAACCTTCCGCGTGGACTGAATAATAATAAAAGTAAGGGGGATAGGCGCACTCCTCATCATCTTATCAAGAATGTAAACATCAAGGACCCTAGACTCATTGAAACCACTAGCATCAGGATAAACATTAAAAGAGAAAATGTAGACTAGGGCACGTAACTGAGCCTCAAGATCATTAGAGTAGTAGCAATACTAGCCTATTTATCCCTTTCTCCACATCTGCAAACTAGTCCCAACAACACTCACATCCCAAGTAAGATCAGAAAGAATCCTTTGATTATTATGGTCCACAGCTATCCATGGACCATCATCAGATACACCCAAGATCCTTGCTAGTTTAGCCTATCAAACTCAATAGGTACCCACTTGACTATGGTAGAAATAACCTGGAGGTTAGGTTTCTTCTTGTCCTGCATGTTAGTATAAAACTCTCTTACCCTCAATGTACAGTAAGCTCTCCCAAGTCTTATGATAGGCTCCCAACCCAGTCTCCTAAACGTAGTGGAAAGCTGCAATGAATTATCGACGAAAGGCTTGTATATCTTTTCCACTATGATTTTGTTATGCTAGTGACTTTGGTACCATATTTGACATGTAAGATCAAAGAATTAGGTAGGTTGGATAGGTAGGGGCTTAAAGGATGATGCAGAAGAAGATGAAGCTTTAGCTCTCTTGGCCCCAGGTGCCATTCCCTTAGGTCTCCTAGACACGATGAAGATATAATGATAGATAAAGGTAGGATAAAGAAAGAAAGATAGAACACCCTCAAGATCGCTCCTTACTACACAATAAACACAACCCTCATTCTCATAGTTACAATACCCACTCAACTCAATCAGCACCTCAGTATGCCACAAAACACCCTACCAATACAACATAAATTCTCCTAACTATACTTGTAAAAAGATAGCCATTATCCAAGCCCAAACATAATATCAATTCCCATGATTAAATTAGCAATGCAATGCATGTTATAATGTAAGGCTCATAATCATAATGTCAAGTTAAACATAAACAAGTATCTCTAAATCTATGAAGAACATGTCTTGGTAGGCTTAAAATTACACACATTAGAGGCATGCTCAATAGCTATCAAAAAGATGTAGGACATGAATTATGAAAAACGTTAGAAGGGGGTGAATAAGGTTTTTGGAAAATTTAAAATACTTTTAAGAAAAAGATCTAATTTTCAAAATCCTCATTTTGTTTTAGAGATTGAGGTGTTTACTAGTTATGTAAAGAAGAGTTTTGTTCAGCCTTAAGGAGACATCTAGGATCTTAATGATATGAGACAAAAGATGTGCAATCAATACAAGAATAAAGATGGGTTGGTGAGAATCATAAATATTTCTTTTGAATTATTGAAAACATTGAGAAGAGAGGTTCGCACACCGTCAGAATTAAATGCAAGGAAGATGAACAAGAGATTTATAGTAGTTCAATCTTCAAAGATCTATATCTACTACCTTAAGCTCATACTTAAGGATTTTAAACCAGATCTCTATAAACTCAGTCAGCTCATTGGTATTTGTCTACACCAATTACACAAGAGGATCACCACACTTGGTTTTATTCAAACCTTTCAATCAATTACAAATCAAGGCTCACCCTAAAAGAGTTTTACACCATAACCTTGATATACAAAAAGGATTATTGGAATGAAACAGAGATATCTCACACTTTTGAGCAAATGTGCAAACGATTGAGCACTAATAGCTTTTACCTTTTGAAGCAATTTGATTTCTCTTTGAAGCACTAATGAAAAAGGAGATTTTTTGCTTTCTAAAGTGTAAGAGTGTTTCTTAGGAAGATAGCACAACATTCTATTTTAAAATTGAGTTTTGAAAGCTTTTATAAAAGTAAAAAAGTAACACAACAATGGCTAGAAATGGCTAGTTTCTCACTGTTAGATTTTTCAGAGTTTTGGACTCAAGGATCGGATGAGGGTGTATCCAAAAGGTGAGTCTAAAATAGCACTTTTTTAGACAAAAACATTTTGACACTGTTCATAGAGTTTTGGACAAAGGTTTTGGATGTAGAGCCATATAAATTACTCAATCCAAAATTCTGAAGACTTAATACTTTGAAATCTTTTTGTTTGTGTGCTTCAAGGTAGAAATAAATTAAATCATAAGATAAAGAAGACTTAGGAATTTACACAATAGACCTTAACAAATGATTCCTAGTCTATAATTCTTCCACAAGGACTTTTTGGTATGCAATCTCTTAAGCTTGTCTTCTACTTGATCACCTATTCTTGGATTCCATGGCTTAAGAGTTGCTTAGCAATCTCATTTGTACACCTTAGAAGAACTGGTGTCAAACATGTCTTATCATATATAGATCATTCAAGTTAGTCCTCATCAATGTTTGTCATAAGTCAAAATACAGGAGAATGCCCTTATAGCTAACAATCTCCCCCTTTTGAGTGATGACAAACTTGATGAGATTTTGATATAAAAATAATGATATATACTGTGCGGACATGTTAGATCGAGAGAAATAAGATTATTTTTCTTTGAAATGCAATATCTCATTATAAGACTCAAAAAGTGCATATGATGTTAAGATAGAAAATTAATAAACATGGCTCAATAAGCTTATGGCCCAACCTTCTTCCTTATCTTTATTCCTTCCATCAAAGGACTATTTCAGAGGGAAATAGCCGCAAATAGTAGTCACAAAAAATGTATAAATATATACATGTGGAGGTATAGAAGATAAATTATAAGATGTAATACTCCCCCTTAGTATGTGCATATATGAATCACAAGATATAAAGCTATGAAGTGCATTTTGAGAGTAAGATTGGATTCCAAAAGTTTGGACTTCCAAAACGTGCATCCAAAATAGGAGAAATGAGGCAGAAGCTAATCTTTTAAAAGGACATTTTTAGACTTAAGGTTTTAGATTTCCAAAACATGTATTCAAAATAGGATAAAATTAGATAGAAGCTAGCCTTTTAAGAACTTAGTTTTTTACTGGACTTTTAAAGAAATGTGAGTCCAAAACTCCCACTGAGTATGTGTAGAGTAAAAAAAAAAAAAAAATTACGAGAACATACATCAATGGTTTTTCTGGAGTTTGTTTGAACTTATTATTTTCAAGAAAATTTCAGCATGAGAAATATTTTATTATTTTTTTTATAACATCCAAGGAGAGAAAAGACAGATTTCATAGATGTTCATTTGAATAACCTCATCATCCAAACAAACATTTTACAAAATGCACATCATAACCATGTTCAAAACTGATCATTCAATCAAATCTCAATCAGTCAGAATGCACAATAAACTCATATCCACATTTCAATCTCCTTAGTCCATGATAACAACAACTCAACATGGTCTCCACCAATTCTCTATCAAGTCACCCAATTCTTCGTCAGTATTTTCAGGCCATAACTATAAACATTCATAAGACTCATAAACTAACATACAACCTTAATATATTCATGATTCACAATCTATATTTATAAAGGCAAAAACCAGTGAAAAGGATATCATGATAGCAAAAAACTTGCATAGCATAATACATTAACACTGTTTGATCAACCCAAATCCTAACAATATATAACAATGTATTTCATAGAATCACTATCAAAAGTCAATAAACCATTCAATCATATTATATAACAATGTATTTCCTAGAATCACAATCATAAGTCAATAAACCATTCAATCACAATCCATTTTTCTCCCCCTTTGTCATCAATCAAAATACAGAAAGGATAGAATAAAGAGATTAAACAAAAACTTATGGACAAGAGTAGATATATATTAGTAGATAGATCAGTAGGGGATAAATGCAGAAATAAATTATTCAAGTACTAGTGTAGAAATTATAGAATTGATTGTCAATGAGAAAGCAGTAAAATGTGTTCAAGCATAAGAATTCTTGTAAGCAGCCCGCAGAAGTGGTCAGCAGGAAATGTAAATTGTTGTTGACTTAGTTCAGGCACCCCTTTTGGAATGCTGGCCAGCAATACATCTGGACTTTCGTTTGACCAGCATATGTTTCTGCCTTTTACCAAATGAGCTGCCAGCTATGGCCGGTTTGGGAGTAGGTACTATAGTAGGGGTAGGTGGTGCTGACTGTTCCTTATGCACGTGTGTCTGCCTTTCTTTTTCATTGTCCTTAGGTGTCTTGCCAAGGTTTTTGTCATTCAATTTCTCTTCAATCTAGGTGGCTTTCATTTCTTCATCCTTCTTCTCACTTTCCTTCACAGTGTCTTGTTCATTATCATTTTCTTCATCTTGGGCAGTTTGTTCTTTAGTTATTTGTTCTCGAGATGGTACTAATTTCTCAAGAATGGTTTCAGCCTTTTGATCCTTCTCTTCCACAGCAGTTAGCTTGTATCTAAAATTTTGGATTTCTGAGCTGAGGCTATCAACCTAACAGCCAACAAATTTATGGCTTCCAGAATGCTCTGATTGATGCCAGTGTCATGAATTTTCTATTTTCTCTTGCTAGAAGACTCTTCTTGAGTTTCTATCTCAACCTTTTTTTTTTTGCTCCTGCAGGTTGAGTAGTTTTGCCTTCGGCCTTAACTTTTAATGGTCTTTCCTTTTCATTGTCGAAAGCATCTCTGATCTGCATCGACTCATTATCCATTCGCACATATCCCATTTTCTCAAAAGATTCAAAGCTGTAAACATTCATATTTGAAGGAGCAAGGGTGATCGAACTCAAATCAACACTGAAATATCTGAACACTGTAGTTAATAAATTTCCGTAGGGCAGGGTTTTACTTGAGGTATTCATTGTTTGCATCATCAATTTCGCAACAAGAAATCCAAAGCTTATTGGCCTATTCTTGAATAGCGCCAACATTATTACCATCTGCATAATGTTTATAGAAGTTTTGTGACCAAAGCTTGGAACCACCATGGTTGAAACCATATAGTGCAGAATTCTACCAGGTCCATTTAACTACTTAGTGTTCCTTTTGCTTGAATTCTTAAAACTCCTCCCGCCAGTAAATGTTTCTTTCAAATTTCCCCAAATCAAATAGATCAGTTCCCTTCGGGAACTTGTTCAGATAACAAAACTGAATGCCTCCATCTCTAACACCATATATTCTATTCAATAAGTGATGATCAAACTCAAGGTTCTTTCTTCCAACTCTTGAAGTGTACCACCAGACCATAAAACCCCCTCTAGTCTCCTCTAATCGGCCCTTTCTCAAATTTGCATAAAATTCCCATACAAGAGTAGTGAACATTTTTTCATCAATAAATAATAGGGCTCCCCACCTAAAAGACTCAAGAATATTCAAAATATTTGTTAAATTTAGGAAAGACTCTAGATTAGCATGGTAACAAACAATCACAATTTGGTTTCTTGAAACCCAATCATTAAAGTCGGATTCACTTTTAGAGTCAAGAAAATGGAGTACCTGGGTCTCAGAACTTTCTTGTTCTGGAGTTGATTCTGAAGAATCAGTCTGAGAAGCTGGGAGTTCAAGAACGACTTCCTTTCCTTTCTCCTTTGCAATTAATTTTGTCTCAGCAGCCAATTTCTTCTTTATTATTGTAGTGATTTTCTAGGCTTTCTTTGACTTTGGTTTGGTCAATTTTGGATATTTAACCATTGTGATAAGAAGGTAGAAGCTTCGGCTTTTAGTTTTTCAGAGAGAGAATGGAGAAATTTTGAAGAGAGAAAGATAGAGCTCTCTATTGGCTTTAGAATATGAGGAAGAAGAGAGAGAAAAGCTATTTGTGGTTTCCTAAGAGGTTGTGAAGAGAAGTACAATCAAGTACATTGGAAAGTAACTTTCATCAGAGATTTTAAAGGCTATATTGAAGAAGCGCTAGTATTTTGAATTTCATAAAGAATAATATGGAAGTAGTCATTTTTAAAAAACATACGAAGCATCAGGTTGTTTTCGTTTTGAATTAAGGCTCTATCCAAAATTTTCATCCAATTTTTTTTTTTTAAATTAGAGTTTTAGAAGATGAATTTTGGATTTACTCTTCGAAGTACTGTATCTAAAGTCTCTCTCTAAAATTATATTTCTTTAGAAACTTGCAAAAATAGACAGTTAATTTTTTCCAAATAAAACTTTAGTCGCACAATTTTTGTGATGCCCAATCCTTATCTCAAAAGAAGAATCTATCTTTAGCTAGGGATTGTGTGAATACATCTGTAAATTGATAATTAGTGGGGATATACTCTACAAAAACATCACCTTTAAGCACATGATCTCTAATAAAATGATGCTTAACCTCAATATTCTTAGTTCTAGAATGTTGAATAGGATTTTTTGTTAAATTAATTGCACTTGTATTATCACATAGTATAGGTATGCAATTGTAATTAAGACTAAAATCAAGCAATATATTTTTCATTCACAAGATTTGTGTACAATAGCTCCCTGCTACAATATATTCAGCCTCGGTTGTGGATAAGGATACATAAGTTAGTTTCTTGCTATGCCATGACACTAGAAAATGTCCGAGAAATTGACAATACCAGCTAGTGCTTTTTCATTCAACTTTTAGCCTACATAATTTGCATCAGTATAGCCTATAAGATCAAAAGAGTTAGTTCAAGGATACCATAAACCATAATCATGTGTTCTAACAGGTATCTAGGGATACGTTTCACAGCGTATAAGTGAGATTTTTTCAGACATGATTGAAATTTAGCGCAAAAACAGACTGAAAACATAATATCTGGTCGGCTAGCAATAAGATATAGCAAACTCCCAATCATACCTCTGTATTTTGCTTCGTCCACTTTCTTATCCTTTTCATCCTTGTCAAGTTTTAGAGTAGTGTTCATAGGTGCACCGATTTCTTTGGCTTCGTTTATACCAAACCTTATGAGTAGTTCCTTATTGTACTTAGATTGATTTAGAAAAATTCCATCCTTGGTTTATCTAATTTACAATCCGAGGAAGAAGTTGAGTTCTCCCATCATGCTTATCTTGAATTCTTGTTGCATAGTCTTGGCAAACATCTTACACAAGGATTCATTAGTAGCACAAAAAATAATATCATCTACATAAATTTTGACAATGAAAAGATCATCGGAATTTTCTAATCTAATAAATAATGTAGTGTCAATTAAGCCTCTTGAAAAACCTTTTGAGAGTAAGAATCCACTATACCTTTCATACCAAGCTCGTGGGAATTGTTTTAAACCATAAAGAGCCTTTGAGAGTTTGAAAACATAATTTGGAAAGTGCTCATAAATAAAACCGAGAAGTTGTTCTACATATACCTCCTCTTCAATAAAACAATTTTAAAAGGCACTTTTAACATCCATTTGATAACGCATAAAATTTTTGAAAGATGCAAAGGCAAGTAACATTCTAATGGACTCTAATTGAGCAATGGGGGCAAATGTCTCATCATAGTCAATGCCTTCTTTTTGATTGAATCATTAGATAATAAGTCTAGCTTTATTTCTAATCACCACTCCATGTTCATTAAGTTTATTTTTGAAAATCCACTTGTTACCAATGATCGGATGATCAAGTGGTCTAGGGACGAGTTTCCAAACTTTAATTTCTCTAAAATTGGTTTAGCTCATCTTGCATAGCTACGATAAAAAAATCATCATGCAAAGCCACATTAATACAGTTAGGTTCAACACTCAAAAGTAAAGCAAAACTGTCTACAAAGTACTGTCTAGTTTTAACCCCAGAGCTAGGATCACCAATAATTTGTTCTTTTGGATGACCAGTTTTGTACTTCCAATCTTTTGGTAGCCCTTGATCAGCATGTTCTTCAGTTTCTTACTTACTTTGTTCAGCTTGTTACTCTTTTAATTCTTCTTCTTTGGCATGAATGTCCATCGATAGAGCTTTGTGTTGTTCTTTGCCTTTTTTCTTTTGAAATCACTACATCATCATCATCTTTCCTTGATGTACATATATTAGATTCATCAAAGACAACATATGCGGATTCTTTCACACATAGAGTTCTTTTATTTTACACTTTATATGCCTTTTTATTAGAAGAGAGTTCTCACAAATCATGGATCTAGCCATTTCTTATAAGGTTCTATTTCTCCTTTCAACAATGCCATTTTGTTAGGGGGTTTTAGTTACTGAAAAGTTGGGAAAAATTCCATTTTCGTCACAGAAATGTATAAACTCATGGTTGCAAAATTCTCTACCATTATCACTTCTAATTGAAATCAATTTTCATCCAAGGGAATTTTGAACACGTTTGAATAGTCTAGAAAATTCAGAAAAATGCCTCATCTTTTTGTCCAAGAAATAAAGTCCAAGTAAATTTTATGAAATCATCAACTAGAATAAAAGCATATCTCTTACCACCCAGGCTAGTGGTCCTCAATGGTCCAAACAAATCCAAATGTATCAATTCAATGGGTTTTGATGTAGAAATCAATTTCTTGGGTTTAAAGGAGGTTTTGATTTATTTTTCAAATTGGCATGTATCACATATTCTAATTTTATCAAACTTCATTTTGGGCCGTCCTCACACAAGCTCTTTTGAAGACAATTTGTTCAGCAAATCAAATGATAGATGACCTAGCCTTCTATGCCAAAGATAGCCATCATTATTATGCACAGAAACACATCTAATATCATGAGTCATAAGATCATTAAGATAAAATACATATACATTCCCAACATAATTGGCAACAAAAATTGTTTCATTACTAGAGCTGTCCATAATAGAGCAAGAATCTTACTAAAAAATAACTTTGCAACCATTTCACATAATTGACTAATGCTAAGCAAGTTGTATTTCAGCTCATCAATCAATAATACTTGTTTGATAATGGTTGAAGATCCTTTACCAATATTACCTATGCTAAGTACTTTTCCTTTCTTATTATCTCCAAAGGTAACAGACCCATCATTTGTAGCTTGAATATCTTCTAATAGGGGTGAATTTCTGGTCATATGTCTTGAGCATCCACTATCTAAGAACCACTTTGTGAAACTCATTTTGTCTAGTGAATGTACTTATATATGAGATGGGATAGTGATTTTTGGTGCCTATATTTTCTTAGGTCCATAGGGGTTAGTAATGATTCTTTTTATTCTCTAATCAATTTTCATTCCTAATCCAATGCTTTTCCTAATATGACACCTAGATGCATTGTGCCCATTTTTACCACAATAAGTGCAACATGTGTAATTTGTTTTTGAGGAGCTTGCTCTCACAAAATAAGACTTGCATTTTCCTATTTTGTGCACGTTACAATAGCCAATGCCATTTTGGTTTCCAGCCATCCATTGTACTCCTTGAAGTTTATTCAGATTGCTTTAGCCATTAGTGAATTTTTCAATACCAGTAGTGAGATCATCAACTTTTATTTTCATATTATCAAACTCACAAATCATGATTTCAAGAGATGAGACTTTATCACACAAGCATTTATTTTTAAGAGTAGAACAGTTCAAGAAGGTAGAAGTGATTTGTTTTTCAACATTCAAGCAGCACATGAAGTCAAGCAAAATTTTGTTCCCATTTACCCAATTGTCATTCTCATTTGATAATAAATCAATTTTCACTTTCATTTTCTTGTTCCTTTTTGACGATATTTTCAGTTCATGGAATATATCAATAAGAAGTTCATTTGGATCATCAATATTATCACAAGTAGAGTCATGCAATTCAACTACAAGGTTAGATGGAGAGGAGTTTACCTTATCCTCTACTGCCATGAAGCATATGTTAGCTATTTCATTATTAGAATCTCTGTTTTCCTCATATTCGGACTCATTTTGATCTCAAGTTTCCATCAGTCATTTTCCTTTCTTTGTTTTCAAATCCTTATTTTTCTTTTTGAGTATCTTGGCTTCTTTCTTTTTGGCTATTGGGCAGTCAGCAATGAAGTATTTTATACTCTTACATTTATAGCATTGAGGATTGAATGATGAAGTTTGTTCCTTCATTTTTAACGAATTTTTTACCTCTTCTGAAGTTTCCTTTTCTGAACATCTTTCTGAATTTTTTTGCAATGATGGCCAAATCTTTTGTATCCACTTCAGTTCCATCGTTACTATCAGATTGACTGTTGTCAGCATCATCATCAACAACTTTCAGTGTTGTTCCTCTTTTGCCTTTGTCATTGCCATCGAATTCTTGAAACCTTTTGAGTTTCATTTTATAGGTTCAGAGAGAGCCAATTAGTTCTTCAATGGGTAAGGTTTTCAAATCTTTTGATTCCTCGACAACCAGATCTTTAGGTTGCCAACTCTTTGGCAAGGTATCCAAAATTTTTCTATTTTGTTCACCAAGAGAATAGCTTTTCCCATAAGCTTTATGTCCATTTGTAATATTTGTGAATCTAGTGAATATATTGGTTATGCTTTCATTTGTCTTCATAGTAAATAATTCATAATCATGAATTAAAAGCCTAAGCTTTGATTCCTTCACTTGATTTGTCCCCTCATGGGTGACTTCAAGCAATCTCCACATGCCATAGGCTAAATCACAGCCACTTATCCTGTTATACTCAATGGCATCAAGGGCACAACGTAGAATGTTCATAGCTTAAAAGTTCAATGTCATTTTGCCACTATCTTCAACATCATATTCTTCACTCTGTTTGGGAACTCTTCGACCTTCAACGCTTCTAGAAGGAACATATGGTCCTTTCTCAATCAAACTCCATAGCTCAAAGTTAATTGAGCAAACATAGATCTTCATGCAATTTTTTTAGAATGTGTAATTGCTCCCAGTGAATAGGGAAGGTCTATTTGTCGATGATCTCTCGATATAGGGAAGAGAGAAGATATTTGCCATAAGGATCTTTTTTACAATGCTGTTTAGCTAAAGAAGAGTAGACCAATCCTCTGGTACCAATTGTAAAACCTTAGAGGGGGTGAATAAGATTTTTGGCAACTATAAAACACTTTTTAGAAAAAGATCTAATTTTTGAAATCCTCCTTTTGTTTTAGAGATTTATGTGTTTGCTAGTTATGCAAAGAATAGTTTTGTGTAGCCTTAAGGAGACATCTAGGATCTTAATGATATTGGACAAGACATGTGCAATCAATACAAGAATAAAGATGGGTTGGTGAGAATCATAAAGATTTCTTTTGAATGATTAAAAACATTGAACAAAGAGGTTTGCACGCCATCAGAATTAAATGTAAGGAAGATGAACAAGAGATTTATAGTGGTTTGATCTTCAAAGATCTATATCCACTACCTTAAGCTCACACTTAAGTATTTTAAACCAGATCTCTATAAACTCAGTCAGCTGAATAGTATTTATCTATACTAATTATACAAGAGGATCAGCACACTTAGTTTTACCTAAACCCCTCAATCAATTACAAATCAAGGCTCACTCCAAATGAGTTTCACACCACAACCTTGATATACAAAAAGTATTATAGGAATGAAACAGAGATATCTCACACTTTTAAGTAAATGTGAAAACAATTGAGCACCAACAGCTTTTACCTTTTGAAGCAATTTGATTTCTCTTTGAAGCACTAATGAAAAAGGAGATTTTTTTTTTCTAAAGTGTAAGAGTGTTTCTAAAAAAGACAGCACAAAAATTTACTTTAAAATTGAGTTTTGAAAGCTTTTATAGAAGCAAAAAAGTAAGACACCAACGGCTAGAAACGACTAGTTTCTCGCTGTCAGATTTTTTAGAGTTTTGGACTCAAGAATCGAACGAGGGTGTGTCCAAAAGGTGAGTCAAAAATAGCAATTTTCCAGGCAAAAACATTTTGATACTGTTCACAGAGTTTTGGACAAAGCTTTTGGATGCAGAGCCATCTAATTACTTAATCCAAAATTTTGAAGATTTAATACTTTGAAATCTTTTTGTTTGTGTGCTTCAAGGTAAAAATAAATTGAATCATAAGGTAAAGAAGACATAGGAATTTACAGAATATACTTTAACAAACGATTCCTAGTCTATGATTTTTCTACAAGGACTTTTTGGTATGGAATCTCTTAAGCTTGTCTTCTACTTGATCACCCATTCATGGATTCCATGGCTCAAGAGTTGCTTAGCAATCTCATTTGTATGCCTTGGAAGAACTGAGGCCAAACATGTCCTGTCACATAAAAATCACACAAGTTAACTCTCATCAATATTTTGTCATAAGTTAAAACATTAGAGAATGCCCTTAGGGCTAACAAATTGTATCAATCAAATATTATTGTTAATCATATACCCATGTTAACTAAACTTGAAAAAAAGCAAAATTTTCATCCAATCCATCAAACTAAGAAAAAATGAGAATTTTCGAACCATAATCCACATCAAAATATCCAATAATTAATCTAAAAAATTAAACTGTAGAAAATGCAGAAAAATCATACCATAATGATATCTAATGTATGGGCAATGATCTTATGCAAAGAGATTTAAAAAATTGTGCACCAAGTAGATGGATTGAAAAATGGATTTTGCAAAGAAAGATTGGATTTTTCTTGATTTCAATCAAAAACTTCAATAATAAAGCAATGATTTTATGTTTGGAAGGTGTTTTGGAGGGATAGAAAATGACTCGGTTGCTTTTTGAAGTCGGACCTGGCGATGTGTTGATAGAACAAAATCGGGGGAGATGAAGGAATGTTTTAAAAATGGCCAAAAGTGGCCGTGGGAAGCCTTATGGCCGAAGGGACCTAGTGCCAGGTCCGAGTGCTACACCTGGCATTAGGTCCAAGTTATCTCAGCGCAATTTCTTTAGCCAGGCTGGCCTGGCGCCAAGGCTATAGTTCGGGCTCGGCACTAGGTCATCTCTGGCCGACCAAAAATATTTTATTTATTTAGTTAATTAATAAAAACAACCACAATTAAAACCATGAAATCATAAAGAAAATTCATTCTAAAAATTTAAAGAATAGAAAAATAACTAAAAGCACACAAGAATTAAAGAGATGACCCAAAAACCAAAAGCAGTAAAAATTATCTTTTTCCACAGTCTTGGTCACGTGGATTGGTCTCAGTGTTTCTTGGAAGGGATCCCGTTTGATGGTCTCCAAGGAGTTTACCTAGTTGTCTAGTTTAATTCTCAAGATTCCGCATGAACACCTCTAAATTCCTCGTGGTTGCATTCACTCCTTGAAACCGTGTTTCCGTGCTACTTTCCATTTGATTAACTAAGTACTCCAATGATGGCTTAGGTGGTAGTGCATTGTAAGGCAAGGGAAGTTGAGTCCTTTGATTTCCTCCAAAGTTAGAAGAAGTCTGCCTAGGTTGTTTTGATTGTTCCATAAGAAATTAGGATGGTTCCTCCAACCAGGGTTGTAAGTGGTACTCTAAGGATTATTACCCTGTCGTCTATTGCCCACAAATGCAGCTTGTTCTAACGACTCTTGGGATGACTCTATACTTTGGCAGTCATAGTTTGGATGCCCTTCCCTACAAAAATCACAACTAACATTTATTACCTATCCTTGGGAAGGAGACATCACTATTTGCCCCATCTTTTATGTCAATGCCTCCACCTTAGCCTCCAAAGTTGCCATTACATCCACCTTATGCACTCCATAAACACAAGTTTTTGATCTTGCACTACCCCATGTATAGTTATTTGTCGCAAGATTGTCAATCTAATTAAACACCTCCTCTAGGGTCTTAGAATTAATGCAGCCTCTTGCAGATGCATCAACCATTACTTTGTAGCAAAGCTTAAGTCACTATGAAAGATTTTCATTTCCATACCTAGCTTAAACCCATGATGGGGACACTTTCTAAGCATCTTCTTGAACCTTTCCTAACACTCATAAAGATTTTCAAATTCTAAATGTTGGAAGGCAAAAATATCAGTCCAAAGCTTTGATGTTCTAGTTGGGAGAAAATATTTTGCTAGAAATTTTACAGCCAAAGCATTACAAGTGGTAATGGATTTGGCTGGCAAAGACTTCAACTAAGATTTCGCTCTATCTCTCAAAGAAAAGAGAAAAAGTCTTAGTTTGATGGCCTCTTCAGAAACCCCATTCATCTTAAATATATCACAAATTTCTAAAAAGCTCACAATGTGGGCATTAGGAACTTCCTCAGGTAGCCCATCAAATTGTACCATGTTTTGAATCATTTGAATAATATTGGGCTTTATTTCAAAGTTGTTGGCTTCTATCCTAGGTCTCATAATATTTGAGCCTATACCCGAGATTGCAGTCTTCACAAAATCATCTATAGTCCTCCTGTAAATTCCACCAATACCACTATTATTTGGTTGGTTAACCTCCATATCGTCTCTTACCTTTTGTCTAACCACTCTTTGAATCTTTGTTAATGTCATCTCGATCTCAGGATTATGATCTACTACGTTGTCTTTAGATCATTGGGTCATACACTAAAAGGTAAGATCTATAGAAAATAGAAGATAATGAGATTTTAGAATTTACAAGTTAATCAATTCTTATATACTCACGAATTGGGTTACTCAAGTTACAACATCTAGTGGAATTAGGGAATTACAATTGTACAAAAAAAAAAAAAAATGGCACATATTCATACAAGAAACATATATACATATTCATATATTTATGTATAGATATATAAACATATAAACATGGTTAAATCAACAAAATCCAAACTTTCATGATATTGTCCCCGGTAACAACGCCAAAAATTGATGTGAAAATTTTAAGTGCATAAAAATTATTAAATTTAAATCCATCTCTTAGCTAAATTTTAATTAAAACATTAATCCCAAATTAGACATATGAGTAAGTATACTCATTGCAAGCATAGTATAGGGAATTAACGAGTATCTATCCTAAAAAGAACAAGTACACACTAATCACTTTTCATTCATTGTTTAACCGACCTAATAAAGTGATAAGATAATAAAAAGAAAAATAAACAAAAAATATATACAAATCAAGGATGTGAAAATATGCAATTTAGACAAATACTTTTGAAAACATGACAATGAATTATTCAACAAATATTACAATCAATTATCATCTTGGTCTTATGAAGGATTTAAAATAAACCCACTTCACTTGCAATCCATGGAATCACTAACTCCTAGTTAAGTTAGTGAACATATTTGTCTTAACCAATTTACCTAAAAGATGCATTAAAATGAATTCTCATAAAAATCCCTATATTCTAGATGATTTAAAACATGAAATTAGTCAATGAATCCATATTCTAGCAATCATCAACTAACATTTAATTACCCAAGTTCTTGATAATTAATCCCCATTTCAAGCAAGTTAAGAGATAACAAATATGAAATTAATTAATTGAAGTCATTATCAACCTCTTTTTCAAGCAAGTTAATTACAATAATCAATCAATCAACTTCGAAAAAAAAAAAATAAGTAATCAAATCCCAAGACAAATAATCAATTAATAAAAAAGACTAAATTACTTCAAAAAATCATAAATCCCAAAAAAAATGTCAAATTATAGTGGAAACATTAATTACATTATTATTCTAGAAAAAGAAAACAAATGTAAAAGAAAGAACTCATAGACAAGCCCTCCTTCCTTTTTTGGATACCTTCTTGTATAATGCTCCTTGAATGATGAATCTTTCATTCTTTGAGTGATTGGAAGGTTTGATCCTTGGATTCACTACATTCGCTTGCATTTTTCTTATCTTTATAAGCTCTATTGATACCAAAATTCATAGCTTGAGAAATCTTGGCCCAGTAGAATTCGAAAAATATCAAAATCCTTTAAAAGATATCAAATTCGTGCACAAAATTTGCTCCTTACAGATCATACCTGGTGTCGGGTCACTTGTACCCACCTGGCACCACGTGCATTCTGGTGTGCTCCTACATGTTCCTCTGTTTTTATCTATTTTTCCAAAACAAACTTGGCATGTGGTGCATTACCTAAACCTGGCACAAGGTACATTCTAGAAATTTTCAGTTTTTGCTCGAAATCTCTTAAATCTTAAACAAATTCATCCAAAACTCTTTCCACAAGCAAAATGTTAAATATGAAGGAATATGTCGAGTTATTACATCAAAAGTATCTCAATTTAGCCTCAAATATCTAAAAAACAAATAGTGATAAATTTAGCCTCTATCACACGCCTTTGGGGAAATCTGTATATGCATGAGAAATTATTAATGTTAGTGTTGTGCTATAGAGGCAATCACTTGTACATTGTATATGACACATTTCATTTTAATAAAAGGCATTATTTATCTTACAATTTCTTTTGTTTACTTTAAGTAATATAACTGTACAATAAAATCCCTAGTACAACACTGTGTTAAGGAAATCATGATAGAGATCATGATATGAGATTCCTACTACACTTGATGATGTTAATATTTAAATTGTCCCTAGTCATAGTATTAACGAGACAGGATATCATTAATGCATTAAGACTAGCATATGTTAGACTTTCTGATTTGATCAGGCGGTGATTCTCATATCCGTGAGTATTGAGATACTCAAAGTTAATACATGGATGCTTGTTAATGGAATAAGTTCATTGGATGACCTAGCTTCGAGATAATCACATGGATAACTATTTAGTGCCAGTGATATAATCTCAATATAGCAAACGTGTAAGTATCCTTAAACTTATGATCTCCAAGGTACTTTGTTTGTTGAGTATTGTACTTTAATTCCAATCTCTGGAGCTCGATCGAGGGCTGCCTATAGGATAGATATTGGGTACATTGTGGGGTAAATGAAAGTAGTTGAGAGGGTCAATAAAGGATTCACCACTCCTAATAATAGGGGCGAATATCTCACGGCCACTTGTAGGAATTACTACTCGAAAAGTCCTTGGCCAAGGCGATTGTGTATTGGAAACAGTTCCAATTGACACACATGTAGAGTAGTGGGTTTCTGGTACAAGTACTATTGTATTTGGGTCAGAATTAATTCTAGAGGGAGTTTGGCACTAATTCCGTACTCCAAACCTAATGAGATATTATATGCTGAAAGGAGTTAATTTCACTGAAGTTTGTTATTGAAGGGTTCATGTCAATCCACTTGACTTCCTAGACTCTTGGGTGGTCATGATGTGTTGCTAGATACCGCTCATGATCTAGGAATATATGTTTATTAATTGATGAATTAATAAACCAATCTTAATTAGAATTAATATGATTAATTCTAATTAATTATAGATTATTAATCTCAAAGACGTTTAGATTAATTCATGTTCGCTACCAATTGATTGGGAACCCTAATAGGTCACACACAATAGAGGATTATATACTCAAGATGTTATTTGATAACATAGAGGGGGGGTTAATTGCAAGAAAGAGAAGTTGTTATGGACAAATTATAATTAGTTATAATTTGTGGTCCAAGTTGTAATTGTGGGAACTTGATGTTTCCAATTACTATTAGGAAATTCTAATTGTTTTAGAATTTCAGTGGATTTTGGAACATACATTGGATATGCTCGAAACTCTAATCCAAGTGTGATTCACACGAAAATAGGAGCCACAAAACACACGATCTTCTCTCTCTCTCTCTCTCTCTATCGTTTTGCTGAAAGCGTGGAGAAGCCCTAGCCACCATCTTTTTCTACTAGCATAGGAAATTTTGGTGCTTCAATATTCCTCTGTGTAGATTACTGTTAGAGATAATCATACACTATGATTATAGTGGTTAGACGTTCAACCCACATGGAGTTTGTACAAGAGGATTGCTGGATCGCGCCTCGACCTTGAAGAAGAAATTTTGTTCTTCGGACGATCAAACAAAGGTAAAAAGTTGTTACCTTTATTATATTTATGTCTTGTTTTCCATACATAGGCGGGTCCTAGGATGGTATCTCGTTTATTTTTTGCTGCGCCTATAGGATACGAGCCTGAGATATTCAACAGTGGTATCAGAGCCATGCTATGTGTGGTCTACGGACACTATTTTGGCATGAAAAACTGTTTTCATGTATTCGTGTTTGTCTTTGTTCACTGTGAAAATCATTTTCACTCGAGTCAAAATCGTTTCGAGTTTTGTGGGTTGGGTCTGTAGCACAATATGATTGTGTAAAAGTTATAACATATTTCAAAAGGTGCTTTCTTTATGTGCTTAAAATTTTTTGCAGAAAAACGTTTTCTTAAACATGGTAGTTGCCCTCCGTTTTATCTTGTGAATTTGATTTTCTGTTTTGTTTTGTCTAAACTAACAAATTGGTTATTGTCTTGAGCTTCAAAACAGAAAATTCTGTTGAGAATTGTTCTCACTAAAATTCTATAGAAGATTAGGGCACCAGAAATTATTTCTGGAAAATTTTTCTAAAAATCACCGCCACTTCCTGACTGCAGCCGGCACTGGCTCTGGCCTCCAAACCGGTGCCGGTTCCATGCTGTTTGTGATGTCCAGAAATCATTTTTGGAAGAGAAAAATTTTTGGAAACCAGAACAGAGCCGGCACCTGCTCTAGCTTCCAAACCGACGCCGGGTATGCTTTGTTTTGCACGATCCAGCTGTTTAAAAAAAAAAAATTCTAGAATAGAATTTTGAAAAAGGAAAAATCTCATTTGATAAGAAGCGGCAAAATAAAAATAGCAGAATTTTATCGTTGCAAGACGGGACCCAAAAGCATTTTCTCAAAATTAGTTTTGAGACAAACAATTTTATTTTTCAAAATAGTGATTTTGAAAATTTAAATTAATGTATTTTTCTAAAATATTAATTTTAGAATTTATTTTATTTTTCCTTAATAGTGATTTTGGAATACTAAAAAGTATATGTTTAGTTTGTTTGAGCATAGTCAATGGCATGGTGGATATTTATGGACTAAAGCCAATTATATTTGTTCATGCATTTTACAGTTTTGGTTTTTACGAAATAGGGCCTGCGTGTCCTACATTCTCTAGAATTCTTGTGTAATTCTCTTCTCATCTAACTCCCATCGAATGTAACTCGAGGTTTTCTCTCTTTAGGAAATTATGTAATTAGTTTACATATGTTAGATAGGAGTAGAATTATTCTATTCTGGAGATGGCAACCAAAACAAGGCGTGAAGGTAAGATCTTCTACTTAAATCATGCATGAACACATATGGTTAACTATATTAATTTGTTTTATGGCTCAAAGAAATTAATTTAGGGTAAAGTCCATAACCATACCACGTTATCGCTTTATTACCATGATTATCAATTATGTGATTTATTGATTTTTATGCATGTCATTCAACGAAATCACTAAAAGGAACAAATCCCTTAATTAATATTAAACATAATTCCTTCCGTTAATATAGTAAGAACGAAAGTCCTTTTTCAAGATCAGATTGTTGGGCAAACCCAAGCCTACTTAACATTAGGCATGTTCAAGCTATGGAGTTAAATTCCTTTGGAATTAAATTCCTGATTAATAGGTCGGCTTTAAATAAATTCTTTACCCCGGTTGGGCAAACTCAAGCATAAAGAAATTTAGAAGAAAAGTTGAGGTAGCCCAAAAGGCTTTAAGATTAAAAGCTGTTAATCACCCAATGATCCAATAGTTACATACGATGTAATTAGTATTGGATACCTACCAATGAACTTAAGGGTGGCTTGTTAGATAAACCCAAAGTTGTTCTTGAGGAATTTGGATACTGGTCCACTAGGAAAGCTTCCAATGGGCTTTCCCGAATCAGTAGTGGGGGCTATTGGTTTGAGTAAAATAGTAGAGTAAAAATGCGTTTAATTAAAGTCCTAATTATTTACATATCATGTGTATATACAAGTAGTTAATGCTCTCTATCTTTACATCTAGGTCACTTGCATCATGTCAACAAACTTGAACTTACGTAGCATCTTGAAAACCAATAAGTTAACTGAATCAAACTATCTCGATTGGTATAGAAATTTGAGAATCGTTCTCAAATCAGAAAAGTTACTCTATGTGCTAGATGCTCCTATTCCACTACCACCAGCTCAATATGCTCATGCTGATGAGCATGCTGTCCACAATAGGCACAAGGAGGATAGTGATACAGTATCATGTATTATGCTGGCATCCATGATTCCTGAGCTGCAAAAATAGCACGAGCATATGGATGCTCAATCGATTATACTACATCTTCGAGAGCTGTTTGATGCCCAAGCTAAAACTGAGAGATATGAGATCTCAAAGCAACTATTTCATTGTAAAATGGCAGAGGGTTCTTCTGTGGCCACTCATGGGCTGAAGATGTTGGGTTTGATAGAGAAGCTTGGATCTCTCGGGTTTACAATGGATCATGACTTAAGTGTTGACTTAATTCTACAATCTTTGCCTAATAGTTTCTTACAATTTGTGATTAACTATCAGATGAATAAGATTGAATCCACCATTTCTGAGTTGATCAATCTTCTCAAAACTGCGGAGTCCTCCATGAAGAAGGATTCCAATGCAATTTTAATGGTAGAATCTTCCTCTTCTAAGAAGAAAGTTTAAAAGAAGAAGAAGAAGGCTTCCATGAAGCCTAAAGGTGGTGTGAACAAGAAGGACACAGCTACCAAGGGCCTATGCCGTCATTGTGGGAAGATGGGCCATTGGATGTGCAACTGCAAAGCCTACTTGGAGATCATTAAGGACAAGAAGCAGAAGGAGAAGCTTACAAGCACTTTTACTTCTACTCTGGGTATGTTTATGATTGAGATAAATACTGTCTTTAAAAATGATATATGGGTATTAGATACCGGATGTGGATCTCATTTGTGAAATAACTTACAGAGACTAAAGAGCAATAGAAGGCTAGAGAAAGGCAATGTGGACCTACGTACTGCAAATGGGGCAAAGGTTGTTGCACTTGCTGTGGGGACATACGAGCTGAACCTGCCTTCAGGATTAATTCTAGAATTGTAAAACTAATATTTTGTACTAGTTTTAATGAAAAACATTATCTCAATTGCCTATTTAGGCTTATATGGATTTCATTTAATATTTAAGAATAAATGTTGTTCTTTTTCATTGAATGATATTCATTATGGTTCAGTAACATTGGTTAATGGTTTATATGTTCTAGACGTGGATAATCCAATTCTCAATATAAACAATAAGAAACCTAAAATAGATAACTCTAAAACCTCTTACTTATGGCATTGTCGTTTGAGCCATGTAAACGAAAATTGCGTTTCTAAGTTACACAAGTTTAGTGACTTAGGGTCATTTGATTATGAATCATATGGCACATGCGAGTCTTGTTTACTAGGTAAAATGACTAAAACTCATTTTTTCTGGAAAAAGAGAATGGGCCAAGGAGTTATTAGAACTCATACATTCTGATGTATGTGGCCTAATGTCAATACAAGTAAGAGGAGGTTATAACTATTTCATAATCTTTATCGATGATTTCTCACGATACGGGTATTTATATTTAATGAAATACAAATCTGAGGCATTTGAAAGGTTCAAAGACTTCAAGAATGAAGTAGAAAAATAACTTGGCAAAAGTATAAAGACTATAAGATCTGATCGAGGAGGAGAATACTTAAGCCAAGAGTTTCTGAGTTATCTGAGAGATAATGTGATATTATCTCAATGGACTCCACCACATACACCTCAACATAACGGTGTATTTGAGAGAAGGAACTGAACCTTTCTAGACATGGTACGAGCTATGATGGCTTCTGCAAACCTACCAAAATTGTTTTGGGGGCATGCACTAGAAACTTCTGTTTATATACTAAATAGAGCTCCGACAAAAACTATTGATTCTACCCCATTTGAGATGTTCTTTGGTAAAAGACCAAAGTTATCTAACTTACGAGTATTGGGTTGTCCTGCCTTTGTTAAAAGGCCACAGTCAGACAAACTCGAGAGTAAGTCTGACAAGTGTTTGTTTGTGGGATATCTAAAAGAATCTTTCGGGTATTTCTTCTACCTACCATCTGAAAACAAATTGTTTGTTTCGAAGCATGCCGTCTTCTTAGAGAAGGAGCACATGCTCAAAGGGGACAGTGGGAGTAAGATTGAACTTCATAAAGTTCATGACGATCAAACAAACGAGGATCAACCTTCTAACCCTACATCTATTGAGAGAATAGATAAACCTTCTAATATACAAGAATCTCGTAGATCTAGTAGGATACGTGTGGCACTTGAGAGATATGAATTTCTCATTAGTGACCACAATGACGTATTACTCATAGATGAAGATAAGCCTACTACTTATAAGGATGTTCTGAACAGTTCAGAATCTAACAAATGGTTTGAGGCCATAAAGTCAGAGATGGATTTAATGTACAACAACCAAGTATGGACTTTGGTTGATCCACCCAAAGGAATTAAACCTATTGGGTGCAAGTGGGTTTTCAAAAAGAAAACGGACATGGATGGTAACTTAGTTACCTATAAAGCACGACTAGTGGCGAAGGGTTATCATCAACAACATGGTATTGACTATGATGAAACCTTCTCACCAGTAGTCATGTTGAAATCTATCAGGATACTCCTAGCCATTGCTACTTATCATGATTACAAGATTTGGCAAATGGATGTGAAAACAACTTTCCTAAATGGAAATCTGACTGAGAAAGTGTATGTGACACAACTTGAGGGTTTCACATCCAGTGATAGCACAAATGTGTGCAAGCTGCAAAGGTCGATTTATGGACTTGAGCAAGCTTCTAGGAGTTGGAACATCCGTTTTGATGAAACAATCAAAGAGTTTGGTTTCATTCAAAACATGGATGAGCATTGTGTATACAAGAAGGTTAATGGGAGTGCAATCGTTTTCTTACTGCTTTATGCTGATGATATATTGCTAATAGGAAACGATACACCTGTCTTGCAAATGGTTAAAGTTTGGTTGTCCAAACAATTCTCCATGAAAGTCCTTGGAGAAGCAACCTATATTCTCAGAATAAGGATCTATAGAGATAGATCCAAAAGGTTGCTAGGTATTTCGCAGTCTACATACATAGATAGAGTGCTAAAGAGGTTTAGGATGGATCAATCCAAAAAGGGATTCTTACCCATGTCACATGGTGTAAGCCTTTTAAAGTCGATGTCTCCCAAGACACAAGTTGAAAGGGATCGCATGAGTAAGATTCCATATGCCTTGGCAGTTGGATCTATCATGTGCGTTACGATATGTACTAGGCCCGATGTATCTTGTGCTCTCAATTTGACGAGCAGATACTAATTTGACCTTGGTGAGGGTCATTGGGCGGCTGTAAAGAACATCCTTAAGTACATACGAATGACTAAGGATGTGTTCTTAGTATATGGAAAAGGTGATTTGAAAATAAACGGGTATACTGATGCCATTTTTCAATCTGAGAAAGATAATTTCAAATCACAATTTGGCTACGTGTTTACATTGTGCGGAGGGGCAATAAGTTGGAAAAGTTGCAAACAAGAGACTATTGCCAACTCTACGGCATAAGCTGAGTACATAGCCGCTTCTGAAGCTGGCTAAGGAAATAAAGATAGAGAGAGTTCCCACGGATGAGAACATAGCTGACCTACTTACAAAAGCACTATTCCAAAAGAAACATGAATGTCATGTCGAGTCATTCGGTATTAGATACATGAATGATTGGCTCTAGTGTAAGTGAGAGTTTGTTAGTGTTGTGCCCTAGAGGCAATCACTTGTACATTGTATATGACACATTTTATTTTAATAAAAGGCATTATTTATCTTACAATTTCTTTTGTTTACTTTAAGTAATATAACTATTCGATAAAGTCCCTAGTACAACACTGTGTTAAGGAAATCATGATAGAGATTATGATATGAGATTCCTCATACACTAGATGGTGTTAGTACTTAAATAGTCCCTAGTCATAGTATGAATGAGATATGACATCATTAATGTGTTAAGACTAGCATGTGTTAAGACTTCCTGATTTGATCAGGTGGTGGTTCTCATTTCCGTGAGTATTGAGATACTCAAAGTTAACACATGGATGCTTGTTAATGGAACAAGTTCATTGGATGACCTAGCTTTGAGATAATCACATGGATAACTATTTAATGCCAGTGATATAATCTTAATATAGCAAACGTGTAAGTATCCTTAAACTTATGATCTCCAAGGTACTTTGTTTGTTGAGTATTGTACTTTGATTCCAATCTCCGGAGCTCGATCGAGGGCTACCTATAGGATGGATATTGGGTACATTGTAGGGTAAATAAAAGTAGTTGAGAGGGTCAATAAAGGATTCACCACTCCTAATAATAGGGGCGAATATCTCACGGCCACTTGTAGGAATTACTACTCGAAAAATCCTTGGCCAAGGCGATTGTGAATTGGAAACAGTTCCAATTGACACACATCTAGAGTAGTGGGTTCCTGGTACAAGTACTATTGTATTTGGGTCAGAATTAATTCTAGAGGGAGTTTGGCACTAATTCCGTACTCCAAACCTAATGAGATATTATATGCTGAAAGGAGTTAATTTCACTGAAGTTTGTTATTGAAGGGTTCATGTCAAGCCACTTGACTTCCTAGACTCTTGGGTGGTCATGATGTGTTGCTAGATACCGCTTATGATCTAGGAATATATGTTTATTAATTGATGATTTAATAAACCAATCCTAATTAGAATTAATAGGATTAATTCTAATTAATTATAGATTATTAATCTCAAAGATGTTTAGATTAATTCATGTTCGCTACCAATTGATTGGGAACCCTAATAGGTCACACACAATAGAGGATTATATACTCAAGATGTTATTTGATAACATAGAGGGGGGTTAATTGCGAGAAAGAGAAGTTGTTATGGACAAATTATAATTAGTTATAATTTGTGGTCCAAGTTGTAATTGTGAGAACTTAATGTTTCCAATTACAATTAAAAAATTCTAATTGTTTTAGAATTTTAGATTTTCAGTGGATTTTGAAACATATATTGGATATATTCGAAACCCTAATCCAAGTGTGATTCACACAAAAATAGGAGCCACAAAACATACGATCTTCTCTCTCTCTCTCTCTCTCTCTCTCTCTGTTTTGCTGAAAACGTGGAGAAGCCCTAGCCGCCTTCTTTTTTTGCTAGCACAGAAAATTTTGGTTCTTGAGTATTCTTCTGTATGGATTACTGTTAGAGATAATCACACACTGTGATTATAGTGGTTAGATGTTCAACCCACGTAGAGTTTGCACAAGAGGATTGCTGGATCGCGCCTCGACTTGAAGAAGAAATTTTATTTTTAGTATGATCAAGCAAAGGTAAAAAGCTATTACCTTTATTATCTTTATGTCTTGTTTTCCACACATAGGCGTGTCCTGGGATGGTATCTCGTTTATTTTTCACTGAACTATATAGGATACGAGCATGAGATACCCAACAATTATAAGGTGTGCAATTGAGGTAGGGTGAGAGAAATTACCTGGGGACTTCATTGTCATGCCTTTTGAGGATTATGGCATCCTTTTAGGCATGGATTAGTTGCCCCAAGCATGGTGCTCGGGCAGATTGCAAAAATAAATCTGTGCAATTTGTTCGGCCAGGAAAGGATATTTTAGAATTCTGAGGAGTTAAGGTGAAAGAGTTGAAGTACTTAGTCTCAGGACCTAAGGCTCAAATGATGCTTAGGAAGGGATGTCAAGGTTACCTTACCTATCTGATTAATCAACCCATGGAAAGGAGTATCTTGGAGAACACTGTTGTGGTTAACGAATTTTTTGATGTTTTCCCTAAAGAATTGACAACCCTACCCCTATCCCGGGAAGTAGAGTTCACTATTAACTTAGTGCCTAGAGTTGAACCAATTTCCAAAACCCCATACCATATGGCCCCTAAGGAACTCAAGGAGTTGAAAGAACAATTCGAAGAGTTGTTGAGCTAAGGATACATTAGGTCAAGTACTTCACTGTAGGGAGCACCGGTGTTATTTGTTGAAAAAAAAAAAAAAGGATAGGACATTGCATTTGTGCATTGACTATCATGGTTTAAATAGCTTGAAAATTAAGAATAAATACCTACTTCCTCTTATTAATGAGCTATTGGGTCAATTAAGATGGTCTAGCTATTATTCTAAGCTTGACCTAAGGCAAGGTTATTACCAAGTAAGAATTTGGGAGGAAGATGTAACACCCCACTACGTAGGCCCAACAGGGCCGGGGATATCGCCCCATCCAATGGACAAGGGGTCTTTATAACTAGGTCACATATAATAAAATAAAATAAATACTTTAAAATTAAAATTATTGCAACCTAAAAGATAAATACAGGAACAATTCCAAAATAAATTGTTAGCTACAATCTCTCAAACATCCCATAAAAAAAATAACATAAAGTCTTCAAAGCATAGGCAACAAGTCTAGCTATTGACCTCTACAGCCGGATCAACCTGTAAACATGGTATAAAAGGTGATGAGATAAAAATCTTAGTAAGCCCATGTGTGCTTTGAGTGTTTCAGGTAAAATAATTCATGTATGCAAGTTGTAAAAGTTTCATAAGAGAAAGTGCTGCCAAGCGTTAAATAAGTGTTGAAAATAAAGAGTGGTGTTTCGCTTTTCAAACCATACATGTGCACAATAAATACAACCACTCAAATGGGTAGCCATGGGTTACCACACGTTGGGCCCCATGACTAAGCAACGATCAGAATGCCACACTTTGTGCAAACTGACAAAAGGTAGGTGTACGGCCTACCGGGTGAGATACTCCTCAATCTCTACACCCAAACTTACCAGTTGTCCACTCCGGAAACACACAGTCCACATGACTGAAACTTGCTAGCTCGGACCGGTATGACCTATCGGACTGGCATCCTATCCAGGAAGGACTTACCCCTCAGAGGTGGCCACCTACTGAGAGACTTACCCTAACCCTTCAAAGACTAGTCCTGGTAGTCTACCCTTATTGAGTACTCAATGTTGATTGTCCCACTTGGGAGAAAATGGATCATACATTGCTTTATTTGGAAATAGCAATTAAGGGTTCTAAATTCTTGTCAAAGTTGGGTTTTAGAAAAAGTTTAGCATTTTGTGTTTAAAAAATGCTTGTTTGATTTTCAAATAATTTGCTTGATTGAAATAAATAGGAAAAATAGCCCTTAATTTCCTTTACAACATGAATTTCCATACACATCGCGTTTAGCTTGCCACAGTAATTTTTGGCCTTTACAAAATTCCATGCAGGAGCTTACCTAATTCTTTGCTTGCTCAAATTCAAAAGTCTTCCAAAACTGACCTAACCCCGCTTGGGGTAAACACAAAACATAAGGTTACACTTAAGCTAAATTCACTTACACAAATAATCCTAGTTTAACTTATTACAATCACGACCCTAATGTCCTAAGCTTTAAGGCTAGCTGATAAAGAATTTTATAAAATAAGTCTAGTTTGATAAGTTAAAATGACTAGGGGTTCTAAAATAATTACTAATAAATTATAGACTCATATAATAATTCTTGAGTGTTATTATTAATAAATAAACTAAGGTTTGAATATTGAATAATGCCAAGCCCTAAATAATATTAATAAATGGTAATTTAAAAATAGCTTTATTATAAATAAATAATAAATTACAAATAATTTTTAATAGATAATAAATAATTAGTAATAAATAAAATTAATAATAAATGAATTATATTAAATTTTTTGTTTAATAAATAACAAACGAATTTTAATATATATAATATTTATGAATATAGGCAAAAGTTTGAACTATGGTCTATCAGGTCATTATTATTATTTACATAAAATATATTATTTAATATTATACCTATGCATATATTATTTTTAAGGAAAAATATAATTTATTTGACTAGTAAAAGATCAATATTTCATGTAACATCCCATTTCCAAAACTTCCTAGCAATTTCGAAATCCTTAGAGGAAAATATAGTAATAATTTTAATTAAGGTAATAAAATTTACTAATTAAAATAGCCTAGGATCAACAAGAACATAATCATGATTTTCCTATTGCTAACAAGAATCATGAACATATTCCTCAACATCAAACAACAAACTAATCCATTTATGAACATATGCTTAAATCAACACTTGCTATCACATGGCCAAACAATCATGATCATGGCTTCAATGGAGATAAGAACATTAAAATCCTATTCGCCAAAGGTGACATAACATCTAACATGCTTAAACATTCATAACTCTCTTAGGCCATGATGAACATACATCGATTCTCAAGGAAATCCATATAGCTTAAACATGATCAATCATTCTCATGTCCTAATCCCAACCCCTTCATTCACATGCATATACTCAATCCCCCATTCATATTTTATTATTCCTATCAATATCTAAGAGACATGAATGCTGAATTAAAAAGAAGGTTTAAGGAGGAATACTTGATTAATGATCACTTTGATGAAGATTTAAGAAGGTCCACGCAATTGAGAGTCTTGAATTGTTCAAGAGTAAGAAAATAGCCATGGTTGTTAATCAACTATTTCGGTCGAGAGAGAGAGAGAGAGAGAGAGAGAGAGAGAGAGAGAGAGAGAGAGAGAGAGAGAGAGCATTAGTTTGATACATAGAAGGTTAAATGGAAGAAGATGAACAAAAGAGTTGTTCTTGGTTACCATGATGATGTTCTTGAGACTTCAAGGAGAAAAATCAGTTTTGATCCGAATGCCAATTTTTGTTTTTGAGATTTAATGTTATAAATTCCAGAAATGAACTCTAGAGAGTATGTAGGAGTATTTTGGAGTTTTTGAGAGGGATTAGAGGTGTTTAGAGTGGGTTTTGTCTTGAAGAAGAGTAGTGAGTGTTCTTGGTGAAAATGGAGAGAATTTGAGGGAGATTGCTGGACGAATTTCTAGAGAGTGTTGACTGAATAGTTTAGGGAATTCAGGGGTTTCGGTTTAGCTTAGAGAGGGAGAGAAAAATTTGATCATTTGAAATTCAAATAGAGTGATTTGAGGAGTGGTTTGAGGTATAGGATATGTTAATGGTGTTTGATTGATGGAGGTTTTCTTGGAGCTACAATGGTGTCAGCTGGTTTAGTTTGTTTTGCTGAAATAATTGAAGTCTGATAAGGCTTTAAGGCTGGCTGAAAATCAGAGTTTAATGGCAGAGAAATTCTGGTTGTATAGCTTAATACAAGGGTGTTTTCATGGAGAGAAAATTCTAGAAATTTTGAAGTTCAAATGGAAGTTTGAATGGAGTGATTGTAGGAGAGATTTGATGTGTGATTATGGAGTCCAATAGTGCAAGGTAACTGGAGAGGGTAATGGTTTTCAGTTCATAGCTGAACAAGGGTTAATTTACAGAGGTTGAAGGGTGGTTTTCGGCCAGGGCTTGAAGAGAACAAAGCTGGAAAAATTCTAGTTCTATGGTGTTCAAAGCTGCGAACGGTTGCAGCATTTTTCTGTGCAGAATTTCTGCACTTCTTCAGCCCATTTTGCAGAGGTTTTGAGAGGTGTTCAAGGGTCCTTTAAGGCTGGTTTTCCAGCCTTCTTTATGAGGAAAAATAGAGAATTTTTTCTGGCTTGAAGGTGGAATAAAACAGCTTCATTTTCTAGTTTGAAAGTTGCGAACTGCCCAGAATTTTTTTCTGGTTTGTGCAGTTTTTTGTGCAGTCCGAATTGCACATAATTTTCAGTTCCTCAAGCTAAATAAATTGGCCATTTTCCAGCAGTAATTGAGTAAGAAATATGGCTGAGATTTTCGAAGGTTAGGTTGCCAAGAATTTAGAAAATTTCCAGATTTCTTTCATGAAAATTATGAACACAATGGAGTGCAGTTTGAAGGTTCATCAATGGTGATTAATTTCTCTTGGGAACCTTCCCTAACTCCTCTCCTATTTTCAGTCAAAACCCCAAACTCCAAGATTCATTTTCAAAATTCAAAGACTAAGAATCCCTGTTGAAATTTTTTGGAATTAAAACCATGAATTTTGATAAATTTTGAACAAGTTTAATTGATGAAAAGGTTAGAACAAGTTAGAGGTAATAATAGGACAAGAATTCTTCTAAGATTCTTTTTAGCACACAATGATAAGATTAGGACATTCTCTTCATGTCTCCCCTAAGACAACATTCCTATTTTTATGGAATGCAAGAAAACAAAAATTCAAACTCAAGTAAGATAATCATGATAAAAACTTAAATGATGAGATTTGAACTCATGACCTTAGAGATTAATTCCAAAGCTCTAACCACTTAACCACACTAACTCTTGTTCTTATTTTCCCACCCACATATTCTTCTTATGTAATCCTCAAGCTATCTTCCTATTTTGACCTCAGGCAAAATTACCATTTTACCCTTCCTACCCAATAAGCATAACTAAGCATTTTAACCTATAAATCACAATTCTTAAAGCACATAAAATCATTCAAAAATATATATATTCATGCAAAATAATATGATATGCATCCCGACCCCCTTACTCTAGGGTTGGCTTTAGGTGGGGTTTCACAGAAGATATTCCTAAGACTGTCTTTAACACTCGTTATAGGCACTATGAGTTTGTTGTGATACCCTTTGCATTGACGAATGCCCCCACAACCTTCATAGTATTGATACACCGGATATTCCACCCTTACTTGGACAAATTTGTTGTGATCTTTATCGATAATATATTAATTTACTCTAAGAGTCCAGAGGAACATACATAACACCTCAGATTAGTTTTAGGAAAATTGAGAGAGCACTAACTATATACTAAGTTTAGTAAAAGTGAATTTTGCCTAGATACAGTTTCATTTTTGGGGCACGTTGTCACTAAGGAAGGAATTAGAGTGGACCCTGCCAAGGTGGAAGCCATTGAAAATTGGAAACAACCTAAGACTATTTCTTGGGACTAGCAGGGTATTATAGGTGATTTATTAAAGGGTTTTCAATCCTTTCCTAATCTTTAACTAGGCTTCTGTGGAAAGATGTGCCATTCTCCTGGAGTGAAAGTGTGAGAAGAGCTTTCGAGAGTTGAAGAAGAGGTTGATGACAACCTGCACTTAACTTGCCAGAAGAAGGAAAGCTTTATTCTTTATATATAGACACATCAAAGAAAGGATTAGGTGCAGTAGTAATGTAGGAAAAGAAAGCTGTGGCCTTTTCCTTGAGGAAGCTTAAGTTGCACGAGGTGAATTATCCCACGCATGATTTGGAGCTAGCAGCTATTGTGTTTGCCCTGAAGAAATAGTGACACTATTTGTATGGAGTGGAATATGAAATATTCACGGATCATAAAAATTTGAAGTACATATTCACCCAAAGGGCCTTGAACTTGAGGAAGAGGAGATAGATGGAATTCTTGGAGGAGTATCGTTGTCCGATCAATTAGCACCAGGGCAAGGCCAATGTGGTTGCAGATGCGTTAACCAGAAAAGTGAGGTTAGCAAGACTGCGAGCTTGAGAAGTAAAGAAGATACAAGAAGTATTGACAAAGGAAGCTGTAGTGAGTAAGGATAAGATTTGGATAAGAAATTTAACTGTGGTCCCTGAGCTGAAAAAGGAAATATTCTAGATCCAAACAAATAACCTAGAATTTCAAAGTTTTAAGGAGAAAGATATGGCAACGAACAATTCAGATTTTGGAGTAGAAGAGCATGGAATAATGTACTTTAAGGATCGATTATGTGTACCAAATGTGGAAGAGTTGAGGAAGAAGATTTTAGGAGAAGTCCATAAGAGCCAATACACTATAATCCCAAGAAGACTAAGATATATCAAAATTTAAAAGCGAATGTTCTGACAGTGGGGCATAAAGAGATATGTAGCATTATATGTATCTGTGTACCTTACTTGTCAGAAGGTGAAGGCAAAACATAAGAAAGCTACTGGACTATTACAACCTCTATCGGTACTAGATTGGAAATGGGAATGTGTCACAATAGACTTCGTCATCGGACTACCGACAAGCAGGACTCAGAAGGATGCCGTTTAGGTAGTAGTAGACTGACTAACAAAAATTGCTCACCTTATTCTGGTAAATGTGAGATATTCAATGGAGAAATTAACACAAGTTTATATTAAGGAAGTTGTGAGATTACATAGAGTGCTGACAAGTATCATATCGGATAGAGATCCTCGATTCACCTCTAGATTTTGGGTAAAATTTCAAGGGGCTATAGGGTCAACTTTAAATTTTAGTACTTCAACCCACCCTACTCACTTTATAAGGAGGAAACCTACTCTGTGAAACTCACGTTTAGGGAACCGGTTCGAACGGTACTCTTAATTTTCCTTTATTTGCCTTAAGGCCAAGCTTCTTAGTCTCGGGTGATGCTAAGAAGTGCTAAGAGGAAAGATAGCTAGTGGAAAAGGTGATACCCTCGCCATGGAGAATTCGTTTCCAAAGCAAGGTGAAGGGGGGCTTTCTCTGGGGATGGGAGTCTTTCATATGAGGATTCACCTCTAAAACTCGAAGGACGGTCCTACCCTACGCCTACAACAACAACAAGAATGGCCTGACCCAATTAGCTGTTGCCGACCGTGCTTCACTCCACCTCGCTTTCGACCTTAGCTCCTATGCTTGCTGCCGACCCTTACGCCATAAAGACAAATGGACAATCTGAGCACGTGATACAAATCCTTGAGGATTTGCTGAGGGAGTGCATATTTGATTTTGGAAACTAATGGATCGGCAATATTCCTTATGTAGAACTAGCCTAAAACAACAGGTATCAAGTATCTATTGGCGTGGCATCATATGAAGCCTTGTACGGGCGAAAATGTCAAACGCATTGTATTGAGGGTGGAATGAAGATGGTCAGATCAATAAAGAAGGGGGAGTAGATATCCAAAAGATGGTTGACAAGGTTAAACTAATACAAGATAAACTAAGAAAGGCTTAGAGCAAACAGAAAAGCTACAAGGATAATTGCAGAAGAGAATTGGAGTTTCAAGTGGGTGATGAAGTATTTTTTAAATTAACCTCGTGCCGAGGGATTTTAAGACATCTGAAGGGTGGAATGTTTAGCCTTAGGTATAATGGGCCACTCATGATCATTGAGAGGATCAGAGCTATATCATATAGGTTGGAACTTTGAGATGTATTAATGGCTATCCATGATGTGTTTCATATATCCTAACTGAAGAAATACAACCCAAATCTGGAGCATGTTCTAAATGATAAGCTGTTACAACTGCAACCGAATCTGTTGTATATGGAGAAGCTGGTTAAGATACTAGAGTGAAGTGTGAAGGAATTAAGAAATAAGAAAATCCCTATGGTCAAGGTAATATGGGAATATCATGCAGCTCAAGATGCCACTTGGGAGACTGAGGAGTGGACGAGGAGGAAGTACCCTGACCTTATGAGACGTACGACATAGTTTAATTTCGAGGGCTAAATTTTCTTAAGTAGGGAAAGATGTGACACCCCATTTAATCAAGGGTTTGGAAGCTAAATTATGTGACCATTTGAGTTAGCTTCATAAATTAAATGCATTATATGTGGCTATCTTATATACTATTTATGTGAATTCTCTTAAGGTAAGTGAGAGTATTAAGTTAATTGTTTTGTTTGGTTGTGGTAAGTAATTTATATGTAAGCAATTGGTCATCCTATGTATATATGTATTATGTGTAGAAGATTAATTAGTCAAATAAATTTGTGTATCACATTTCTAATAAAATTATAACAATGACTTTTCTCTTTTGTAAAACACACTCTTGAACAAAATTTATTTTAATTAAGGTTTTGGCCTTGCATACTAAGCTAACAATATTGGTCAAATTTTATGTTAAATCTAAATTTGACTATTTAACCCAAAACCCACATCCAAAACCTATGGATCATTTTAACCTAACAAAACACCCTTAATCCTAGCCACTGAACTTAGGGTATTTTTAAGTGAACTCATCACAACCCTTGGATCAAGAATTCTCTAATATAAAATCTCATTTTCCTCCCATTTCCTCCTTACGATCCAGCCACCTCCCTCCCTCTATCTCTCTCTTAATTTCTTTTACTCCAACTTCTCTCTAGAAGAGAAGCCATTTTTTTTTCTTTGCTCCCAAGCTGGCCGATAGCTTGGCCCTCCACCATCCTACCCAAAACACTTGCACATACTCTTCTTGACCTTGCAAATATTTTATCTTGAGCTAGCACTAATTCTTGGAACTTAGAAGAGCATTTTTGGTTGACATCAAGCTGAATAGTTGAGGTAATTGTTCTATTTTTTTACCATATCTCCTAGTGATTGAAAATCATGGCCACCTTCTAACTATTTTATTTTCCTTAATTATTCCCTTGCAAAAAAAAACCATATAAAAAAGAAAAGAGCTTGAAGAACAAACCTTGATCTTGCTAGCTTTCTCTATTAAAGTGTAAAGCTTTAGAGAGGTAAACAAAACATACATTTTCTCCTTTTGATTTTCTCCATCCATTCGCCGATTTTTCTTGATTTTTGTGCCAACCCTTCCAGACTATAGCCGGTGCCACTTCTGAGTTCCCAACCGGCACCGGCTATGTTTTGTCCAACTCTATTTCATTGATTTTTCATTGCTTCAAAGTGCGTGCTAGCAGCACGTGGCCGGTGCCAGTTCCCCTGTCCTAGCCGGTGCCGCCTCTACTTTGTTTAGTGATGTTTTTGTCTTATTTTACCTCTAAAATCTGAAATAATATAAAAAATACCTTTCCAAGGGTAAAATCTCAAATATGAAGGAATATGACCAGTTATTGAACAAAATGTATCACAAAATAACCTCAAATAACTAGGAAATATATGACTAATTTAGGCTCTATCACATTCCCCCACACTTAGCTCTTTGCTTGTCCTCAAGCAAAGTATCAAAGACAAGTAGAAAAAACACAAGTTTTCACAAAATCACTCAATTATTATCAAAATAATATCTCCAATGCTTTTTTTTATTCAAGACAACAAGACATATGCTATTTTACCTTTCATAACAAATGCAAGACTTGTGTAAGTGAAGAATGACTAGTAGAACCATCCCAACACTTAATATCATTCTTAAACCATTGGAAAGAATTTAGTTCAATAGAAATATGCATTCCATAATCTTACTTTTCATACACTCTCTCCACTAATCCGAGACATATCATGATTTTACTTACGTCAAGTAGGACTTTTAAGCTTGTAATGTAAGGCTAAAGGTTTTGTAATGTAGCTTGTCAAACGAAGAATATAGAAAAATCAAATATCAAAGAAGATGAGAGTTAGCAAGAAAAGGATAAACAAATTATACCAATAGATTCCAAACTTTTCTTGCTCTCCTATTCTAAAATCAATCAGAAATCCATAACCTTGTATGGCAATCATAGTACAGTTCAAGCAAATACTGCATTCTTTTCCTCAACCATTCTTAACTCATCATTTATATTGTACAAGATCATAAACAATTTTAGCAATTTTTTATTCTAGCTCTCTTCCTGTGCTCTTTCTTTTCTTTTTCTTTCAGCTATTCTTTTTCTTTTTCTCTCCTTCCAAATGCTGCTTTTGTTTGTTTCTCAATTTTTTGTTTTTCTCTATCTTTTTCTTCCTCTTTTTCTTTTCTCCTTTCACAACTCCACTCAACAATGATGCATGACTGAAAGTAACAAGTTATGACATTTATACACGCTTTCTTCCTCATAACTCTTCTACTTGTACTTTTATCCATCAAGAGCAATCAAAGATTTGAAAAGTAAATCAAACTCCCAGAAAGAAGTAATGGACAAAGCATGATAATGGGTTTTAAGAAAGAAATTAACCATTTAGGCTCAAAATAGGCACTAGGGATAATATAAAATAGGTAGGCTTGAAAAGTTCAAACTATCCAAAGAAGGCCTATTACCGTCATCCCTAAGTTAAATCATGAGTGTTTTTCTTATTTCTCCTCGAGAGGTATTCAAGTAAGTTCTAGAATGCTCAATGAATTTTAGCGAAAAAACGAGTTTAATAACAATGTAAAGCATTTGATTAAGAACTACATAGTCCAAGTGTCCAAGTGCGTGCAAAAAATCATGCATAAGCCACAAATGATATAAAACATATGCTCTATGATCTAGCACAAAGACATGCATTAAAAATATATCTTGATAGCTCAAAGAATTAGAAATTTTTTTTGAAAAGGTTCAAAGAAGAATTTCAAGAAGAATAAAAGAATTTTCTATTCTAACCACTCCCCCACACTTAAACTGGACATTGTCCTCAATGGCCAAATAAATAGAGCAAGAAAATATTGCCATGGGACTAAAAATAAAGGGGAAAAGATAAGAAAGAAAATACTTCCATTACAGTGGGCATTCTCCTACACAAGAGTTGAATTCTAGCAAAAGGAGCATTGTCAAAGTACCTAAAAAGAAAAATACAAAAAAAACACACCAAAGCATAAAAACTAGAAAAGAAAAATAAACAAAAAGTAAAAAAAAAAACATCTAGTATTAAAAGAAATAAGTCAAGATAACTCAAGAAGTTTTATGCTGCAGTGTCCAAGAGCATATCTACTTGATCTGTGTGGCAAAGAACTTCATCAACATAGCGTTTCACTCTATTGCCATTGACTTTGAAAGTGCGTCCCGTGGGGTGAGTGATTCCAAGGGTTCCAAAGGGGAATATTTGACTTACTGTGTATGGTCTTGACCACCATGATTTCAACTTACCTGAAAAAAGTTGTAACCGAGAATTGAATAACAACACTTGATCGCCTTTCTCAAATTCGTGTTGTCAAGTAATATGCTTATTGTGCCATTTTTTTTACTTTCTCTTTATACTACATTGAAGTATCCTAAGTATTCTTGCACAACTCCTCCAAGGCTGTGAGTTGGAGCAACCTTGACTTTCCAGCTGACTCACGATCAAGGTTAACAAGTTTTATACCCCAATAAGCTTTATGCTCAATCTCAACAAGTAGATGATATGCTTTTCCGTAAACTAACCAAAGAGAAGTTGTGCTAATTGGGGTCTTAAAAGCTGTCAGGTATGCCTAAAGAGTGCCATCTAATTTTAAACACCAATCCTTCCTAGCAGGGTCAACAATTTTTTCCAAGATTCTTTTGATTTTCCTATTAACCACTTCAATCTATCCATTTGTTTGGGGATGATAGGGGGTGGCAAATCTATAGTTCACTCCTAGATGTTTGAGCACTTTTTCCATTTGAGTATTACGAAAGTGAGTCCCCCTATCACTAATGAGCACCTTAGGCACACCAAAACGGGTGAAAAGTTTTTTCAAAAATTTGACTACAACCCTTGCATCATTAGTTGGTAAAGCTTGTGCTTCCACCCACTTAGAAACGTAATCCACTGCAAACCAAAATGTATTTATTCCCCAAAGAACTAGGAAAAGGTCCCATGAAGTTTATCCCCCAACAATCAAATACTTCACAAGCTTGAAAATTTTGTAATGGCATCTCATTAGATTTAGAAATGTTACCTATACGTTGACACTTATCACAACTTTGAATAAACCTGTAGGTATGTTTGAACAATGTGGGCCAATAGAATCCAGACTCAAGCACTTTTCGTGCAGTGTTGTTAGATTGGTAGTGGCCTCCAGCAAGTCCTTCATGACAATGTTTAAGAATATCCTCTTCTTCCTTAGAGTCCACACATCTTCAAATGATTTGGTCCATGTAACACTTAAACAAATAAGGGTCTTCCCAAAAGTAATGTCTTACTTCAGAGAGGAATTTCTTCTTTTGTTGCATTCAGAGAGCTTTTGGGAAAATTCCTACAACCAAGTAATTAGCAAAGTCTACGAACCAAAGGGTATTTGGAATCTCACCTTCTATGAGCAAGAGTTGTTCATCCGGAAAGGTATCACTGATGTCTTCCTCTACCAATGATTCCAAATTGGGATTATTTAGTCTTGACAAGTGATCTGCAGCCAAGTTTTCCACACCCTTTTTGTCCTTAATTTCCAAATCAAATTCCTGCAATAATAATACCCATCTTATCACTCTTAGTTTGGAATCATGTTTGGTTAGTAGGTACTTTAGAGCAGAATGATCTGTATAAACAATGACTTTGGACAAAATAAGATAAGAATGAAATTTATCAAAAGCAAACACTATAGCAAGCAATTCTTTCTCTGTTGTTGTGTAGTTTTCTTGTGTATCCGTTAAAGTCTTGCTTGTATAGTATATGGGTTGGAAGTGCTTATTCTTCCTTTGTCCAAGTACTACACCAACTACAAAATCACTTGTATAACACATTAGTTCAAATGAAAGAGACCAATCAAGTGCAATCAAAATGGGTGAATTGATCAATTTCTCCTTAAGCATGGTGAAAGTATTGAGGCAGTTTTCATTAAAATTAAACACCGTTTCCTTTTCAAGAAAAAGAGGTAAGAGGTTTGGAAATTTTTGAGAAATCTAAGATGAACCTTCTGTAAAAACCTGCATGACCAAGAAAGCTCTTTATAGCTTTCACAAACATAAGCAGAGGCAGCTTCTTAATTGCTTTGATTTTTGCTCTATTTACTTCTATACCTTTCCTTGAAATCGTATGCCCCAATACAATACCTTCTTGCACCATAAAGTGGCATTTTTCTCAATTAAGCATGAGGTTAGTCTCTTCACTTCTTGCTAGTATCTTTCCAAGATTAGATAAGCATAAGTCAAACGAATCCCCAAAAATTGAGAAATCATCAATAATTACTTCCATGATGTCCCCCACGAGTCCTTCAAATATTGCTGTCATACATATTTGGAATGTTCTGGGACCATTGCAAAGACCAAATGGCATTCGACGATATGCAAAAGTACCATATGGACATCTGAAAGTGGTTTTCTCTTAGTCCTCAGGAGCTATGGGGATTTGTAGGTAGCCAAAAAATCTATCCAAGAAATAATAATATTCATGTCCAGCTAACATTTCTAACATTTGGTCAATAAAAAGGAAAGGGAAGTGGTCTTTCCTAGTGGCTTTGTTTAGCATTCTATAATCAATGCAAAACCTCTAACTCATAACCAATCTCATAGGGACTAGCTCATTTTTATCATTGGGGCTTATCGTCATTCCTCCATTCTTTGGTACCACTTGCGTAGGACTCACCCAAATACTATCAGAAATAGGGTAAATGATACCTGAATCTAAAAGCATAATCACCGCACCTTTTACTACTTCACTCATATGTGGGTTCAACCTACGTTGGGGTTGCACTACGGGCGTTGCACCTTCTTCCATCAAAATTTTATGAGTGCAAAAGAATGGACTAATTCCCTTTATATCGGTGATCTTCCATGCTATTACCCCCTTATATTTCCCCAACACACTTACCAATTTGGTCTTTTGTTCTTTAGTGAGATCTTTGGCAATGATCACATGCAATTTATGTCTTTCAGCCATGAACACATATTCCAAGTGCTCGGGTAGGTCTTTTAGGTCCAATTCTGGAGGATCCTCTATGGATGATTTCATTCTCCCCAAACTGCTTTTCTCAATTTTTTCAAAACTTTTCATCCCATCCTCATCATTAGCGTCCTCCAAATATGCTACTGATGTTTCCACCAACTCCTCCTCAAATGATTCCTACATAAACTCCAAAATAGGTTCGTCAAGAATATTAACTTTTAAACAAGAATCATCAGAAGATAAAGGATGTTGCATGCTTTCGTGGATTTGAATGACTACTTCCTCATCCCCAACGCTAAGTGTCAACCTCCCCCCATGAACATTAATTAACGTTTTTGCTATAGTAAGGAAGGGTCTACCTAAGATTAAAGGGACTTTGAATCTTCATCCATGTCAAGAATAACAAAAACCACTGGAATTATGAATTTGTCAACTTTCACTAGCACATCTTCTATTATACCCCTAGGATATTTAATAAATCTATCTGCGAGTTGAATACTTATCCTAGTGGGTTAGGTTTCTCCTAGGCCTAGTTTTTTAAATGTTTTATATGGCAATAAATTAATGCTACCACTTAAGTCAGCTAATGCATTACAAAAATTAAGAGTGCCAATTAAACATGAGATAGAGAAACTCCCTGAATCATTCTCTTTAAGTGGCAAATTTTGTTTGTCTTGTAATATGGCTAAACATTCTTCATTTAGTACCACTGTGGGCAATTCTTCCAATCGCTTTTTGCTTACGAGCATACTTTTGAGAAATTTGGCATATTTGGACATGTGGACTAAAGCTTCACTAAGTGGGATGTTTATGTGCAGCTGTTTGAATATCTCAAGGAATTTGTCAAATTGGACATCTTTTCGGGCTTTGTGTATACGAGTAGGATAAGGAATTTGGGGCTGAAAAGTTGAATTTCTGGTGGAATTTTCGAGAGAAGGGCAGGGTGCAGCCGGCGCCGGTTGCATGCTGGACACTTTGCTCTTGGGTGTACAGGGCAGCCGGCACTAGTTCTCTTCTTCTAGCCGGCGCCGATTGCAGTCTGCAATGTCTAGCAACTCTTTTCCATTCCGCAATGTGACAACAGCTGTTTTCTTTTTGTCTATTAGTTTTAGTTCTTGAGACTTTAACACCATGTCAGTCAAAAACCAGATTTGTCTTTCCATATTGCGGATCATCTCCTCAAACTTCTCAAATATGGAATCTATTTCTTGGAAGCATTTGGTGACATGGACAACAAATTTTCCGATCACTGTCTCTAGCTCTACTGATTCTGGTGCTTTAAGTGTTATCTTAGAAGAGTGATGGGGGTTCTGGCCCTCATTATGCCTCATCCGGTTCCAATTTGCCATTTCACCTAAACATAGAAGATAGTTAGATAACGGAATGCACTATTCAAATAAAATTAAAACATAAATTAGTCAATTCAATCAAAGTTAGTAAATTAGATTACAAGAGACAAAAGATACAAAAGATGGCACCTTTTTGCAAAAAGAACAATTGTTCAAATTTACAAATTTACATATTTGCATATTTACATATTCACATGGTTAAATCAACAAAATTCAAGCTTTCATGATATTGTTTCTCGGTAATGGCACCAAAAACTTTATGTGTTTTAATTTGGGTATATAAATCATATAATAATAAGCATATTCCTAATCAAGTTTAAATTAAAACTTAACCCTAAATTACACATATGAGCAAGTATACTCATCATTAAGCATAGCATAAGGTTTAAAACGAGTATCGATCCTCAAAGAACAAGTATGCATTAATCACTTTTCTTTCATTGTTTAACCAACACAATAAAGTAAAAAAGAATAAAAAGGAAAATAAAATAAAATAAAATAAAATAATATATACATGTCAAGGACGGAGAATTATGTAACTCAAACTACTATTTTGACAAACATGACTTTAAAGTATCCAATCATTATCATAACTAATTATTCTCTTGGCATCGTGAAGGATTAAGATAGATTCACTTCTTTTCTAATTCATGAAATCACTATCTTCTAGATAAATTAGCATCACATATCCTGTCTTAACTAATTCACTCAAAAGATGCATTAAACACAATCCTTGATTAAATTTCCATATCCTGGTAAATTTAAAACATGAAATTAACCAATGAATCCATATCCTGACAGACATCAATTAACCTTTAATTACCTAATTCTTAGCAATTAACCCATTTTCCAAGCAAGTTAATAGACAACAAATATGAAATTAATGAATTGAAACCACCATCAACCCCTTTTCCAAACAAGTTAATGGAAAGAAACAACAAATTAATCTCGTTATCAGCATAAGTAAATAAATACCAAGAATAATAATCAATTAATCAAATGATCAAAGTAACTCTAAAAATCATGAATACCGAAAACAATATCAAATTACAATAAAACAATTAATACATCATTGTTCAAGAAAAAAAAAACAAAGTTAAAAGAAAGCACTCATAGATAAGCCTCATTCTTCTTCTTTTGTAGATCGTCTTGTATAATCCTCATTGATCTAACGAATTCCTCCTCGAATTTGCATGATTTTCTATTTTGATCTGTGAATTCTTTCTTTTTTCTTGTGTTTTCCCTCTATTTATAGGTTTTAGAAGTGCCTAAAATAGTTCCTCTAGGGTTTCTGGCCGACTAGAAGTAGGAAAATACTAAAACTTTACAAATTGTCAAAAAATGCATGCGAAAATCGAGGACCACCTCAGTGGCAGTGCATAGCCGGTGCCGCTTGTCCTGCCTAGGGCTGGTGCCGGTTGTGGTTTGTTTCTCCATCCATTCATCGATTTTTCTTAATTTTTGCGCCAACCCTTCTAGACTACAGTCGGTGCCGCTTCTGAGCTCCCAACCAGCTCCGGCTGCGTTCTGTCCAGCTTTGTTTCACCAATTTTTCATTTCTTCGAAGTGCGTGACAACAACATGTGGCTGGTGCTGGTTCCCCTGTCCTGGCCGGCGCCGCCGCTACTTTGTTTAGCGACGTTTTTGTCTTAGTTTACCTCTAAAATCTGAAATAATACACAAAATACTTTTCTAAGGGTACAATCTCAAATATGAAAGAATATGACCAGTTATTGAACAAAATGTGTCACAAAATAACCTCAAATAACTAGGAAATATATGACTAATTTAGGCCCTATCAGTATTAATAATTAGAATTAGACCCTTGAATTATAACTAACTTATAATTCACCCATAAAATGATTTCTTCTCACAAATAACCTTATAAAATTATTAAATAATATCTTAAGTACTTAATCCTCTATTGTGTATGATCTTTTATATTTTTTAATCAATTGACGGCAAAATATGAACTAGTCCTAGCAAACGTATGATTAGGAATGCTCAATAATTATGATTAATTTATTAATTCTCTAATTAATAAATTCATAATTGGCAGATCAAGAGTAGCATTTAGCATTGTATCCTGACCACCTAAAAGTCTAAAAAGTTTTGTCATTTGACTTGAATCATTCAATAGTAAAAACCAATACAATAAACCCCATTCATTGTTCTCTATCTCATTTGGTCTGGAACAAGAAATTAGTGTGAACTCCCTCTAGAATATTATTAGTTGTAGCTCAAATACTTTAATACTTGTTCCCAGAATCCAATGTTTAACTTGTGTTTCATTTGGAACTATTTTCAACACATAGTTGCATTGGTCAAGTACTTCTTAAGTAATGATTCTCCATAAGTAGCCGTAAGATAAACTCTTCTACTATTAAGAGTAATGAATCCTCTATTGACCTTCTCAACTATTTTGGTTTACTTTATATTGTACTCAATATCCACCCTACATAGGTAGTCCCAAAGAAACTCCACAAATTGGTACCAAAGTACAACATTTGGTAAACAAAGTACTTTGTACAACTCAAGTATATGGATACTTGCATATTTACTATAATAAGATTCTATCGTTGTCACCAAATAGTTATCCATATGATTATCTCATAATTACGTCATCCAAAGAACTTGTTTATTGAATGAGCATCCACATGTTAATCTTGAGTAACACAATATTCATAAATGTGAAAACCTCTGGTTGATCTAATTAAGAAGCATAAAATATGCTAGTGTTTGCACATTAATGATGTCTCATCTCATTTATACTATGACTAAGGATAATTCTAAAACAAACAAAATATAGCGTAGGAATCTCACATCACGATCTCTATCATGATGTTTTTAACGGTGTGTATTGTGCTTGGGAGTTTATCTATCATTTTTATTGATGTGTGTGTTTGTATAGATAGAAATGATATTAACAATTCCCACAACCATTCAAGTTTTACAATTTAAAATGCCAAGTCCATTCACACAACACCCAAATATAGGTAAGTGCATCTATCGTATAGGATAGATAACATCAGTAAGTATCAAAGAACCTTAGGAACTGCATCAACTACCCCTACTTCCACCTTTGTTTCATTGTTCAATTAACCAAAATAAAGAAATAAACCAACTAACAACTATTAACTATAACTAATTATAAATAAGCACAAAAAGAATACATCAAACCAATAACAAGATAGAGTCTTGAAGATCATAAAAGTAAGATACAAGTAAAAAAAGGATATTGGTCATGTAATTAAACTGAATTCCCCCAAAATATCACCAAGCATCAAATATTACCTAATTCAGTGAGTCAAACTCAGGCATTTGCAAAAGGGTTCCTCAAATTGCAAAACTCGTTTCCTCTTAAGTAATAAGTTCCCTATCCTTGAGCCCAACCTATAGATTTCTCTATCATACAAATTAAATCCAAGAAGCATTAATAATCAAATACCCACAAATCTAAAGCTAAAAGAGATATAAAGCCCTATCTCTAGGTGACCAAACAATCCCTTTTGTTATAAAGTTCTTGTCCCATAAATCCTTTCTCAACATCATTAAGGAAAATAAATCTATAAAATCAATATAAATGGGAACCTATCTCATAAACCTTTTTATCAAAGTCAATACAAGATCATAGCCCAATCAATTAAATCTTCGATCAAGCACTCGCCATCTATTTTCATTGTTCAAATCTTTGATAACACGAAAAAACATTGTTCAACTCTTTGACAACATGAAAAATCTAAAGGTTCTACCATTCCATCTCGAATCAAACAAGTCCCAGTGATAGAATACTCAAATAGGATTCAATAGACCAAGTAATAATTCAATATAAACTCAAATAAGATCGCAATTCTTTAATTACAATGAGATCTAAGTAATATAAACATCACCAATTTGATAATTACAAAACAAAAGTAAAAGAAAACTCATAGACAAGTCTTTTTTTTCTGCTTTGAGTTCTACTTGGGGAAGCTCCTCTTCTCTTCCAATCTACTCTTGATCTTCTCTTCTAGCCCTCAATATTTTTAATAGATTTTTAGATGTAGTTCTTAAGTGGCTCCCTCTAGAAATGCCCTATTGAAAGGTATATATTGCTTACTATAGGAAATTCCTAAAATATGCTGAATAAGAGCTGACCATAATACTGCACTGTACCGTCCAAGATACTCTACACGGTGTCATGTGCGCTTTGGATTAATAATAACAACTGATAATGGCATAATGTAGCAAGATATCCCAAGTGTGATGTAACCTTGCACGACGGTGTCACATGCGAGCGTCACAGTGTCATGGATTCCCAGTACCTTGAAGCTTTTTAAGTTCTGACGGTACACGGTGCCATCAAAGTTTAGTTACATTTATCTAATAGAAATAAACAATGGTGTCTAATATGTTCTGCATGGCACCGTGAGCTTCCAGAGGTTTGTCTCTAAATTACTGATAAGGACACATGATGTGTCCAGACTTGGGCATAAAAATCATACAAAAACTAAGCACATTTTCAATCAAGTTTAAATTAAAATGTTCAACCCAAATCACACACATGAGCAAGTGTACTCATCATTAACCGAGCATAGGGTTCAAACGAGTGTCGATCCTCAAGAAACAAGTAGACATTAAGTACCTTTCTTTCATTGTTTAACCGACTCAATAAATTGAAAAATAAATAAAAAGGAAAATAAAATAAAAATATGCACATGTCAAGGATGGAGAAGTTTGTAACTCAAACCATTGTTTAGAAAAACATGATCTTAAAGAACTCAACCTTTATCTTAACTAATTATTCCCTTGACATCATGAAGGATTAAAGTAGACTCACTTTGATGGTCAATCCATGAAATTACTATCTTCTAGATAAATTAGAATCACTTGGTCCGTCTCAACTAATTCATCCAAAAGATGCATTAAACACAATCCTTAATTAAATTCCCTTGGTCTCGAAAAATTCAAAGCATGAAATTAATCAATGAAACCCTTGGTCTCAGAAGACATCAATTAACCTTCAATTACTAATTCTAAGTAACCATTCCCCCTTAGTCCAGCAAGTCAATAGCCAACAGAATATAAATTAATAAATTGAAACTACCATCAACCCCCTTTGGTCCAGCAAGTTAATGGATAGAACCAACTAACTAATCTCGTAATAAGTATAAGTAATTGAATACCAAGAATAATAACCAATTACTCAAAAGATCAAACAACTCTAGAAAAAATGAATATCTAAACAACGTTGAATTACAATAAAATAATTAACATATCATTGTTAAGAAAAAGAAAACAAAGTAAAAGAAAGTACTCATAGACAAGCTTCATTCTTCTTCCTTGGAAGACCTTCTTGTACAACCCTCCTTGAACTTGAAGAATTCCTCCTTTGATTGAGTGATTTTCTATGATGATCAATGAATTCTCCCCTTTTTTTCTTGTGTTTTTCATCTATTTATTGGCTTAGGAAGTGCCTAAACTCACAGGTACAAAGTTCTTGGCCGAGTAGAAGTTGGAAGATACTAAAACTCCTCAGATTACCAAAAATTGCGTAGAAAAATCACAACTCTGCCTTGGCTTCAGAGCACAGCCGGCGTCGCCTTGACTCTTGGAGCCAGCGTCAGTTGTGTTCTGTTCCTCCACTCGTTCGTCGATTTTTCTTCGAATTTTGCACAATGTGTTCCAGAATATAGCCGGCGCCAGTTCCAGCTTCACAGCCGGTGCTGCCTTGGTTTTGTTATGCTCTGTTCCACCAATTTTTCCATCTCTTCGAAGTTCATTTCAACAATAAATGGCCGGCGCCGGTTCTAGGGTCCTAGCCGGCACCGCCTCTCCTCTGTTTTGCGACGTTTTTGTTTCATTTTACCCTAAAAATCTGAAATAAAGAAAAAAAAATACCTTTCCAATGGTAAAATTTCAAATATGAAGGAATATGACTAGTTATTGAACAAACTGTATCACAAAAGAACCTCAAATGACTAGGAAAAACATGACTAATTTAGCCCCTATCAATTCCCCCACACTTAGCTCTTTGCTTGTTCTCAAGTAAAGTATCAAGAACAAGTAGGAAAACACAAGGTTTAACAAATCATTCAATCAATTTCAAAACAATATCTCTAATGCTTTCTTCTTTCAAGAATATAAAACACATGCCACTACATCTTTCACAACTAATGCAAGACTTATGTTAGTGATAAATGACTTAGTAGAACCATCCCAATACTTTACACTATTCTCAAACCTTTGGAAAGAATTTAGTTCAGAAAGAATATGCATTCCATATGCTTACTTTTCATACATTCTCTCCATTAATCCGAGACATATCATGATTCTACTTAGATCAAGTAGGACTTTTAAGCTTGGAATGTAAGGCTAAAGGCTTGTAATGCAGATTATCAAATGAAGGATATAGGAGAATCAAAAGTCAAAGAAAAACTGAGAGTTCGTAAGAAAAGGATAAACAAATTGAATCAATAATTTCCAACTCTTCTTGCTCTCCTATTCCAAATATCAAACAAACCATAACCTTATATAGCAATTACAACTCCACTCAAGCATATCTTGCATTTTTTTTCTTTATCTTTCAACTCTTCTCTTCATCAAATCTTTTCTATTTCTTTCACAAAATCACTCAAATTTCCAGCAATGGTGTCAAAGACTTTATATGAACTTTATTTTTTTTTTCAGCTCAATCACCATTCCTTTTGTGATCTTTTCTTTTCTTCTTCTTTCTTCAATGTGTCTTTTCTTTCACTGCTACTGTTGTTTGTTTTTTCTCACTTCTCTTCTTTCATTCTTTCTAGCAGCTTTTTTAATTTTTTCAACTCCTTTTTTTTTCTTACTCTCTCTTTTCTTTCTTTTCTCTTTCTAGCTCAACTCATTATTGATCCATAACTGAAAGTAATGAGTCAAGATCTTTCTCCCAGTATTCTTCCTCAACATTCTCTTATATATACTTTCATCCATCAAGAGCATAAAGATTTGGAAAATTTATTCAAACTCTCAGAAATAAGCAATGGACAAAGTATGATAACGGGTTTTAAAGAAAGAAATCAATAATTTAGGCTCAAAATAGGCACTAGGGATAATATGACAATAGTTAGGGTTGAAAAGCTCAAACTATCCAAAGAAGGCCTATTACTGTCATCCCTAAGTTAAATCACGATTGTCTTTCTTATTTCGTCTCGAGAAATACTCAAGTAAATTCTAGAATGTTCCATGAAGTTTAGTAGAAAAACAGGTTTAAGAACAATATAAAGCATTAGATCAAGAACTACTTCGTCCAAGTGAGTGCAAAAAGTCATGTATAAGCCATAAATGATCTAGAACATACGCTCTATAATCCATCATAAAGACATGCATTAAAAATATAACTTGAAATCTCCAGAAAATCAGAAAACATTTTGAAAATTTTTTCCAAGAAGGCTAAAGTATATGCATAGAAGAATTGTCAATCAAATCACCCCCCCACACTTAAACTGGACATTGTCCTCAATGGCTAAATAAATATAACAACGACTAAACAATGTCATAGGACCAAAAATATAAAGAAGAAGAGATAAGAAAAACAAACTTCCATTCATTGTGCTCACAATAAAATTGATAAAAACTTGGACAAAGTATATCACTAAACCACTCCCCCATACTTAAGTTGGACACAGTCTCATTGGCAACAAATAAACACAAGAAAGCATCTCCAAAGGGACTAAAAATAATAATGGGTTAGAAAGTTTAAGTAATACTTCCTAAGTGTAGTACTGTTCCAATAGGTATCCAAACTTGAGGTAAAGAGAAGGGCTTGTCCAAGAGGACTTTATTCTTATAAAACAAAACACAAATAAAAGTACAAGAGAAATAATAATAGAATAAAAACATACCTAAATAAAAGAAAACAAACTAAAGAAAGAGACTCAAATAAAAAATATAACATAAAAACTTTTCACACTCATCATGCTTTCTCATCAACCTTTTGAAAGAAAATTAAGGCTCAAAATAGAAGATAAGCATGATGAATGTAGAATTAAGAGAGGTTTTGGAGCATGGAGGGTTCATGAAAACGATTTGTCTCAGCAAAACCTATAAACCTCATTCTCCAACATTCCTTTAGGCATATAAATATCTTTTCCAACATATAAGTGCACATGGTATCTAGCGGATGCATCAACTTTGAAATCATTAATTAACCCTTCAAAAGAATTTTTTCAATTAAAATTTCCCTTAAAACTTAGCAATTGTGTTCTTAAAGATGGGATCAAGAAATCCTTACTTTTCAACACATCTACAAAAATTAAGTTACCTCCTATTGAATAGGGTGAAGGGTAGAGATTACCACTATCCTCCAAGGACTTTTATGATATAGTATTGAAAAATCTAACTCCTTGAAGTATGATAAATTCAACACATCATTATTTGGACCCATATTTTTCAAGAAAAAAGGGGAACCTAGGAAATCATGTGACAAAAAGAGGTTAGGATTATTAGCACATAGAGAAGAATTGAATACCTCCCTTCTCACATTGGATAGTTGTCCCTCATAGGATCTCTTCTCTCCTGGAAGATTCTCTTGTTCGAGTGTATGGGTCAGCATGAACTTATGATTCTCCTCAACAATCTTAACTAAGTGTTTCCTTTGATCGCACAATTATTGGGAAGCTTCTTCATGCCACTGAATAAATGAATTTATATTGGCAACAAAAGAATTCACTAATGCTTTTAATGACGTCTCACTAAAAACATCAATGTGAGCTTGTAATTTTTCCAATCAATACACTAATGCTGGTTTTTCTTCTTCTTCTTCTTCTTCTTCTTCTTCTTCTTCTTTTTTTTTTTTAATGCAACATGCAGTAATGATGAACCATGCAATTTAATTCATGAAAACACGTTAAAAAGAACAAAACAAAATGACGAAAATAAAAATTGTTTCAAACAACAAAAATGACTTCACTACTTTCCACTGCCTACACCTATAAAAGACAAGAAGAAAGTTAGATAACCGAAATTCATATTTAAAATAAAATTAAAAGAAGAAAAAGTTAGTCAATTAAACATTGTTAAAGTTAGTAGGTTAGATTACAAGGGTATATAAGCTACACATGATACAAAAGATAGCACATTTTTTCGAAAAGAACAATTGTACATAATTTACATATTTATGTATTTACATACTTATATATGGTTAAATCAACAAAATCCAAACTTTTATGCTATTGTTCCCTGGCAACGACACCAAAAACTTGATGTGTCCGGACTTGGACATAAAAATCATACAAAAATTAAGCACATTTCCAATCAAGTTTAAATTAAAACGTTCAACACAAATCACACATATGAGCAAGTGTCCTCATTATTAACTGAGCATAGGGTTCAAACGAGTGTCGATCCTCAAGGAATAAGTAGACATTAATTACATTTTTTTCATTGTTTATCCGACTCAATAAATTGAAAAACAAATAAAAAGGAAAATAAAATAAAAATATGTACATGTCAAAGATGGAGAAGTATGTAACTCAAACTATTGTTTAGACAAATATGATCTTAAAGAACTCAACCTTTATCATAACTAATTATTCCCTTGGTATCATGAAGGATTAAAGTAGACTCACTTCGATGGTCAATCCATGAAATCACTATCTTCTAGATAAATTAGAATCACTTGGTCCGTCTCAACTAATTCACCCAAAAGATGCATTAAACACAATCCTTAATTAAATTCCCTTGGTCTCGAAAAATTCAAAGCATGAAATTAATCAATGAACCCTTGCTCTCAGAAGACATCAATTAACCTTCAATTACTAATTATAAGCAATCAACCCCCTTTGGTCCAGCAAGTTAATAGACAATAGAATATAAAATTAATAAATTAAAACTACCATCAACCCCCTTTGGTCCAGCAAGTCAATGGATAGAACTAACCAACTAATCTCGTAATAAGCAGAAGTAATTGAATACCAAGAATAATAACTAATTAATCAAAAGATCAAACAACTCTAGAAATCATGAATATCTAAACAACGTTGAATTACAATAAAACAATTAACATATCATTGTCAAGAAAAATAAAACAAAGTAAAAGAAAGCACTCATAGACAAGCCTCATTATTCTTCTTTTGAAGACCTTCTTGTACAACCCTCCTTGAACTTGAAGAATTCCTCCTTTGATTAAGTGATTTTCTATGATGATCAATGAATTCTCTCATTTTTCCTTGTGTTTTTCATCTATTTATAGGCTTAGGAAGTGCCTAAACTCGTAGATACAAAGTTCTTGGTTGAGTAGAAGTTGGAAAATACTAAAACTCCTTGGATTACCAAAAACCACGTAGAAAAATCACAACACCACCTTGGCTTCAGGGCACAGCTGGCGCCACCTTGACTCTTAGAGTCGACGCCGGTTGTGTTCTGTTCCTCCACTCGTTCGTCGATTTTTCTTCAAATTTAGCACAATGTGTTCTAGAATGTAGCCTGTGCTGCCTTGGTTCTATTCTGCTCTGTTCCACCAATTTTTTCGTCACTTCGAAATTCATTTCAACAATGCATGGCCGGCGCCGGTTCTAGGGTCCTAGTCGGTGCCACCTCTCCTTTGTTTTGCTACGTTTTTGTTTCGTTTTACCCTAAAAATCTGAAATAAAGAACAAAATATCTTTCCAAGGGTAAAATCTCAAATATGAAGGAATATGACTAGTTATTGAACAAAATGTATCACAAAATAACCTCAAATAACAAGGAAAAACATAACTAATTTAGCCCCTATCAACACAACGATGTGGCATATGAAACTAATAACGCTAATGATGCCCTTAAAAACTTTGTTTTGCAATTCTTTTCACCTTACTTCCGTTTTTATCCTCAACTTATTTCACCTTACGTCAAAAAATGTGAAACTAGTGGGATAAGTAGTAATCCATAAAGCATTTCTTGACTATTTAAAGCACAAATAATGTATAAAATTTGCACATGATGAGTAATCATCACTATCCCACACTTAAGTTTTTGCTTGTCCTGAAGCAAATCATCAATCACCATAAGCATCCCAAGCAAAAGGTATTTTAAGATAAATAGTTTTTTAGCAAATATGACTGTTATGGTAAAGGCATTCCTTTTCTTTTCAAATGAGAATGCAATTCAAGATTACTCAACTAAGCCAAACTTGTGTAAACCTTGTTGGAATGTATGCTTAAAATTGCCTCTGTATTTTTGTATTTTAAAAACTAACTGCCATTCATCTTACTTTCTTCCCTTGGTCAAACAACAAAGCTAGAATATTAGTTGTACACTAAAGCTGCACTTTTCCTTTTCTTTCCTTAGTTGGCCGAAACACCAAGGGGATTTATTGATAGAGTTTTAATCTAGTAAGACCACAAAACTTCTCTCAACCTTCTTGGATTGAATTTTAGCTCAATCAAATAGCTACATCATGGCCTTTTTTATTGTAATTTTTGGACTTCACCCTACACACACAAAATAAAACCAAAAACCCTACCTTACTAGTACTAAGATAGCCAGCCACCCTTGTTGAACATTAATAAAAAATTACCAGCTTACTCATTCACTCAAACTCTTTCTCTTAGCTACACCCAAACACACAAAACCAATCATCATTATGAAAACCTCTTGAGCCGAGACATATATAAGATCAAGTGATCTTCTATTTTTTTTTCCTCTCAAGGCTTCCAATTTTGAAACCCTATTGGAATGTATACCCAATTCAAGATTACTCAACCACACCAAACATATCTTATCGCAAGGCCATTTTATTAATTTCCAAAATACAGAAATATATACTATATTTTGGGTATGCATTCTAACTATCTCCTAGTTGCACAAAATGGACTATCAAAGTCCATATGTGCATAGCCATATGACATATAAGTATTTTTAAAACACTTTCTCTGTCAAAGGCTTGCTAAATGGGTCCGCCAGATTATTTGTTGAGGAAATCTAATCAACCATTATATCCCATTTCTGGATGAACTCTCAGATTAAGTGATACGTCTCTCAATGTGCTTGCCCTTCCATGGTTCCTTGGTTTCTTATATTATGATATGGCTCTAGAATTATTACAATATAAGATGATAAGTGTAACACCTTACAATACAACTACCCAAAAGGGTGAAGATGTCGCCCAGTTCAAAGGACCAGGGGTCTTTATAATTAGGTAAATAAATAAATATCTAAAGCAAAAATAACTTAAGATCTTATTACAAGGGAAAATAGTGTCCACAAATTGTTCAACTTAAACAAACATATAAGTCCTCAAAACAAATGATAAACAAGTATCAAGTGAAGCAATCTCTCAATGAAGCCCAACCTTGTCAATGCTAGTAGGTCCTGAAAGCATGACATCAAAAGAAGTATGAGATTACATCTCAGTAAGCCCTGTGTATGCTCTTGCATAATTAAAAGAGATTTTGTATATGCACTTTGAAATCATTCATCCAAATTAATTGCAAGCCAAGCATTTTCCAAAAACAACAATGAGTGGTGTTTATCACGTTTACATTAGAAAACTCGACCATATAAATTTGTAAAAGAAACCATTCAAAATAAATGAGCCACGAAACCCCGCATCATAGCCCTTGCTATTAAATCATGCATCATAATAAATGGCGCCATACCTTCCACCATGCATGGCACCGTGCAAGTCCAGAAGTCAGAAATAGTGGGAATCCTGAAGCCTGATGGTGCCGTGCATGTTTCCAGTACAGGAAGACATTAATGGCCAAGACATCATTTTGATGGGGAGCTTAAACATCAGAGTATGCACGGGGACATACAAGATATCTTCCATAGTGACGTGCAAAATTGCAAATGACACTGTGTCCTGTAGATTTCGAGTGTTTCGATGACCTAACCTGTAACACCCCACATTTCTTTTCTTGACGCAGTGGGTTAGGCTTAGGTGGGATGCCGCCCCGTCCGACTCCTCAGAATAGGGGTCTTTATAACGATTTAAACTTAAAGCAAGTGATAAAGTTGAAACTTAAGTAAATATATGAAACATGCTCTTTATTTATATAAACATATGAGTCACGATAGGTACATTGTCATAGCTTCCAAAATACATAAGCTAAAACTTCTCATAGTCTATATACAACAATCACTCCAAAAGATTTGCTATCCAGTGCTATAGAAGAAGTCCTGGAACACCGTCGTTATTCTTCAGCTCCAATCCCTAAAATAGAAAAGACAAATACACGTGTGAGTGGTATACTCAGTGAGTCCCGTGTGTGCTAGTGTTTTGCTCAGAAGAGAGATGATTTTCAATTTCTTTATTGAAATAAATTTCACAACAGCGAAATAGCAGTAATTGGTAAATTTAGGATCAAATTATCATGTACATTTGAAAAACAATGATTTTCAAACATATGGTCCCTAATTTTAATAAATGCGGGTTCTTCCCCTTTTAGAAGTGCGACCCGAGTGTAAAGTTCAAAGAACTTTGCCTTCGGCTGTACGATTTCTGGTGGCAGGGACTGCGCCTTACAGCACATCACCCGTGTCAGGCCGGAAGGGTGAGCAGCGTACAAATGTACCTCACCGTGCACTTAGGGATCTTTTACTTGCCTCCATTAGCCAGGGGTCCCAATCCTGACGTCAATCACCATCGAGGTGGCAAGGAGTCAAATGCCCCAAACATCCCATCCTTATTCCAGCGAATGACTCAAAAACAACAAGCGTTCACAAACGCATTCACAAACACGGCAATTGCCAGGCACTAAACGGCTAGCCAGGACGACTCATCTCAATGTCTTGTCGCCCTGTTTGGAGTAAGCCAATCCCCAGAACTAGCCAGGTTACTTGGGGTCGTCTATCTCTGACATGGGCTAGTACAAAGATCAAAGTCTTACTGAGTACTCAACGCAACAATACCAACCCTATCTGACTGATCAGGCCAGAGGGTTATCTGATCCCGCATGATCTTCAATCAAAACATTTTGGGGCCAAAACAATATTTTCCAAAATCATGTTGAAACCAGATAAAAGGTTTTACTCACATATCAAAATGTGTTTCCAAGAGTAACCGGGTTATTTTTCCCGTACTCAATCACAAAAGTCATTTTCCAAGGACATTTAGGTCATCTTACCCATACTAGGTTCCAAAAGACTTTTTTGAGGGTATCCGGTTCATTTTACTTTTACCCGATTTGAAATATATTCACAAGAGTTCCAATAAGGATAATTTGGTCATTTACTGAATACCCGAGTTCCAATAGTTTTCATAAAATATTCCAATAAGGATATTTGGATTATTCTCCAAATACCCGATTCTGACATTTACCATTTTTCGAAAATCCCAAATATTTAATCCAAAAGGACTAAATTCACAAAATCCGTGTTTTAAACATCCAGTAAAGTTTCCAAGCTGAATATGAAATTTATTCGAGTCCGAAATAGCATAAAAGCAAATCTTGCTCATGTAAACCTTAAACATATTCGAGGATTTTCAAAATGGCATAAAACATAACATTTCATGGAAAATCAAAGCACACTAGCCTTTAAAAAGGTTTAGAAATCAATGAGACTCACTTTGTATACTAAGTCGAAGTTGCACTCATGTATAGTCCTAAAAGGAGTTCCCTTGACTTGATTCACCTACACCATTAGTATATCTCGATATTATTACATAATGGTTTCAAATGCTTAATGGTTTGGATAAGGTTTCTATAATTTTCTTAAAGAAATAAATGGATTAATGCTTTGGATGGTTTTCTGGTTTTACATCTTTACCATCCTCCACTATTTTTCACATAACTTATTCAATATAGGTTCAAATAAGGTGAGGTTACTTCCATAATATCCCTAAGATATCCCTCTATCAATTTCAGGTCATGAGTCATGCAAAATCCATCCCATTTTGTACAGTTTTTCAGTTGATTCCACTGTTCCGAGTTTGGAGTCCAGTTTCGTCACTTTCCAGTATTTTGTACATAACTCTTCCAATTCAGATCCAAATGAGGTGAAACAACTTCCTAAATACTCATATGACATTTCTATATCAATTTAAGGTTATGGGGTATTCAAACCTCTCTCCATTTCGTTCAGTTTTCCAGCTAAACTTACTGCTCCGAGCTGGAGGTCCAGAATTACTGTTTAGAAGCTCAACTTGTTTTAATTTGTTTCTATGGTTTCTTCAACATATCCTATCACATTTAAACCCTCCAATACCTTATTTAACATCCCAACATCATTTTTCTAACAGGTTTTCATGCCCAGCACTTCTCTTTTGCTCAAACAAATAAATTATTCCCAACTTACCAAACCAGTAAATTTTGGCAGTTTTCACCCTTCTTGTTGTTCATGATCTCTTAGCCATTCAAAACCCTCACAACCTCCACACAACTTGTTCTAAATCCTTTATAACTAGTCTAGGATATGTTTAGAGTCATTTATGCTCAATTTTCAGTCACATCTACCCAGATTTCCTTTAATATTTCCAAACAACACAAACTAGTGAGTTGTTATTAACAAATGGCTTTTCTTGTTTTCTTTATCACTTCCTTCCTTTTTCTTTTCAAATTTTCAGTATACCATCACTCTAATAAACCTTAAATGAACTGAAAATCATACTCAACCCATCATTACACCAACCGGTCAATTCAACATCCATCACAATATCAAAATATTTTCATTGCCCAACATCAACAAATTCATATGCATTTAGTTTCCAACTTCTAACATCATTTTTTTAGCTTTTGAGAAATGATCTCTTACCTTTCCAAGATGAGGGCAAAGCTGTATACTCCTTTCCTTCCTTCCTTCTCCTTTCTTTCTCCTTGCTGCCGGTTTCCTTTTCTTCCTCCTTGCTGCAGGTTGTCTTCTCCTTGCTCCCTGCTGCCGGAAATCTCCCTCTCTCTCCCTTAGTCTCTCTCTTGTTCTTCCTTTCCTCTCTTTACTTTTTTGGGTTTCCCCTCTTCTCCCAGCTTTCTCTCTTGACCGAAAATTCTCCCCCTTGCTCCTATTTATATAGCTTGTTCTTCTTGATCTTACTTTGGTCTTACTAAAAGGAATTAAGGTGAGTTGGTTATTCTAGAAGCTCTTAGGCTTTCCAAGAGAATTGTGGAACCATGTAGAAACTTGAAGAACTCCCTAGAAGTCTCAAGACTAATGCATTCACTAACCTTACATGGCCATGCATAATTATAATTAACTTGGCCTAATCTAGTTTAGCTTAATTAAGCTTAATTAAAAAGTCCAAGAATAGTTAATCTTGATCAAATATATCATGCTTGTGGGCCCTCTTCATTTATTTCTTGTGAACCCCTTAAAATATCTTTGCATAAAATAGATATAGCTAAGATATTTATAGTATTAATTGAAATATATATATATATATATATATATATATATATATATAAATACTAATGGTAAAAATAATATAATAATTCAACATAATTATTGGATTTAATATTACCAAGAAGTATTTGTATTAAATAATAGATATATAAAAATAATAGTAATGGATAATAATAAAGTAAAATAAAATAGTATAGAATAAAATAATAACAATATTAGTAATAATACTACTAATACTATTATTAATAATAATGGTACGAGGGATGGCCATTCTATAACATTAGGAATAATATTATTACTTTATAGCCTTAGTAATACTATTAATAATAAGGAAGGGAAAATATATCATTAATTCCTTTTTATATATATATTTTCACTTTGAACGACGGGTTATTACATAACCTATAAATAATCTTTTTCTTTGAAGATAGAGGGAGCCACCAATAAAAACACACAAAGAACCCCTTAGAACACAAGGAAAATAAGAGAAGAGAATATCAAGGAGGATTTAAGAAAGAAGGAACAGCCCTAAATCAAGTTTGTAAAGTACAAGAGAGATCTTGTCTTTGAGTTTTCTTTTTCTTTTCTTTATGATTTGAGTTGGGTTGTTGAATTTCATTGACTTGATTTGTAATTAAAGAGTTGTACCTTAATTTAGTCATGTGATTGATGTTTATTTAATTAATTGATATCTATTTTGAGTAATTTATCACTTGGGTTTAATTGATAGAATTGATTGATTGGGTAATCCTCCTATGATGAACTTGAGAAATGATTCCTTAGTTGGGTTCCTTTTCTATATTAATTTAATAGATTTATTTTCCCTTAATAAACTTGAGAAAGGATTTGGGAGATTTAGAATTTGGTGATAAATGAGGCTTTAGGGTCACATAGAGATAGGGATTTTAGGGCTTTTTGGCTTGTTATGGATTTTTTAAATTTTATGCACTATTGGATTTGATTTGTATGATAGAGATATCTATAGGTTGGATCGCAGGGTATAAGATTCATTACTTGAGAAAGAGTGCATTTTACTTTATTTTTGAAATCTTGCTAATGCTTGGAATTAATATCAATTAATTGAGTGATATTCATTGTTTGAGTATTCATAGGGGAATTCTTGTTTAATTACATGGCTATTATCCTTTCCTCGCTTAGATCTTCCTTGTGATCTTTAATTCTTTAACTTGAGAATTGGGTTGAGGTATTCATATGGCACTCTTTTGTCCTTACATCAAGTAGCTAGTTGTTTCATCTTCTTATTTTGGTTGATTGAACAATAGAACTTAGTAGAAAGTAGTGGTAGTTAACGTCCTTTCCTTGGGATCTTTGGTACTTACCCACTAAACTTTATACTACATGACAGGTGCACTTTCCCAATTGTGTGATTTGAGTGTTTAGCATTTTAAATAAAACTAGGTTATGTATTGGATCTATCTTATATAGATCGCACAAATCACTCATGCACACCAACAAGTTTTTTGTTGCCGTTGTCGAGAATAGTACGTCAATATCATAAAATCAGTTGAGTTATGTTGCTTCAATTATTATTTTAGTCTATTGATATCTTTTGCTTTTACTTTTCTTAGGAGTTTGTAGTTTTGTTCTTTATCTAGGATATTTTAAAATTTAAAAAATTTTTGTTTTCCCAATTTAGTTTTGTTGGTTTTCTTGTGAATATTTGTTATACTAACTTTTACATTTGTTTTTGAGATTATGTAGTTGGATAACATCAGCATGGAAAATAACTTGAGGAGTAGTACGTGGCTATGGGCACACAGTAAAGAGGGTACTAATGATGTGAAGTTATCAAGATTGCAAGCATGCTCTTAGTGTGAGGAGTGATAATTGGAGTGTAATTCCTCCAGAATACCAAGGCATGAGTTGTGACTTATATAAAAAAGAACATTTTGATAATTACCCTCAATCTAATGGAGCTTTTCTTTTTGAAAACCAAAAGCAAGGTAGAGAAGAAAGCTTGGAGAGGTTTGGTTATTCTAGTGCCTATTAGAACAATGAAGAATACTATCCATATAACCGTCCAGCACCACCTCTAGCAAGGCCATCATTTGAAGAAGTAGAGAACATTTTTAAGGCTAACACAAATGCATCCCTTCAAATTTGAAGTAATCAAAGTGTACAACAACCAAGAATTGTAGAGAAAATGTAAGAAAGCACTTTATCGAGCCTATTGGATATCATATATGATAGAAATACAGAATTGAAAATCACAATAGAACATGTTCAAAGAAAGACAGTAGAAAAATTGCAAAACAACAGGGTAAAGTGTGTAGGGAGCTCATGGCACTAAAAGAAATTAGGGCATAGTGTCATGCAAGAATAATACTTCTAAAACAAAGAAGAAACTGCTAGAGTGTAAACCTCGCGTACCATATCCAGGATGATTAAAAAAAAGAGGATATTAAGCAACAATTTGGACATATCTTGGAGGTATTCAAAGAAGTGAAAATCCCAAAACCAAACGTGGAGTTGAATAGAACCAAGAATCTCTTGGTGGATAAGGGATGTTATATGGAGATTATTAAGGAAGAGCAACATGAAGTGCAATAAGAAAAAATTTTTAAGCTACACATGAAAAACTTTGAAGATCAACTTTGCCCCTTGATCGAAGATATCAAAATGGCCTATACATTAGAAGAAAAAAAGAAGAGACTCTACCACATGAGGATAAAAAGAATGAGATAATTAAGTAATTGTGTAAGAGTCTAGAAGATAAAAATCCCCAAGTAAAAAAAAGAGTACATGAGGACCCATTAAATAGTGTGATAAGAGATGGATCTCACACTCATTTATGCTTTTCTAATGTCTGTTTGTCACATGATTTTACAGTACTTTTCAATTAACAAAACACAATAAAGCTAATGATGACCTGAAGAACCAACCATACTTCAAGGAACAAGACTATTCAATGTCAAATGATACACAATCCTTGGAGTAAGCCAGCCTGTTATACCCTTCAACCAACTCAAGAAAAGGTAACTTAGTAATTGTACACAGTCCATTGCAAAGTAAGTCTCTCTGACTTCTCTAAGAGCTACATTACTAGGTTTGGAGTCAGGGAGTTTTGATTTTGATAATAGCTTGGAAAGGATAATTGATGCTGCGAAACCCCATCTAAAACCAACCCTAGAGTAAGGGCATCGGAATGCATATAAGATTTTCTTGCATGCATATAAATATATTTTTGAATGATTTTATGTGCTTTGGATTCGTGATTTATAGTCGAGAAGGCTCAATTGTGCTTATTGAGTTGGAATGGTTAAATGGTAATTTTGCTTGAAGTGAAAATAGGGAGATAGCTTGAGGATTAAATAGGAAAAATATTTGGGAGAGAAAATAAGAGTAAGAGTTGTTGTGGTTTAGTGGTTAGAGCTTTAGAATTAATCTCTAAGGTCTTGGGTTCAAATTCCACCAATTAAGTTTATCATGATTAAATTTTATTTTTATAGGGTGGGATATTTTCGGCCCTTGCATGCCATGAGTAGAAGTAGGAGTGTTGTCCTAAGGGAGGCTTGAAGGGAATGTCTTAATCCTATTCTTGTGCCCTACAAAAATTCTTAAGAGATTCATGCCCTTTTTGCTCTCTAGCTTACCTTAATTCTTTATTAATTAAGTTGCTCAATTTATCCAAGCTATTTTTTATTTCCAAAAAAATCCAGCAAGGTTTTGTGATTTTGGAGTTTCGAAAATGCCTCTTGGAGGATAGAATTTTGACTGAAAATAGGGAAGGAGTTAAGGAAGGTTCACAAGGGAATTAATCTCTATGGTTGAACCTCCAAACTCCATCCTATAAGTATTCATCTTCTTCATGTAGCAATCTGGAAAAATTTTCAGCTTCTAGGTCAGCTCAACTTTCGAAAACTTCAGCCATTTTTCTCACTCAAATGCTTCCAGAAAAATAGCCAAAATTTTTAGCTTGAAGGCTGAAATCTTGGCCAAAAATCGGACTGCACAAAAGCTGTGCAAACCAGGAAAATTTCTGGACAAGTTTCACAGCTTAGCAGGCCAAAAACCAAGCTATTCCTTCTAGCCTTCAAACCAGTATTTCACCTCTGCCTTTCCTCCATAAAGAAGGCTAGTTTCTAGTACCCTCCAATACCCCTTCAAACCTTCTACAAGTCGGTTGGAACATTACAGAAAAACAGCACAAAAATTCCAGCGAAACTTTTGAATGAACAACAAGAAATTCCAGCCTTGTTCCCTCTTCAACCCTATCCGAAACTCACTCCCATGTTTATGTAAAACTAACCTTAGTCAGCCATGAACTGAACTTCATCACCTCCTCCATTGATCTGCCGAAAAGAGCTCTATAGCCACTCCTTAAATCACTCCTTCAATCACTACAATCAAGCCTTCAATTGGAATTCAAAAATTCAGCAAATTACTCCATGAAACTTCCATGGTTTAAGCCTCGACCAACCAAAAATTTCCTCCACCATAACACACAGAATTTCAGCCACCCTATAGCTTCTTCAACCTTATTCATCTCAGCAAAACCTCAGCTAATTCCAGCCGGCCATAGCAGTTCCAAGGACCTCCATCAACCAAAGATATTCTTACCATATTTTCTACCTTAATTCACTCCCTAAATTACTTCTTTTGAATTTCAAATAACCAGCTTTCCTTCTTTTCCCTAATTTGAAAATCTAATCACAAGGATTCTCCAATCCATTTGGCCAACACCACTCAACATATTTCGTCCAGCCTTTCTTCCATTCTTTCCATTTCTCCAAAGAATACCAAGAACACCAAGAACACACACCACCATTCTCCAAGCCTAAGACCACTCTAAACACCTCAAATCTCTTCCAAAAACTCCAGATCACGTCTACTCACCCTTTAGATTCTATTTCTGTAATTTATAACATCAAACGCTGAAAACAAGATTCTACTTTTGGATAAAAAACTAGAATTTTTCTTGAAGACTCAAGAACTTTCTCAAGGTAATCATGAATGATTGTGTTCATCTTCCTTCCTCTTCGATCTTTATTGAAATATACTAATACTCTCTCTCTTTCTCCTTCTCTCTCCCATCCTCTCTCTCTCTCTCTCTCTCTCTCTCTCAGCCGAAATGGTTGTTTCAACCATGGCCATTTTCTCTTCTTCCTTCTTGGTCGGATCAAGCCTTCCAAGCGTGTGGACTTTCTTGAGACTTCATCAAGGTAGACATCAATCGAGTATGTCTCTTTAACCTTCTCCTTAATTCTAAAATCATGTCTTTTGGATGTCATTGGAAAAGGATGGAATATGATTGGAGATTGAGTATGTGTTTATAAAATGGAGTTGGGATTGAAGTATGAGGATGATTTGTCTTGGTTGAGTTTTATGATGTTTTGGGGTTTGTTGCATGCTTTTCATGTCGTGACTTAGTATGAGTGATTAAGCATGATAGATATTATGTCGCATTTGGTGAATAGGATTTTATGTTCTTGTATTCTTGTTGAAGTCATGAATATGATTATGTTTAATGAAGTTTGGATTATGTGATGATAGATATAGATCTATACTTTTATTCATGAATTGAATGGTTTGTTGATTGGTGTTAGAGTTTATGTTCATCATTATGGTTAGCAATAGGAGAATTATGATCATGACCTTGTTGATCCTAAACTATTTAAGTTAGCCAATTTTATTACATTAATAAAAATTAATGCTATATTTTCTTTTAATGATTTCGAAAACCCTAGGAAGATTTGGAATTGGATTGATATATGAAATAATGATATTTTAACCAAATGCATGATGTCTTTTATTAAAAATACAATATATAAATATTAAATATAATAATAATATTAAATAAAGCCTTTTATATAAATAATCATAATAGGTAAAATATTAATCTTATAAGTCATATATTCATAAATACTAATAAAATTTATTTATTATCTTTTAATCAAGGTATATTAAAATTTACTTTTCATTAATTTTATTTATCAATTATTTTCTAACTATTAATTATTAATTAAGAGAATAGTAATAATTTATTATTTTAATAAAATCATCTAGGACTTAGGACCATTCATCAAATAAACCCTAGTTTAGTTATTAATAACAAAGATTTATACCTACAACTTATTAGTAATTATTTCACAATCTCTAGTTATTTTATTATCAAGTTAGATTTATTTTATAAAATCTTTTTATCATCTAGCCTTAAAGTTTGGGTCATTAGGGTCATGATTATAGAAAGTTGAATTAGGATTATTTATGGAAGCAAATTGGCTTGAGTCTAATTATGGCTTGTGTTTACCCCAGGCGGGGTTAGGTCAGCTTTTGAGGATCTTTGAATTAGCTCGAGCGAAGGATTAGGTAAGCTCCTGCATAAAACCTATTTGATGTAAAAAGGTCACTATGGCAAGCCAAATATGAAGTGTATGAACACTCATTTTTGTAAAGGCAATTGAGGACTATTCCCTTTCTTATTTTAGTTACACAAATTATTTGAAAACCAATAAGAAGTTTTTCTCAAACACTAAACTCTTTCTAAAACCAATTTTGACACGGACTTTAGAAAACCTTAATTGCCATTTTCAAGTAAAGCTGTTTTTTATTAGTTTTCTCCCAAGTGGGACAATCAACGTTGAGTACTCAAAAAGGGTAGGCTAGTAGTACTAGTTTTGAAGAGCAAGAGCGAGTCTTCTAGTAGGAGGCCACCTCCAGAAGATGAACTCAACTTGGAGAAGCGACAATACTACTTAGTCATGCCAGTCCGAGCTAGCAAGTTTCAATCATGTAGATTGTGTGTTGCCGGAGTAGACAACCGATTTTGTTTGGGTGTAGAGAAGGAGGAGTATCTTACCCAGTAGGCCGTACACCTACCTTTTTGTCAGTCTGCACAAAGTGTGGCATTCTGACCGCTGTATGGTTATGGGGCCCAACGTGTGATAACCCATGGCTGCCCTTTTGAGTGGTTGATTTTATTGTGCACATGTATGGTTGGAAAAGCAAAACGCCACTCTTTATTTTTAACATTGTTTAATGCTTGTTAGTACTTTTCTTCTGAAGTTCTTACATTTTGCATACATGAACTATTTTACCTGAACACTCAAAGCACACACGGGCTTACTGAGATTTTTATCTCATCACCCTTTTTACCATGATTTCAGGTTGATCCTGCTCTGGGAATGGGTAGCTAGTTGTTACTTGCTAGGAAGATGTTGTGTTATTTATCTTATGTAATTTTTTTGAGAGATAAGAGCGAACAATTTATTTTGGATTTGTTCTTGAATTTTTGGGTTGTAATAAGTTTTAATTTTCAAAGTATTATTTTATTTTTGATGTGTGACCTAGTTATAAAGACCCTTTGTCCTTTGGACGGGGCGACATCCGCAGCCCTGCTAGGACTAGGTTGTGGGGTGTTACAAATGCTTTTATTGGTGATGCACTCTCTAAATATCCTTTGCATTCATATGTGGAAGATTTAGTTTGCACGTTTAAAGAGTTACAAATGGATGAGGTCTGCGTATTTAGTTTTGTCGGCATTAATGATTTCCATGGACCTTACCATTTTCAAAAACCTTATTTCTTTCTACAACAATCATACCTATATTTTCTAACGAGCATTAATTTCTTTTACAAAAGGATGATAAGGAAGCATGATGAATGGAAAGAGTGTGCTTTTGTTCTGGGCTTTTAATTATTTTTTCTTTATTTGAGTTTTTTTTATATAGTTACTTTCTTTTTTATTAGTTTGGCTCTTCTAGTTGTTAGTTGTCTTCTCACCCCCAATAATAAGGCTAATGTTATTTTAAGTGTTGCGGAATGAGTGTTTTTTCTTCTATAGTCCTTGTTTTTATTTATTTTCTTGGGTTTTTTATTAGTTTCTTCATGTGTTGATGTGTCCGGACTTGGGTATAAAAATTATACAAAAACTAAGCACATTCCCAATCAAGTTCAAATTAAAACGTTCAACCCAAATCACACATATGGGTAAGCGTACTCATCATTAACTGAGCATAGGGTTCAAATGAGTGTCGATCCTCAAGGAACAAGTAGACATTAATTATCTTTCTTTCATTGTTTAACCGACTCGATAAAATAAAATCGAAATAAAATAAAACAAAAGAAAATAAAAATAAAAATATACATGTCAAGGATGTAGATTTATGTAATTCAAACCATTGATTAGACAATCATGATCTTAAAGTGCCCAACTTCTATCATAACTAATTATTCTCTTGGCATCATGAAGAATTAAAATAGACTCACTTCTTTCTTAATTCATGAATCCCTATCTTCTAGGTAACTTAGTATTACATACTCTGCCTCAACCAGTCTTACCCAAAAGATGCATTAAACACAATTCTCTGATTAAATCCCATTCTCAGGCAAACTTAACCTATGAAACTAACCAATTGAATCCATATTCTGGTAGACATCAATTAACCTTTAATTTCTCTGTTCTTGCAAGTAACCCCATTTTCAGGTAAGTTAAAAGGCAACAAATATGAAACCAATCAATTTAAAACCCTATTCTCAAGTAAGTTAACGGCACAATTAATTAATCTCGCAATCAACCCAAGTAATTAAATACCAAGAATAACAATTAGTTAATCAAAAGATCAAATAACTCTAAATACCATGAACGTCTAAACCAATGTCAAATTATAATAAAACAATTAAAACATCATTGTCAAGAAAAAGAAAACAAAGAAAAGAAATAGATACTCATAGACAAGCCTTCTTCTTCTCCATTTGAAAACTTTTTAGTACAATCCTCCTTAAATTATTTATCTCGAGAAAATATTGGTGATGTACTTAAAAATAAATCTAAATCCCTACATTATGCACCTCCCTTTTTCTAGGGTAAATTGGCCTTTATTTATAGGCTTACAAAGTTCCTAAAAGAATTCTAAATAAAGAAGAAGTAATTACCTAAAAATCTCCAAAACCAAAAAGGAATAGAAATTACTAAATAAAATCCTAAAAGAATTGAATTGTCCACCGTCTTGACTTTTTGAATTGGAAATTCAATTTTGACTTCAATTGGATTCTTGATTTGGCTTTGTCGTTTTACTCTGGAGTCTTGCAGTTCTTGTGGAATTCAAATTGTTAAATCTGCAATCCAATTTGAGCTGTCGAAAGTTGTCCAGTCACCAAAACTAATTTCTTTCTTTTCCCTTACCGTCGGCTCAATTGAGCCGCACAGCCACTACTGCTTTTCTTTGTTCTTGTTTCGGTTGCTTCTTTTTTCTTTCTGTTGCAATCAACTTGCCATCCAATCCACACAGCTACTGAAATTTTGCTCTTTTTCCTATCAGTGCCCTAGCTAAATTGAGCCAGCGCCTTCTTTTCCTTTCCTTTTTGCTGTGTTGCGTCGGCTCAATTGAGCCGTTTCCCTTCCTTCGGCTCAATTAAGCTACAAATCACCATCGAAAATTGCTGCAATTCAATTTCCCTTTAGTCCTTTTCTCAGCCACCTTTGTTGACTTTGCTTTCTTCCAGGACCCACCAAAATTCAGCTTTTCTTTGTTTTGTTGCTACTGTCTTCTTCTTGTTGTCGGCTCAATTGAGCTATGAAGCCATAAACCAAGCCAATTTCTCCATTGTCCTTTCCAATTTCAATTGTAGCTGAATTGCTCTGTTTCTTCCCTACTTTTCCAGTGAAAAACCGGCGCCAGCTGTCCTTCTCAGAACCAGCGCTGCCTATATCCTGCTTTATGACGATTTTGCTTTATTTTACCCCTAAAATCTGAAATAATGCACAAAATACCTTTTCAAGGGTAAAATCTCAAATATGATGAAATATGGCTAGTTATTTCACAAAATGTATCACAAAATAATATCAAATAACTAGAAAAAAAATGACTAATTTAGGCCCTATCATACTTTCCCACACTTGAATCTTTACTTGTCCTCAAGTAAATACTTAACCAAAGCAGTCAAAACAATTTATTTCTTTTCATATTCATCCATAATAAAGCCATAATTTCTTTCCAACCTTAGACACAAAATTGTCATTCATTCACCCTTTAAAAACCTTTGGAAACTCATATATTAAATCAAACAATCTCAAGGCCATCAAAGTTAAGTTAAACAAGCTTATATCTAGTACATGAAAATTATTCCACTCCTCAAGCAAAAACATAGATAACATAAATCATACAAGTCAAGTCATTTAACCAATTCAAGCATTATAAACTCAAATTTACCAAACTCAAGTTAGTGAAATAAGGAAAACACTCCACTCTTGTTTTTTTCTATGACTTTGGGAATTAATAGCCTCAAGTGCATGGATTTCTCTTCATACACCGTATTGGCCCCCTTTTCAATCATCACTCATCATTTTTTTCTCTAATAATTTTTCAACATTTTTTTTCCTTTCTTCTTTTTCTTGCCTTTTTACTTTTGGGATAGCCTCAAGAGAATGCACTGAATACACTTGCTACTTCTCTCCATATTGACCCCCTTTTCAGCAAAAGGACTTCAACAATAATTAATAAAAGAAATTTTTCAACTCAATTTTCAATTTTTCATATATATTTTTTTCAACTAAAATTTTTTCTCTCACATTCCTTATTCAAAACTCAAAGTTAAGCAAACTTTAAATCCATAATATAAGAATTAATCAACAACTCTTCCCATATTTCATCACATCATCCATATTCAAACTCAAATACCAAATATAACCAAGGTTAACTTAAATTCTCAAGACTTAGCAAAATTCAACTTAATACACAAGTTTACCTTTTTAATAAAATCTTACCATATTGAATGACAAATTCATATCCAAAGTTAAAAGGAAAATCATATCTTCATTATAAACAAATAAACTCATTTTAGCTCCAATTTTTTTTAAAAAAAAAATTCAAAAATTCCAACAATTCAAACATATATCATTAAAAATCCCTCAAACATATATAATTGGAAATCAACTGAAAATCACAAAGATGCACTTGAGAAAATGTTAAATCTCTCCCCCCACACTTAAATTAGACATTGTCCTCAATGGCCTAAAATAGCACACTAGAGCATAACCAAGGGACCAAGAATGTAAAGAGGGAAAAGAAAATAATACTCCCCAAGGCAGATTAGCACCATGAAAAATCTAAATTTCAAATTCCAAAGTACCTCAACAACAGGAAAAATAAAGATAATTGATAAAAACTTGGATCAAGAATATCACCAAACCACTCCCCCACACTTAAACTGGACCATGTCCTCATGGGCCAAAAATAAACACAATAAAGCATCTCCAATGGGACCAAAATTGAAAAGGGATAGAAAGTTTAAGTAATATTCCCCAAGTGTAGATTAGCTTCAAGATATAAGAAGTTCATGCTTCAAGAAGATGGAAGAATTATCGCCCGCGAACTTCAACCTACAAATCAAAAGATGAACACGCAAGTAAAAGCATACAAGTAATTGAAAAATTAAAAGCGAGGGAGATGAAAGATAGAAAATCAAAGCCTTTAAGTCCCCCTTGAAGTAGAGTCCTCCTTGTCTCCAAATTGTCCAATAGCTACCAAATAGACCACCATAACCTCCAAAGGGCTCACAAGATCCTCTTCTTGTGTCACACTTTGCAATTGGTTTTCTTTGTAGTGAAGAACTTTTCCAGATTTTTGATACTCAAGAAAATTAAGAATAATATCCACCGTAGATAGCAAAAGTATAATGGCAATCAATCTTAATTCATTACAGCAAATTATCACAAGGGGGTTCTATATTCCAAGATTTGCAAAAATTTCAGAAAAATGCATAGCTAATTTGTTAGAAGCAGTCACAAGAAGCACAATTCATTCGATGCATTTTTTTCTTCTACCACCAAATAAACTTAGCAAATATAGGTCCATGTCTAGTCAATTTTGCCTCAACCACATATACATAATACCAAGAAATTCAAGAGGATAAAATCTTGCTGACATGAAGAGAGGTTTTCCACCAACGTATTCCCTCAACGTATAAGTTTTAAAAAATTTTGAATCCATGGGAGATACTTAGACGGAGAAAAGTAATGTGAAGAAAAAGAAGAAGGGGAAGACGAAAAATGATCATTCTAGGGGAATGGGGAGAAAGAAAATAATAATAAATAAATAAATAAAAGAAGAAAGAAAAGAGAAGAACAAGACAAATAAGAAAAACAAACAAGAAAATCAAAGAAAAATAAAACAAGAAGAAAAGACAAAATAAGAAAAATTTGGAAAGAAAAGAAATAGGGTAAGGGAACAAATGAAAAAAAATAAACTTTATTTATTTATATTTTTGTGAATATCCTTCCAAACCAGAGCCGGCATCAGTTCCAGGCATAAGCCGGCGTCGGTTGCATTCTGTCGGGGTTCCAATTTTTTTTTTATTTACTAAAAACTATCCTGATTGACTACTTGACCCCTAATACATTTAAAAAAAGAATTCCTAGACTAAACTAAAATTAAAAATTGTAAAGGTAGAAACAAATAATAAAATAATCCATCTCCAATATCGTGTTAGCTAAAGTCCAAACCTGAAAATAAAAAGAGTTATTAGTGACTCAAAATTATAGATGTAAAAATCAACAAATTAAAAATACCATTATTACACATAATCCACATTAACATTAGGTTAGAAAAATAACTAATTATACAATATATACAAACATACAAAGACAAGTTAGTTATTATGAACATGTATATACCTATTTATATATTTACAACATATATCGAAATTAAGATACAAGTATACAAACAAAAAAATATGGCACCTTTTTGTGAAACGAACAATTGTACAAATTTACATATTTATATATTTACATATTTACCTATTTACATATTCACATGGTTAAATCAACAAAATCCAAGCTTTCATGCTATTGTTCCCCGGCAATGGCGCAAAAAACTTGATGTGTCCGGACTTAGGTATAAAAATCATACAAAAACTAAGCTCATTCCCAATCAAGCTTAAATTAAAATGTTAAACCCAGATCACACATATGAGCAAGTGTATTCATCATTAACTGAGCATAGGATTCAAATGAGTGTCAATCCTCAAGGAATAAGTAGACATTAATTACCTTTCTTTCATTGTTTAACCGACTCGATAAAATAAAAGAAAATAAAAATAAAAATATACATGTCAAGGATGTAGATTTATGTAATTTAAACCATTATTAGACAATCATGATCTTAAAGTACCCAACCTCTATCATAGCTAATTATTCTCTTGGCATCATGAAGAATTAAAATAAACTCACTTCTTTCTCAATCCATGAATCCATATCTTCTAGGTAACTTAGTATCACATACTCTGTCTCAACCAGTCTTACCCAAAAGATGCATTAAACACAATTCTCTGATTAAGTCCCATTCTCAGGCAAACTTAACCTATGAAACTAACCAATTGAATCCATATTCTGGTAGACATCAATTAACCTTTAATTACTCTGTTCTTGCAATTAACCCCATTTTCAAGCAAGTTAAAAGGCAACAAATATGAAACCAATCAATTTAAACCATCAACCCTATTCTCAAGCAAGTTAATGGCACAATCAATTAATCTCGCAATCAACCCAAGTAATTAAATACCAAGAATAGCAATCAGTTAATCAAAAGATCAAATAACTCTAAATACCATGAACGTCTAAACCAATGTCAAATTACAATAAAACAATTAAAACATCATTGTCAAGAAAAAGAAAACAAAGAAAAGAAATAGATATTCATAGACAAGCCTTCTTCTTCTCCCTTTGAAAAATTTCTAGTACAATCCTCCTTGAACTATTTATCTCGAGAAAATATTGGTGATGTACTTAAAAATAAATCTAAATCCCTACATTATGCACCTCCCTTTTTCTAGGGTAAATTGGCATTTATTTATAGGCTTACAAAGTTCCTACAAGAATTCTAAACAAAGAAGAAGTAATTACCTAAAAATCTCCAAAACCAAAAAGGAATAGAAATTATTAAATAAAATCCTAAAAGACTTGAATTGTCCACCGTCTTGACTTTTTGAATTGGAAATTCAATTTTGACTTCAATTGGATTCTTGATTTGGCTTTGTCGTTTTGCTCTGGAGTCTTGCAATTCTTGTGGAATTCAAATTGTTAAATCTGCAATCCAATTTGAGCCGTCGAAAGTTGTCCAGTCACCAAAACTAATTTCTTTCTTTTCCCTTACCGTCGGCTCAATTGAGCCGCACAGCCACTACTGCTTTTCTTTGTTCTTGTTTCGGTTGCTTCTTTTTTCTTTCTGTTGCAATCAACTTGCCATCCAATCCACACAGCTACTGAAATTGTGCTCTTTTTCCTATCAGTGCCCTAGCTAAATTGAGCCAGCGCCTTCTTTTCCTTTTCTTTTTGCTGTGTTGCGTCGGCTCAATTGAGCCGTTTCCCTTGCTTCAGCTCAATTAAGCTACAAATCACCATCGAAAATTGCTGCAATTCAATTTCCCTTTAGTCCTTTTCTCAGCCACCTTTGTTGACTTTGCTTTCTTCCAGGACCCACCAAAATTCAGCTTTTCTTTGTTTTGTTGCTACTGTCTTCTTCTTGTTGTCGGCTCAATTGAGCTATGAAGCCATAAACCAAGCCAATTTCTCCCTTGTCCTTTCCAATTTCAATTGTAGCTGAATTGCTCTATTTCTTCTCTACTTTTCCAGTGAAAAACCGGTGCCGGCTGTCCTTCTCAGAACCGGCGCTGCCTATATTTTGCTTTATGACGATTTTGCTTTATTTTACCCATAAAATCTGAAATAATGCACAAAATACCTTTTCAAGGGTAAAATATCAAATATGAAGAAATATGGCTAGTTATTTCACAAAATGTATCACAAAATAATATCAAATAATTAGGAAAAATATGGCTAATTTAGGCCCTATCATGTGTTTTATTTTTCTTTAGTATGTTTCCTTTCAGTATTTTTATTCAGTGTCTTCCATTATGTTAGATAATAAATCGAGAATACCTCATTTCTTCCTACTTCAATATCTATTGGAGCTTCAAACCACTTAGGGAGTATTACTTCATTTCTTTCCTCATTATTTTCAGTCCTATTACATACACATATCATTTTAGCCAATGAGGACATTATTCATTTTAAGTATGGGGGAAAGATTTGGGAATATTCTTTGCAAGATCATTTATGGGTTTTATTTATGGTTTCAATTTAAGGTTTGATACTTGGTTTGTGAAAATTTGAGCTAAATATTTTCGGCTTTTTAGCTTATCTTGACCCGTCTTTGGAATTACTATTCTTTTTCTCGTGACATGAGCATTTGGAATAAGTTTATTTTAACTAGATATTCTTAGGTAGTTATGTACATTTGATGTGATATGAATTAGATCTTGAGAATTTGACTTAACCTTGTCTATGTTTTATTAAACATATTGATATTTTATTTCTTAGGATTAGATGAGAAACTTGTGATGAAATTTAAGTAAGTAATTTTGTCTTATTTATATTCTATGATCTTCTAGCTAGTCCTTGTTCTGGGTTTAAGTAAATGTGCATGGGGATAAAATCATGAGAGAAATGAGTATAGTAATATAATTATAGAAAAATATTTTATTATCTCTTTATTAAGAAATTACATTATATTGCAATAGAAAGAAAAAAAGATTAGAGGGTAATGTAAAAGTTAAAAATCTTTCATGTTATCTCAATTAGGTAATTAAATTACCCTATAAAATTGAGTACATGAACTAATCTCCTATTTACTACTTGGACTGTAGTAGCTTTTGGAAGTTAGAGAACTCAATTAACTCATCATTCTCTGCTTATATGAATAACTTGAGTCATATTTTAGACTTGGGTAATGGGATTACACTGGTTGAATAAATATAGACTTATTTAATCTAACTTCGATGGTTTTGGTTTTATGGTTTTATCTGTTCAAATATATATTTTTATAGAAATTTAGCCTGGTTAATTGAACTTGAACTGAATTTTTATCTCAATAGAAAATGAATGTCTTGTCCATAATAGTTATTATTGCCAAAAATCCATTATTGATGCACATGCTTTTTACTTGGAGTGCTTTTATTGTGAATATTTGCTTGAGGACAAGCAAAAGTTTAAGTATAGAGGAGTGAAGTTTTATCAATGCATGCATATTTTATATTGCATTTGAGGTTTAAATTCTTAAATTTCATTATAAATAGCTATTTATCATCCCCATTTTCTTCTTGTTTAGATGAAGATAGTTAAACTAAGAAAAGAGTTTAAGGAGAAAAAATTGGAAAAAAACAACATTTGCGACCTATGACGTCGTAGCTCTCGTTCTGCACAGTGGCGTGTAGAATCAAAAGGCCAAAAGTTAAGAATCTAGAGGTCCATTGTAACACCCCGCTACCTACGTATCCCAAAAGGGGAGGGAATGTCTCCCCGTCCTTAGAACAAGGGGTCTTTATAACTTGGTAATAGAAAATATAGGAGGAAATAACTTAACAACAGACTTATTACATGATGTGTCCGAATTTGGGTATAAAAATCATACAAAAATAAGCACATTCCTAATCAAGTTTAAATTCAAACGTTAACCCCAAATTACACATATGAGCAAGCGTACCCATAATTAACAAAGCATAGGGTTCAAATGAGTGTTGATCCTCAAGGAACAAGTATACATTAGTCACATTTTTTTCATTATTTAACCAACTCAATAAAGTGAAAAATAAATAGAAAGGAAAAATAAAACAAAATAAAATATATACATGTCAATGATGGAGAATTATGTAACTCAAGCCATTGTTTAGACAAACACGAAATCACTTCTTCTAGACAAATTAGCATCACATACTCTATCTCAACTAATTCACCCAAAAGTGCATTAAACACAATCCTCGAGTAAATTTTCATACTCTGGCAAACTTAAAACATGAAATTAACCAATGAATCCATACTCTGGCAGACACCATTTAACCTTTAATTACCAATTCTTAGCAATTAACCCATTTTCCAAGCAAGTTAAGAGACAACAAATATGAAATTAACAAATCAGAACCACCATTAACCCCTTTCCCAAGCAAGTCAATGGAAAGAAACAATCCATTAATCTCGTAATCAATCTAAGTAATTAAATACCAAAAGTAACAATCAATTAATTAAAAGATCAAATAACCCTAAAAATCATGAATATCTAAAACAATGTCGAATTACAATAAAACAATTAACATATCATTGTTCAAGAAAAAGAAAACAAAGTAAAAGAAAGCACTCATAGACAAGCCTCCTTCTTTTGAAGACATTCTTGCACAACTCTCCTTGAATTGAAGAATTCCTCATTTGATTAAGTGATTTTCTATAATGACCAATGAATTCTCCCATTTTTCTTTGTGTTTCCCATCTATTTATAGGTTTTGGAAGTGTCTAAACTCGTTGGTATAATATTCTTGGCCGAGTAGAAGTTGGAAGATACTAAAACTCCACAGATTACCAAAAACCGCATAGAAAAATCATAATCCTGCATTTTCCTTAGAGCACAGCCAACGCAACCTTGGCTCTTGGAGCCGGTGCCGGTTGTGTTCTGGTTCTCCACTTGTTCGCCGATTTTTTTTCGAATTCCACACAAGGTATTCCAACATGCAGCCGGCGCCGCATTGGCTATTAGAGCCGGCGCTGGTTCCACTCTGTTTTGACAATTTTTTATCTCCTCGAAGTTCGTGTAAATAGTGCATGGCCGACACCAGTTCCAGTGCCTTAGCCAGCGCTACCTCTCCTCTGTTTTGCGATGTTTTTGCTTCATTTTACCCAAAAAATCTAAAATTATGAACAAAATACATTTCCAAGGGTAAAATCTCAAATATGAAGGAATATAACTAGTTATTGAACAAAATGTATCACAAAAGAGCCTCAAATAACTAGGAAAAGTATGACTAATTTAGCCCCTATCATTACAATCCCAAAACAATACTTATACGAGTCTTAGAACAAATAGAATGTAAATAAAATCTCCAATAATAAATACATCAAAATAAGTCTTCCAAGCTCATGCCAACTTTAAGTAAATCAACATTCGAAGCAGGATCAACCTAAAGATATGGTATAAAAAGGTATGAGAAACATTTCTCAGTAAGCTCTGTGTGTGCTCATGGTATTTCAGGGAAAAAGTTCATGTAAGCAAGTTTTGAACAAGTCATAATAAAAGTATGCAAGTCCAGAAACTTATTTTTGAACACTGAGTAGTGTTTTATCAGCATTTGTAAAGTAAAAATGCTCAACTTGAAAAAAAATAACCTCTATAATAAAGTTGACTATGAAGCCATGCATCATGAATGGACATGGCACCACACTTTGTGCACCATGTCAAGAGAATGATCAGGATGCCACACTTTGTGCATTCTGATACAAGGTGGGTCTACAGCCCATTGAGTGAGATACTTCTCCATCTCTGCACCCAAACTTATCGATTGTCCGCTCTGAAAATAAACAGTCCACCTAAACTGTACTGCTAGCTCGGATTGGCCTGACCAACAAGAACTGTCGTCCAGTCTAGGCAGTGCTTGCCCCTTAGAGGTAGCCTTCTACTGAGAGACTTACCCAATCCTTTAAAGACTAATCCTAGTAGTCTACCCTGATTGAGTATTTAACATTGTATTTGTCCTTTTTGGGAACAGAAGAATCATCAAATGTGTTTTCTTTGAAATAGCAATTATGGTTTCCAAAATTCTTGTCGAAGTTAGTTTTTAGAAAAAGTTTAGCATTTTGATTAAAATTGCTTACTCAATTTGAAATTGCTTGATGGACTAGAAAAGAAAAGGGAAATTGTCTATAATTGCATCCATAGTACATATCCATAGCAGCCCATGCATTTGACTAGCAGAAGTACTTTTCGTTACAAACATCTTTATGCAAGGACTTATCTGATCTCTTATTTTTTTTTTCCCTTGATACAATATCCTTCCAAGATGGTTCAAGGCACACTAGCCCCGACTATGGTAAATATAGGGTATAAATCCCAATCCAGACAACACTTGCTTTAAATAAATAATTCCTGGCCTAACATGCTTAAGCTTAACTGGATACAACAACATCTAGTTATGACAACAATGCCTTAAGGTTTAACACTAGTTGATAAAAAATTTTACAAAATAAGATTAATTTGATAAGTTAAAATAAATAGGCGATATAAATAATAAATTATAATATTAACATTTTATTTACAAATAATAAATAATGAGTAATATTAATAATAAATCCTAAATACTAAATAATATTATTACAAATAATAAGTGATATTAATAATAGATTATAAATAATTTTAATAGTAAAGAATAAATAAGAAATAAAATTAATAATAAATAAATTATTCTCATATAAATAATATTTACGAGTGTAAATAAAAGTTTTAGTAAGGCTCAGTAATAATAATATGAATATAAAAGACATTTGATATTAATTAATTCTAATATATTATTATTTATATTTAATATTCTTAATAAATATATTCTATTTATTTATTTAATAAAATACCAAAATTTTAAATAATTATTAGTTTTGAAAATATTTGTGTTCACCGAAATTAGTCAATTAAATTAAATAATGATAGTAAGAATAATACTAAAAATAATAAAAATAGTTCTTATAATAATTTATAATAATTTTTAATAACTATAGTGAAATACTAGAAAAAAATTATATACATATTTATACACACATGGATCTTACAAATAACATGTCGGTTTATCCAGAAATAGACTTGTATTAACATACATCACAATAAGGGTGATATTCTACTAGCCATAATATTATTTATGAATTTATTGAAAAAAAATAACATCATGAAGGCATAGTCAACAATGGTGGTTTAATGTCAATCATACATCAATCATCTATAAAGCTCTTAATCATAATAAACATACAATGATCTTAAAGAATAATCCATACTTCATGAGTCACAACATTCATTCAAAGCTTCATGTCTTAAATCTATTCCCTTTACCCACATACATATCTCCAACCCCACATTATTCAATCAACCTATCAAATCCATCATCTAAGAGCCTTGGGTTAGAGAATTTAAAGAGGAGATCAAGAAAGAAATACTTGTTTTGATGATCGTTAATTGAAGATATCGCCTTGTTCAATGAAGGTCCTTGAATGCTTGAGGGTCCTTCCTTGGTTGAAGTTGTTCAAGAATGGCCATCAATGATTCGGCCAAGAGAGAGAGAAAGAGAGAAGAGAGAGAGAGATTAGGATGATTATGAAATGGTGATGATGAGATGAAGAAGGTCCAAGATGTCTAAATTTACCTTCTTGATGTTCTTCTTGTTCTTGCTCGAAAAGTGTGTTTAATCAGAATAGAACATCAACTTTAGTGTTTTGGTGTTTAGGAGTGGCCTATGAGTGAGTATGGACCGAATCTTAGTTTGTTTGAAGGTTCTTGGAGTGATTTGGGATGAATGGAGGGGATTGAAGATTGAAGAAGCTTAATGTGTGTTCTTGGTATTCTTAGTGTTCTTGAGAGGAATTGAGAGAGTGTGTTTTTGTGTGTGTGTGTGTGTGTTATGAATGATGGCCGAATGGCGTAGCTAGGGGTAGGGATTTTGGTTATCTAAGAAAGAGAGAGAGAGTTTCAGTTTTTTCAAATTTCAAATTGAAATAAATGTGGAGATGTTTGAGGTAGAGGATTAGTTAATGGTGTTTGTTTCTTGAAGGTTTCTTGTAAATGGTTGAACTAGCTATGTCTTGATCATGGTATGAAGAGTTGTTTCAGCTTTGAGCTGGCGAAAATGGCTGTGAAATAGTAGAGGAATATCTGGTTTAATCCTTTAGCAAGATGAGTGTTTAATGGAGGAAAATCTGGTTTTTAATTTTGAAGTTTGAATAATTTTGAATTGAGTGATGTTAGGAATGTTTTGATGTGTGTTAATGGATGCCTAAAGACCAAGGTAGATGGAGAAGCCAATGTGTTCTGTCCATGGTTGCAAGTGGGCGAAATTATGAAGAAGTTTGATGAAGAAATCAGACCTTGCATTGGATAGGCAAAGCCGGGAAAAAAATTCTGGATTTTAGCTAAAGAACTATTGTGATTTTGAAAGTATTTTGAGCAGATTTTTGAAGCCCTTTGAACTGAATTTGCAGCTGGAATTTAGGATGTTTGAAGGTCCATTAATGGCGGTTTTCCAGCCACTATCTTGGAGATGAAGGAGGAAATTTTTAGGTGTTCTTGAGTACAAATGAATGGCTCAATGTTCATGTTCAAAGCTTGGTTGTTTGCTAGAAAAATTTCTGGTTTGGTGTAGTTTTGTTCAAGCTGCGAAATTCCAATGATTTCAGCTTTTATCTTCACACAAGATGATTGGTTCTTTGCAAGAATAAGGTAGGGAAAGGTTGCTGCAAATTTTGAAAACCAGCCTTGAGGAATTTCCGAAAAATTTTCCAGATTTTAACCAAAATAAGAACATGAAGACAATGAAGTTCTTGGAAGAATAGCTATGGTGATTTAATTCAAAACTTCTTCCTATTTTTCCTCCACAATTTTGGACAACCTCCTATCCCACACGAGCTTGAATTTTCAAAACTCCAAGTAAGGAATTATCCAAGACTTTTATATATATATATATATATATATATATAAATAAATTAAAGAAATGGGAGTAGTTTATATTCAAAGAGGTTAGGACAAGGCTTATAAAAATAATGGGGGTAAGAATTCTTCTAGAATTCTTTTTAGGACAAGATCACATTGTTAGGACATTACCAATGTGTCTTGCCCAAGACAATATTCCTAAATTTAAGGAATGTTAGAAAAAGGAAAATTCAAACATTGGTTAAGATAATTATGAACAAAACTTAGGTGATGGGATTTGAACACAAGACCTTAGAGATTGAATCACAAAGCTCTAACCACTTAACCACCACAACTTTTGTTCTTATTTTCCCAACTAAATTTTCTTTTTATCTAAGCCTCAAATGATCTTCCTATTTTGACCTCTAGCGAAATTACCTTTTTACCCTTTCCATTCATTAAGCACAAATAAGCCATATAACACATATGCTACAATTCTAAGGCACATAAAATTATTCTATGCAAGATGATATGTTATGCATCCTACCCCTCTAACTCTAGAGTAGGTTTAGGTGGTGTTTTACATCCTTCCCTCCTTAGAGGAATTTTGTCCCAAAATTCAGCATGTATTTTTCTCTCAAGTCGGGATATTTCTGCTTCATCCATTCTTCCGCTTCCCACATGGCATCTTATGCACTAACATGCTGAACTTGAAATTAAAACCCATAGCTATTGGAACTTTGCCCTAGGTTGTGATGTAGACCTCGGGTCTCGGTCTGGGGCGATACTTGAGGGTACTTTATGTAATTTTACTATTTTCCATAAATATGTCTGAGCTAACCTTTCATAAAGTCCCTTACACTTACCGGGATAAAATGCACTGTCATTGTTAGTCGATTAACCACTACCCAAATGACATCTTTTTTGGTCTTTGACATAGGCAAGTCGGTGACAAATTCCATCGCTACCACCTCCCATTTCTATTTTGGTCTTGGCCATAGTTGCAATAATATAACTGGCTTTTTGTGTATCGTGATGCTCCCATAATACTTTCACCTTTAGTATCTACTTATTTCGAAGAGTCTTGATTCTTCAATTTAGATCCTTAATCAGCTTCTCTATGTAACTCAAATCAGGTTATAATAGCAAAGGCTCATTGTTAAAACATGTTCCGGATCAGGATTGCACTTCTTTAGCTGAGATACATGAAACACGTCTCGTAATGTCAACAAAATGTCTGGTAAGTCTGATCTATAAATGACAGCTCCATCTTCTTCTCCTATCATTCGCATAACTCTTATGTTGCCTCTTAGTCGCCTTCAATCTTTCTCTTGTTACTGTTACCTTGTCCGCCTTTTCTTGAACACGAACTTCACCGGATTGGATAATTTTCCTATCTTCCATTTATCCCTACTATAATGGTACTTGACATATCTGGCTTTGCATTGCTTCATATAGGGCCATCCTGGTAGAAGGTCAGTAATTGCTGTTGTAGGCTTACTTCCATACGGCACACTTTCAGTCCATTTATCAATAATGTCCAGTATATATGCACTAAACATGTCCTTCAATATTTGAATAAGTCCCTTCGACTGACTATTAATTTTAAGAATACGCTACAGCTCAGGACTTCCAAGTTGATCCCATTTTCTCTAGGAACTTAGTCTAAAATCTTGCAGTAAACCTAGGATCTTGCTTGGATATAATACTTGATGACATCCCATGCGGCTTCTACCTTGGCTAGGCTACCTTAAAACTACCCTTGATTACCCCTCATTCCAAAAATAGAACTATGCTCAACTAAACTTTCACTTACCAAACTTAACAAAAATTTATACTGTCTGCACTTTCTAACACCAATTTCGATTGTCTCATGTCCTTAATGGCATTCAAAATACATCAGGTGTTATCTTAAAAGGCACCATAAAATTATCAAAGTAGGATTGACATCTTATGCATCTACTCCACAAGCAATAGAGCTTTTGTCAATTAGTATGACATTACCACCCAACCTTAATACCTATCCCCAATGTTAGTTGCAACCTCGAGTATATCCCCTTCTCAAATTAATACCTAATGATATCCCTATCTCAAGTCTAACTTAGGAGTAACCATATATATTATTGACAAGCAACTATTCAATATTCTCTTGTCTATACATAGCTTTAAAATTCCATCCTTTTCTTATACAATTACTATTCGGTCCCGTAGGCTACAACACCAAGCTAGGTATCCTTAGTATTCCTTCAACAACAGTTTATAAACCTTCACTTTTAGTATTATGCTCTACTTTTCCTTCATCTTACCTCTTTTAAAATTTAATCATACCTATCTGATCTCCAAAAATTCATTATTATATCTTTATAACCAACTTAACTCCTTGCTTTAACAATCAATCCTTGTCAAATATGCTACCATAATCCTTAAAAGAAAACAAGTCAAATTCTCGACAAATTTTACTTATCCAGCTTAAATTTCATCTTGCAAATCAAACCTATAGTTCCCTACTTTCTTGCATGATGAGGAATGCTAAAACAATCAATAAGAAAACCTATAACTATTCATAGTTGACAGATTCAACTCTTATGGTGTAGCTTAACACTACTCAAAAGAATAGCACACTACACAATATATATAGGCTGTGCAGAACAAAGACCAAAAAAGATATTCTTTCAGGAGAAAAAAAGAATTAACCTGGTACCACGACTGCATCTAATCTCACGTCCTCTCTATTCAACCAACTCGGTCATCATCTATGGCTTTAACTTATTCCTCCAATAACTACATTTCCTCAGCTGGCTAAATTTAGTAGTAGGGTCGTAATCGGGCCTGTCCAACTATCACCTTAGAAGATCCCTCAGGTTCTGTCTCTTGCTCTTCTTCGTGCTCTTTTCTCACATCTAGCTGCGAGTGCTCTACTGGCTCATCTTCAGGTGTTGAAGGTTTCTTGACATGGTCAGTTCTGCCTCTTGCTGCAATTTTATGTCTAGGTGCCATCTTCGATCATTATCACTACAATTATAGGTCAACAAATGCATATATATGAATGTAAACATATAATGCAAATATAACCTTTATAACTTTTGCTCACTTATTAAACATATAAGAGTATTTTTTTTTTCTTTTTGAAAGAAGTGAAATACTCAAAAGCTTTATTCAAAATAAATCATACTTTAACATAAAGAAATTGGATATCATAGATGATACCTCTACAGGAATCAGATACTCATAGACAAGAAAGTAAATAAGGTCATGAACTCAATAAATAAATTCCTTAATCAACAAATTACATCAAAAATCCATTAAGTCTTCTTGCTGCTCTAGTCATCACTTGAGTAGTTGGAAATAGAATCTTCGAACCATCCTTCTCTTCTCTTCTTACAGTCTATTCCTAATCTAAATCTAAGTGTACAACCATTAGTTCCACTCTTCCTAGGACTTTCCTCCACCTTCCCTCTTCCGTTGCCCTTCACCCTTAAGACTGACTCCCGAAGTGCTCTCATACCCGGTGTAAGTCTATCATTTTGACTGGGTCCCTTATTATCAGACTCCTTACAGTCAAAGTCAAAATGGATAATGCCAAACTCTTTTATTGGTGGAGTCCGAGGAGGCACAACAGCCTCCTCCTCCTCCTCATCAAACTCTTCCATCCCTCCCTTTGACTTCACTATCAGAATTATCCATCTCTTCTTCTCCATCATCATCAGCATCACCCAATTCCTCACCTCCCTCACTATCAACATCACCTATCTCATCTCCTCCCTCACCACCTAAGCTAAGATTAGGAGCTTCCTCCTCAACCTCACTATCTGAGACTAAATCAACCATTGGTATGGGAAGGTCCACCACCCCCACATTCTCAACACCCCCCTCCTGTTTGGATAACTATAGTATAGCAACCTCAACCTTCATCTTCTCTTCCTTTTCATCATTTGGCACAATAGGGTTTCTTAATCTCACATCACTATTCTCTAACTCAAACTAATCCGACCTAGGTTCGGGTTTCCACGCCCGAAGAGGATAGGTCCACTATATGAACTAGAGCAGGTGTTCTACCACACATAAAAGGCTAATCTCGAGTAACAGGCACGAATCTCCTAACTATCCTACAAATAGAACACGTAGATTAATGCTAGAGATTATAAAATTTAATGTAGAAAATCTAAATATTGTCAATAGTAGTCTAAACCTAGGCTCTGATACCACTTGTAACACCCTGCTACCTACATACCCCAAAAAGGGCAGGGATGTCGCCCCGTCCTTAGGACGAAGGGTTTGTATAATTAGGTAACAGAAAACATAGAAGGAAATAACTTAACAATAGACTTATTACAATCCGAAGACAATACTTATACAAGTCTTGGAACAAATAGAAGGCAAATAAAATCTCCAATAATAAATACATCAAAATAAGTCTTCCAAGCTCATGGAAACTTTAAGTAAATCAACTATTGAAGCAAGATTGACCTGAAGATATGATATAAAAAGGTGTGAGAAATATTTCTTAGTAAGCCTTGTGTGTACTCATGGTATTTCAGGGAAAAGGTTCATGTATGCAAATTTTGAACAAGTCATAATAAAAAGTGTGCAAGTCAAGAAATTTATCATTGAACATTGAGTGATGTTTTATCAACATTTGTAAAGTAAAAATACTCAACTTAAAAAGAAATAACCTCTATAAAAAAGTTGAATATGAAGCCATGCATCATGAATGGACATGGCACCATACTTTGTGCACCATGTCAAGAGAAAGGTCAGGATGTCACACCTTGTACATAATGACAAGAGAACGATCAGGATGCCACACTTTGTGCATTTCGATACAAGATGGGTGTATGGCTCATCGGGTGAGATACTCTTTCATCTCTACACCCAAACTTACCGGTAGTCCACTCCATAAATAAATAGTCCACCTGAACTGTACTGCTAGCTTGGACTAGCCTAACCAACAAGAACTGTCGTCCTGTCTAGATAGAGCTCGCCCATTAGAGGTGGCCTCCTACTAAGAAATTTACCCAACCCTTCAAAGACTAGTCCTAGTAGTCTACCCTTATTAAGTACTTAATGTTGTATTTGTCCCTTTTGGGAAAAGAAGAATCATCAAATGTGTTTTCTTTGAAATTGCAATTATGGTTTCTAAAATTATTGTCAAAGTTAGTTTTTAGAAAAAGTTTAGCATTTTGATTAAAATTGCTTACTCAATTTGAAATTGTTTGATTGACTAGAAAAGAAAAGAGAAATTGTCTATAATTGCATCCATAGTATATTTCCACAGCAACCCATGCAATTGACTTGCAAAAGTGCTTTTGTTTACAAATATCTTTATATAAGGACTTACCTGATCTCTTACTTTTTCCTTATACAATATCCTTCCAAGATGGTTTAAGGCACACTAGCCCTGCTTGGAGTAAATATAGGATATAAGTCCCAATCCAGACAACACTTGCTTAAGCTCAACTAGATACAACAACATCTAGTTATGACAACAATGCCTTAAGCTTTAACACTAGTTGATAAAGTATTTTATAGAATAAGATTAATTTGATAAGTTAAAATAAATAGGTGTTATAAATAATAAATTATAATATTAACTATTTATTTACAAATAATAAATAATGAGTAATATTAGTAAATAAAATTAGTAATAAATAATGAGTATTATTAATAATAAATCCTAATATTATTGGTAATAAATAATAAATAATATCATTACAAATAATAAGTAATATTAATAGTAGATTATAAATAATTGTAATAATAAATAACAAATAACAAATAAAATTAATAATAAACAAATTATTCTCATATAAATAATATTGATGAGTGTAAATAAAAGTTTTAGTAAAGCTAACTAATAATAATATGAATATAAAATACATTTGATATTAATTAATTCTAATATATTATTATCATTATTATTTCCATTTAATAATGCTTAATAAAAATATCCTATTTATTTATCTAATAAAATACCAAAATTTTAAATAATTATTGGTTTCAAAAATATTTGTGTCCACCGAAATTAGTCAATTAAATTAAATAATAATATTAATTAAAATAATAATAATAATGATATTAAGAATAATACTAAAAATAATAAAAGTAGTTCTTACAATAATTTTTAATGACTATAGTGAAATACTAGAAAAAAATTATATACATATTCATACACACATGGATCAAACAAATAGCATGTCGATTTATCCAAAAATGGACTTGTATTAACATACATCATAGCAATGGTGATATTCTACTAGCCATAATATTATTTATGGATTTATTGAAAAAAATAACATCATGAAGGCATAATCAACAATGGCGGTTTAGTGTCTATCATATATCAAACATTCATAAAGCCCTTAATCATAATGAACATACAATGATCTTAAAGTATAATCCATACTTCATGAGTCATAACATTCATTTAAAGCTTCATGTCTTAAATATATTCCCTTCACCCACATACATATCTTCAACCACACATTATTCAATCAACCTATCAAATCCATCATCTAGGAGCCTTGAGTTTGAGAATTTAAAAAGGAGATCAAGAAAGAAATACTTATTTTGATGACCGTTAGTTGAAGATATCGCCTTGTTCAATGAAGGTCCTTAAATGCTTAAGGGTCCTTCCTTGGTTGAAGTTGTTCGAGAATGGCCATCAATGATTCGGCCAAGAGAGAGAGAGAGAGATTAGGATGATTATGAAATGGTGATGATGAGATGAAGAAGGTTTGAGATGTCTAAATTTACCTTCTTGATGTTCTTCTTGTTCGTGATCAAAAAGTGTGTTTGATCTGAATGGAGGATCAACTTTGGTATTTTTAGTGTTATGGAGTGGCCTATAAGTGAGTATGGACCGAATCCTAGTTGGTTTGAAGGTTCTTGGAGTAATTTGGGAAGAATAGAGGGGATTGAAGGTTGAAGAAGCTTAGTGTGTATTCTTGGTGTTCTTGGTATTCTTAGTGTTCTTGAGAGGAATTGAGAGAGAGTGTTTTCGTGTGTGTGTTATGAATGATGGCCAAATGGCCTAGCTAGGGAGAGGGATTTCGATTATCCAAGAAAGAGAGAGAGACTTTTAGCTTTTTCAAATTTCAAATTGAAATAAATGTGGAGATGTTTGAGGAAGAGGATTAGTTAATGGTGTTTGTTTCTTGAAAGTTTCTTATTCTTCAATGGTGCATGGTTGAACTAGCTATGTCTTGATCATGGTATGAAGAGTTGTTTTAGCTTTGAGTTCGCCGAAAATGGCTTTGAAGTTCCCTTTGGCACTGACTGGCAAGAAGTCTGAAACACTAGAGAAGAAAATGAAAGAAAGTTCTATTGATTGGAGTAAAAATTCTGGGTTTCAAAGAGTTAAAAATGCCGAATATTTGGAAATGGGTTCCCAACTATCTTCAAGAGTTTAAGTTGATCTTAAATACTTCTTAAGTGGTGGCTAAAATAGTGAGAAAGGAGGGCAGAAGTTTCGAAGCAAATAGAGAAGAAAAGCCAAAGGGAAAATTCTAGTATTTTTTAAGAAAAATTAATGGTTGTGTATATGTGCGTGTGATAAAAACTACTCCTAGTTATAATAAGGGTGTAATACCCTCCAAGAGTGGCGGGTGTTCTATTCTCAAATGGTTGAAATTCCTAATGCAATACTAGAGTGGAATTAATAGATCAAATTAATAACATCTCAATAGATAAAGATAGCCCAAGAAAATTTGTCCTAAAAATGGCAACTGAATTCCTTTCCTTTCCACTAACTGAAATTTCTAGGTCATATAAAATATTAATAGAGCATTTTAAATTAAAAAAATCTGGTTGTATAGATAATTTGCAAAAGATAATTGATGTTTGATATTTATTTGAAAATAATTGAAGATTAGATGATAGTATCATGAAGGAAAATTCTGATTTTATTCTCTATAATTCAAGAGAATCTTGAATTCCTAAATCATAGGAATTGAGATGCAAAAATGGTGGCAGATGAGGCTGAGTCTTTCAGCCATAGTAAATGAAGGAAAAATGATAAGATTTGCAAGTGTTAGGATTCGAACTCAAGTCATTAAGGAATCACACACCAAACTCTAACCATTAGTCCATGACAACTTATGTGGTCATATATCACAATCATATTCTCTCCACCCAGTACCCCAAGCATCTCATGTGCCACAATAAATACTAAACCCAACATTAAATTTATCTACCCTACTCATATGTGTGATTTGAAGATTAATGTTTTAATTAAAACTTGATGGAGAATAGACCTAAAATTGCATATTCTTTTATAACACAAATTTGACACATCCGGATTTTTGCGCTGTTGCTGGGGGACAATGTCATGAAACCTTAGGATTTATTGATTTAGCTATGTTTATATGTCTATATATGTTCTTGGAGCTAATTGTTGTATCATGTGTACTAAAGTTGATTAGTTGTAAATTTTCAAATCTTATTTTCGTATTCTCTGTGTAGGATTAGTCTTTGTTTATGACCTGACGAATCACAGGGAGTATAGTGGATTTTGACACTAAGATCAAGGGAATTTTGAAACAAATTCGAAAGGCATAAAAAAATCGGGTTAACTTATCTAATTCAACAGACAAAATAGAAGTTAACCAAGACAATGATGGTGGTAATAGTGGAAACAATAGAAGGACTATGAGCAATTTTGCTAAACTTGCAATCTTGGATATTGATTCGAGAATTGCTTGACCAAGGGTAGACGCCAACAATTTTGAAATAAAACTTAGCATTATCCAAATGATCCAAAACATGGTGTAATTTGACGGGTTGCCTAATGAAGACCCAAATGCCCACGTTACGAGTTTCTTGGAGATTTGTGATACTTTTAAGATGAATGTGTGTCAGAAGATGCTATTAAATTGAGACTTTTTCCTTTTTCTCTTAGGGATAGAGCCAAATCTATGTTGAAATCTTTGCTAAAAGGATCAATCACTACTTGGAATAGGTTAGCTGAGAAATTGTTAGCTAAATATTTTCCCCTAGCTAGGACAGCCAAGTATAGAACCTACATTTTTGCCTTCCAACAATTAGAGTCTGAGAGCTTATATGAGTTTTGGGAAATGTTGAAGGAGATGCTGAGAAAATGTCATCATCATGGGCTTGATTTAGGCATGCAAATGCAGTTTTTTCACTGTAGACTGAATTTTCCTTCAAAATAATTTATTGATACAACTGCTAGAGGTACAACAAATTCTAAGATCCTAGAGGAGTTATATAATTTGGTTGAAAATATCACTACGAACAATTACTCATAAGGCAACCCAAGGTATATGGCTCGTGTTCAAGGAATTCACAAAGTTGATGTTGTAGCCGCCTTGGAAACTAAATTTGAGGCAGTAGCACAAAAGATGGAACAAATGGTGTCCCCCTCTCAAGGTCAGGTAATGAATGTTAATTGTGATTTTTGTGGAGAAGGGCACTCCATTCCTGTGTGCCAAAATATGGGTTCCTCTCAAGAGTTCTTAGAGCAAGCTGCTTCTATGGGGAGTGTGAGACAAGGTAATAATCCTTACAATACCACCTATAATCTTAGTTGGAGGAAATGTCTCTTGGACAAATTAAAACCAACCTAGGCACAACCCCTCACATTTTTGTGGAAACCAAAGGACTCAACCTTTTTTACTTTATAATGCACCCTGACTAAAGCTATCGTTGGAGGAATTGGTTAACAAGGTAGTAAGTATAACGGAGATGCAGTTCCAAGGAGTTGATGCGATGACTAGAAATCTAGAGGCATCGATGCATAACCTGGAGAATCAAATTGGACAATTGATAAAGCTTCTTAGAGATCGTCAAGCTGGATCTCTACCAGGAAATAAAAAAACCAATCCGCAAGACCAAGATCGTGGAAAAAGATAAAGTTTGTTTGCTTTTGTATTTTAATTTCGACAATTTTCAATTTCGATTATCTAATTTTGTTTTTCTTATTTTATTTTTATTTTTTAACACATGCATTTATTTCTTTCACAATTTTTTGTTTATTTCCTTTCATATATTATAAAAAGCATATTTTTTTGGGACAGATTTGACCAGGTGTCGGTCGAAGTAGTTGGACTCGGCACTGAGTCAACTCAGGGATTCTGAGTCAACAAATAGACAAGACCCAGCACCAGTCCAAGTGCCACGACCCACTTTTCTCTCAACCTACTGCCGACTATTCATTTCTAAACTATTGTCAGATCAACTTTAGCCCTAAAAAACATCATCTTCACTTCAAGTCTTTGATTTTCCATTAAATCTATGAATTAAATTTTCCAAAAATTCCATCTTTTCTTCAAAGATCCACATTTCAAATACCCTCCTAAATATTGAATTTTCTTCAAAGATATTACACAAAGTAGTTGCCCATGGTATGGTTTTTTATTTTTTTGGTATTTTTCTGCTCAAGTTTTATCATGAATTTCTTGCTATTTTCAATTTTTTTTGGGACAAAAATTGATTGAATGGTTGATTTGATTGACATAACTTAAAAGTTGTGAATTCATTGTGAGTAGAATAGCATGTGTTTAGTGTTGGATGGAGTTCTTTTAAAATGATTCATACTGTGATTGTGTTTTGGCTATTTTTGAAAAATTGCTATGGATATTTATTCTTTGGAATTAGTTTATGATATAAAGGTAATGTGCCTTACTTGTACAATCATATTGGTGTTATTCATAACATTTATACATTCTCCATGGATTAAGATTTTCTAGCTATTATTTTGACCATGATCACTATCTCTGTCTGTTAGATTTTATTCTTGATAGTGCATTATGACATTGTGCTGTCTTGGCAGGCTTTTTGAGGAGGTGGGGATTTGTTAATTGGGATTTGGTATTGTGGATTGTGGAGTTGGGCATTAAGGTGGTTTGTGAGCTTGGTTGAGAGTTGTAGTTGTTTTATTTGTGTGTGATGGAGGCTTTTTTTTTTTTTTTTTTATTCTTTTGAGCCTTCCCTTTCTCCTCACCAATTAAAATACTAGAAGAGTAGAGGTAAACCACTAAAAAAGCAAGAGCATCATCTTCATCCACTCCTACCTCTATTGATCAAATTTCTCTACACCCAATAACCTTTACTGATAATGAGTATCAATAATGGTACTCTAGGAGGTCTACCAACAAAATCATTGTAGAACGAACTTTAAAACCCTCCTTAGACCATTCTCACAAGTTGGTTGCCATGTTTAGGAGGTTGGGATGAGGGCTAGTCATTACTCTGAAGGGAACCTTTTGTCCTATACTTATTCTGGAGTTTTATACCAACATTGTAGATAAAAGAAACCATAATCTTGACATTATAGAAACTAGTGTTAAGGATACTCCTATTTTGGTGGATTGAGATAGATTAGATATCATTATGAATGTGAACAACGAAGGCCCTTGGTAGTTGTGATCATCATAACCGAAAAATAATTATTGAGCCTAACTGGAAAGTAAGTGTCACTCGTAATACCTTGAGAATGTATAGGAGGGGTCCTGTGGGTCAAGTAGGCTATTGGTCTAACTGTGAGCCTTAGTTTATATCTTTCCTCTTAATGTCTTCCCTAAGGTTAGTGGTTTCAATAAGTCACGAGTGCTTGACCTCTATATCCTACACAAGATGCTTCATACTAAGCCTATTCCACTTCCTCATTTATCATCCAATCCATGCAAGATGTGGCACATTCCAATCTTTCCACTAAAGCCTTTATATTTCCTCTTGTGATTATGAGGATTTTGGACGTGTATAATGTTAGTACTGTGGGGGAGCTTGCTAAGACCACTATTGAGCGAGATTTGCTGACTAAGTTGTTAGTGTTATGCCCTAGAGACAATCACTTGTACGTTGTATATGACACATTTTATTTAATAAAAGGCGTTATTTATCTTATAGTTTCTTTTCTTTACTTTTGTGTAATATAACTATTAGATAAAGTCCCTAGTACAATACTGTGTTAAGAAAATTATGATAGAGATCATGATATGAGATTCCTACTACACTATATAGTGTTAGTACTTAAATAGTCCCTAGTCATAGTATTAATGAGATAGGATATCATTAATGTGTTAAAACTAGCATGTGTTAGACTTCTTGATTCGATCAGGTGGTGTTTCTCATATCCATGAGTATTGAGATACTCAAAGTTAACACGTGGATGCTTATTAATAGAACAAGTACATTGGATGACCTAGCTATGAGATAATCATATGGATAACTATTTAGTGCCAGTGATATAATCTCAATATAGCAAACGTGCAAATATCCTTAGACTTGAGATCTCCAAGGTACTTTATTTGCTGAGCATTATGCTTTAATTTCAATCCCTGGAGCCAGATCGAGGGCCACCTATGGGATAGATATTGGGTACATTGTGAGGTAAATAAAAGTATTTGAGAGGGTCAATAAAGGATTCACCACTCCTAATAGTAGGGGTGAATATCTCACGGCCACTTGTAGAAATTACTACTCGAGAAATTCTTGGCTAAGGCGATTGTGTATTGGAAATAGTTCCAATTGATACACATCTAGAGTAGTGGGTTCCTAGTATAAGTACTATTATATTCGGACCAGAATTAATATATTCTGGAGGGAGTTGGCACTAATTCCGTACTCCAAACCGAATGAGATATTGTATAGTAAAAAGAGATAATTGCACTATAGTTTGTTATTGAAGGGTTCTTGTCAAGCCACTTGACTTCCTGGACTCTTGGGTGGTTATGATGTGTTGCTAGATACCGCTTATGATTTGGCAATATGGGTTTATTAATTGATGAATTAATAAACCAATTCTGATTAGAATTAATATGAGTAATTCTAATTAATTTTGGATTATTAATCTCAAAGACATTTGAATTAATTCATGTTCGCTACCAATTGACTTGGAAACCTAATAAGTCACACACAATACATGATTATATACTCAAGATGTTATTTGATAATATAGTGGGATTAATTGCGAGAAAAGAAGTTGTTATGTCCAAATTATAATTAGTTATAATATATGGGCCAAATTATAATTATGAAAACTTAATGATTCCAATTACAATTAGAGAATTCTAATTGTTTTAGAATTTCCAGTTTTTCAGTGATTTTTCGTGACATATAGGAGATATGCACGAAATCTAATTGAGAGGGATTCACGGAAAACAACTCTAAAAAGACCCTTCTCTTCTCTCTCTCTCTCTCTCTCTCTCTCTCTCTCTCTCTCTCTCTCTCTCTCTCTCTCTCTCTCTCTCTCGTTCTTCTTCAAAAAACTAGAAAAACAAAACCCTAGCCGCGTTGTTGTTTTTCTGCTAGCACAAAAAAATCTTTGTACTTGAGTGTGATCCTCCGTGTGGATTTTTGTTAGAGATAATCACATACTGTGATTGTAGTGGTTGGACATTCGACTCACGTGGTGTTTGATCAAGAGGATTGCTGGATCATGCCACAATCGTCAGATAAGAAGAAGGAAAATTTTATTTCTTAGACACTCAAAGAAAGGTAAAACTATTTCCTTTGGTTCCTTGTTAACCTTGTTTTAAATCACATGCTTGCTGATCTTGGGGCTTAGATTTCTTAGTTTCCACTACAGTAATCGTTATTGTAATATAGAAATCCCATCATAAGCAAACTTTAATCAATTATGGTTATCAGTATAGTGAAGAGGCTAGAAGATGGTCGTGGCCTTATGAGGTGAGAAATCCTGGGACGGTAGATCTTCCACCTAGAGCAGAGGAGCAGCCACCATGTAGTTTGAGATCACAACCCAGCGCTAGATTTGAGGCTAAGGTGCGTGCCCAGTTCGAGACTTAGATGGCTATTCTTCTTCAGCTTAAGGACTCTATAGTTGAGCTACATATGAGGTAAGACTCACATAAGCAGTGATTGACTGCATGGATGCAACAATTTGCTGGATAGTCCGAAGGTGCTTTTACTAGCCCACCATGGGTGAGGCTAATCTAATGGTTCATGATAAGGAGGATGATGATGCTACAGAAGAGGCTGATGACTGAGATCTTCCTTTGATCACTTTTATTTTAGCATTGTCTTTCACATTGCATTTTCATGACTTTTCTTAGGTTTCATATTTTGTCTTTTGTTTTACTTTTATGTTTAGTTTCTATTTCTAGTTTTATGTGTGTTTCATTTATTTTATTTAGGTGACTTATTATAATCAATGAAACATGCTCTGCGGATGGAACTCAACTTTTTTGTGGATATTCATGATTATGGAAAGTATCATTTTTTCTTGTCTTCTTCCCCTCTATTTTTCTTAGTCCCTTCGATAGGCTTTACTGTTATATTTTGGGTCATTGGGGATAATGCCCAATTTAAGTATGGGGAAGAAGTTTAATGTTTTCACCAAGTGTATCTTCTTGAAACTACTTAAAAATTTGAGACGCACACGGCATGCGGAATCTCTTTTTTGGGTGCCAGTTTGGTGTGGAAAAATAGAGACGCACATGGCATACGAAATCTCCTTTTTCTTTTATTCCTTCTACAGGCCAAATATAAAGCCTAGCCGCCATATAATTTTCTTGTAGAAAAATTTAGTGGTTCTTGAATACATCCTCGTGCTGATCAATATTAGAGAAATTCTTATCCTTGGAATTTAGTGGTTCGTGCTAGAACAATCTTTCGGACGTGTTCCGCGCGCAAAGGAAAATTTTAAAAGTCGTGTTTTTTAGGTAACTAATTTTTCCTTCCTTCACATAATCCATTTAATTATATATGAGTGATCCTTTAAGTGGACTTTATTTCAATCTCTGCTGCGCATTAATTGTTATTCGATGATCAAGATCTAACAGTTGCATGAGCATGCAACATGCCTTGCATACCTACTTTAGTTTTGAAAATTAAAATTTTCAAAGCAAGACAAGGTTGCATGGTCATTCAAGGTGGTGCAACTTGATGTATGGTCGTGCCTTTAGCCATGCAACCTCATTGGAAAATTTTTCTAAATATTTTAAATGAAACTTTAACTTTTAAATCCTTTTTCCAATCCTAAAAGATTAAGGCTTGTGAGAAACAGTTCCCCTTACAAAGAAGACACAAAAATAAAGACAATATCAATGAAAAACAAAATCCTATGATAAGATCACTTATTAAGACACAAAAGAAATTAAAGACTCCCTTGGCTAGTTGTTTCTCTAAGTGTATGGCCAATTTGCACATTAGGGGGCACCAATTGCAAAAAACTCAAATTTTGGTGAAATATCTCCTGCGGAAGAGTTACTTCTCCATAAATTCTTATCTCCTTAGGATTGAATTTAGATGCTTAGATATGTTCACCATGGGTATCTCATCTTTCCACTTTAGAAAATTCATGCACCAAGATGGAACACCCTCTTAAACAAAGAAAGAGAAAAGTAAATATTAAAAAGAAAACACAAAACAAAAAACAAGAAAAACAAGAAAAAGAAAAGCATAACATCAAAAGAATACATTAAGATCAATCGTTACAAAAGTCATTTAAAAAAAAAAAAAAGAAAAGAAGATAGAGTTCCCCGACAACAATACCATTTTTTTGGTGAGGAGATTACGACATTCAAAATGTGGTTCTTTTAAATGCAATCGTTTGAACCCAAAATAAAAAAAATAAACAAATAAAAAAAACCTCCTCCTATAAATATAACGTAGTATAGCAATAAGTAGGATGTTAAACCCATAAAAACCTCAAGAAAAATATACTCTTATATTATCTCTTAATCTTTAATCTTATGAAAAACTCTTGGATAATTAACTTCAATGAATTCTAATGATGAAGGAAAAACCAAAAAAAGAAAGAAAGAAAAGTAGAAAGAAAAGAAACACAGAGAGAGAAAGAGAAAAAGAGAGAGTGTGAGAGAGACCAATAGCAAGAATGAGAGAAAGATAAGAATAAAGTTGGATCTTGGTTCAATCAAAGAAGATAAGCTCTTTTACTACTTTAAGTTCATGAGAAAAATTCCTTTTGCTGGATGTTTATTGTTGTTGTGTTCACCAATTGTGCAAGGATTATTTTTTGTGCACCAGTTAGGCAATATTTTCCTAAGATCAAACTTTTACCTGTTATGATCTTATTCATAAATTTCATGCATTTATAAAGGTATATATTGGCATAAATGCTATGTTTCAACTAAGGAATGCAATACCATAATGTTATTGGTTTTAGCTACATTCAAAGCATTTTATGCACTACACGAAAGACATCTGTTTTCTATGTTCAGTGAACTACAATGATTGTTATAATAGACATGATAATGATTTGGAAAATAATATTTTGGTCCCAAAACTATTTTCTTGATCTTCCTTTAGGGAATGTGATATTGGTACTGGTCATGAGAACCTGTGAAAATGTTAAGTACTTGGCAGGAGCATTGATCTTTGTACTAGTTTACGTTAAAAGTAGATGACCCCAAGTAACCTGATTAGTTCTGGGATTCATGTTACTTCGATTGGAGCAATAGGACATTGGAATTAGCCATCCTAGGCTAGCCATTTTATGCATGGCAATTGCCTATAATTAATGTTTTGGTTGTTCATGGGATATCGAGCGGGGATACTCAGTGTGCTCAACATCTTACCACAATGATAGTGATTGATGTTAGGGTTGGGAATCTTGAGCTTTCGGTGGTAAGTAAAAGATTATTAAGCATAATGTATTGTGCTTGTGACACTCACCATTCCAGCTCAATGGGGTTGAGTGCTGAAGGTTTGATCCCTTGCATAATAAGATCATTATAGCCGAAGGCGAAGCCTTGTGAGTTTTGTACGCAGGTGTTAGAGATATGCCCTAAAATAATTTGTACTTATATTATTGTCGTTATGTATTATATAAGAATACGATGCACTTTTTCATGAATAGTGCATTTAATTTTGTGGTCATCAAGTACGTGACTTGATAGTAAAACCCTATAACAAATACAATGGCTATTCTTAAATTATCCCTAAGCGATTATTATTTGTAGAACAATAATAAATTAATATTAGTATGTTTGTGACTTGATGACTATGTTTTACTGGTTATGGATATATCTGATATCAAGTAAAAACATAAATAATTGTTAGAGAACATTGTACTGGACATGACTTACTGTAAGAGTAATTCATAGGACGTGTCATAAGTACTGTCTAGCCATAATAATATTAAAAGTCCTTCGACCTGATTTCATCAAAGTTTCCTACTTAATAAATTCTATATCTTGACGTTGTCTAAAGTTACCTTTAACCAGATAATAAATTAGACCACTATTGCATATAGAATAAACCAGGGAGAGAAATAAGATTGATAGTGAAAGAATTTATCCCTCTCAATTTTGGGAGAGATGTCTATAGGCCCCTTGATAAGTTAGACTGTTAAAATGCATGGCTACTATGAGATATTGATATATATCTTAAATATATCAATTTGAGATATTGATATCATTTATTTGAACAGTTTACTATGAGATCAAGAAATAGTTGATTAAGCTTAGTAAGAATGACATGCTTCATGTCTTATGCTTAATTTGGATATCATGTAACAAAAGGACTAAATATAAAGTTATGGTTTGGTTCAAAGAGGTTATTGATCTTCATTTAAACTGGATAGTTATAATATTTTGCTAAAAACTGCTTATAACTTGTGGGCCATTTTAATGTGATTTAAGTACACTACTAGTGTTAAATGAACCCTTAGGGTCACACATTAAGCAAACACATTAGATTATTTTTCTGGTAACCAGGTTGATGTATCTAGAAATATGTGTAGGTTAATCGAATCTAGAAAAATGACTAGATACAATTAATTTGGAAATATGTCTACATTCAATGTATCTCAAGAATGTCCAGATTATTAGAATCTAACTCAAAAAATTAATTAGTTAAATTTTTGACATAATGGAAGAATCATATGATATCATTTTTAATTTAATTTGAACTTAAAATACGATATGATCAGATATTATGAGAGTTGGACTCCAAGAAATTCGTGTGGTTTTAAAACAAAACCCTAGTTGTCCTCTTCTTAGAGGCTTCTTATAAAAATATTCGTTCCTCCATAACCAAAAAAATTAAGCCTCTTAAAACCCTAGGCACTAACACTCCCGAGTAATGAGCTGGTTTCGCCGTATGTATTCGATAGACGACCTTTGCACATTGTAGCATCTGGTGATCGTTCGAACTGTACGTATGCATGGATATCTAAAAGTAGAGGTCCTGATTGACCTTAATTGTTTGGCTTGGGTCATTGGAAGAGATTTGTGGATGTTTTCCGTGTTTAGAAGTCCACGAATTCTAACAGTGGTATCAGAGCAACTTGCTAAACGATTAGGTTGATTCATTTATGTTAATCGTATTGTTGAATATATGTATAATATATATGTGAATGAATGAATTTCGTTTAATTTGAACGGTGTATATCAGCATGTTCACATGATTATAATTTTAGAATACTTAGCATGTGGACTGCTTGAATTAGGTTTATTTGGTGTGTCTTAATTAGTCGAATCGACTAGATTATTTGTAGATTGTCCGTAAACTAGCCTATTTTAATTTGATATGGTATCGTTAGCATGTTATCTGTCTTTCTAAGTTGCAAATTATTTGTATTAATCTGCCATGATAATTTGTTATTTGTATTAATATGGTTAAAAGGGAATGCAGATTGTCTGTAATATGGTAACTCACTGTGACTATTACTAAGGGCTCTAGACGTTAATCTGATTAATATTCGAAAATCGGAAGGCAAAATCTCATTCAATGAGAGAAGAAAAAATCGTTTTTCCTTTCGGGGGCACTATTCGTTAAAACCCTGACTAACTATTTGTTGTGTGTTATTCGTTAGCATATTTTGATTGTAATAGTGAATTGTTCTGAACAGTGCATAGCATGGTCTGTTTTACCGCAATATGATTGGCAGGTTTTATTCTGGTTGTTTTGAGTTATAATTTTTTAAATACGACCTGTGTGTCATTTTTCATTATTGTAAAATTGTAGTTGCTTCCCAGAATAAGAATTATTTTATTTTACTATCTAATGTAAAAGAAGACGAAGGCCTACAATTACAACCAAAGAAAAGTATGCTCAAAGCATTAGTGAATCCTCAATGAGTTCAAATACCTAGATTGATCACCTTGATCTTCAATTTGCTCGTGATGATCAATATAGGTTATAGGCCATGCTATGTCACTTTTATTTATGTTTAGCATGCATATTTGATATGTTTATTTCATGCGTACTATAATCAAATTTTTATTCTTAAAAAAAATAAATTTTTAAATGCCTTCTAAAATCAAACACGTGTTATTACTTGGATCATCATATGGTCATTCATACCAAAGTAGGATGCTTTTGATTATCTAAGTGAGACAAGATGGAATATGGTTTTCCATATGTTTGATATGGTTTGACTCAACTGGGTCATCAGAATGGTTTTGGGCCTAAGGCATTATATGAGATTTTTAGGACATTCGATATCTATATCTTTAAATATGAGTTTTATTTAATTACAAGATTAACACCGAAGCTTATGTATGATTAACATAAAATATTTAAAATTAAAAAAAAGTTTTTTTTTACCTCACTAAGAAATATCAAAATGTTGAAGTTTCACAAGTTTAAATGCTTTTAGTGGGAGTTTTTCATGAAGGCCTCAAAATTAATTATGTTGCATATTTTTGTATGTAGATAATGGCAACAAACAGTTGGAACAACTCATTGCGATCTGTGCTCGAGAAAGACAAGCTTAGTGGGACTAACTTTCTTGATTGGGCACGTAACTTAAGAATCGTTCTTAAGCAAGAAAAAAAGCTCTATGTTCTTGAATATCCTATTCCTCATGCTTCAGCAAATAACGCCCTAAGAGCAGAAAAATATGCTTATAGTAAGCACAAAGATGACTCTAACAATGTTACTTGCCTAATGCAAGCAATCATGAACTTTGAACTTCAAAAACAATTTGAAGAAGTAGAGACATATGACATGAATGTGCATATCAAGGAAATGTTCCAAGATCAAGCACGACAAGAGAGTTTTGAAACTCATAAGGCATTAAATGCATGTAAGATGGCTTCTGGCATCTCAGTAAGTGCTCATGTCCTTAAAATGAAGGGCTATCATAATCATCTTGAAAAGCTTAGTGCTCTTGTTAATCATGACATGGCCACAGATTTGATCTTGAGCTCATTACCTCCCGAGTATGACCAGTTTATCATGAATTTTAACATGCATAATATGGAGAAATCCATCACTGAATTGCATGAGATGCTAAAATAAGTTGAACTGAACATTAAGAAGAACACTCCTAGTGTTTTAATGGTTCAAAAAGGGAAAGGGAAAAAGAACAACCAAAAGGGCAAAGTCATGGCTAGTAAGGGTAAGGACAAAGCTAAGTCCAAGTTCAAGCCTAAACCTAAGGCCAAGACACCAAAGGAAAGAGCTTGCCACCACTGTGGTGAACAAGGACATTAGTTAAGAAATTGCAAGCTCTAGTTGGAAGCAAAGAAGATGAAGGACAGTAAGACTGCCGCTTTAGGTATTTATGTTATAGAAATTAATTTATCTACTTTTGATTCATGGGTATTGGATACCGATTGGGGATCTCACATTTGTGTAAATGTGCAAGGTCTAAAAAGGAATAGAGCCTTGGCAAAAGGCGAGGTGGACCTACGAGTTGCAAATAGAGCAAAAGTTGTTGCAATAGTTATAGAAACTGTTGAATTAATTTTGCCCAGTATGCTTGTTTTAAAATTGAATAATTGTTTTTATGTTCCTGCTATGAGTAGGAATATTATTTCAGCTTCTTATTTAGATGTAGAAGGTTTTGAATGTGTTATTAAGAATAACATTTGCTCCATTAATAAAAATGGCATTTATTATGGAGATGTCTCATTATCAAATGGGCTTTATATTCTTAATCTTCGTGGATTTTTGAACAAGCCTATCTATAACATTAATACTAAGAGATTGAAATCCAATTATTTAAATCAGACATACTTCTAGCATTGTCATTTGGGCCATATAAATGAGAAACGCATTACAAGGCTTTAGAATGATAAGCTTCTAAATTTGTTTAATCTAGAATCTTACGAAACAGGTGATTCTTGTTTATTAGGCAAATTGACTAACACACCTTTTAAGGGACAAAATGAAAGGATAACTAATTTATTGGGGCCTAATACATAATGTTGTACGTGGACCAATGAATACATATGCTAGAAGAGGATTTCAATGCTTTTTTACATTTATGGATGATTTCAGCAGATATGGCTACCTATATATGATGAAATATAAATCTAAATCGTTCTAGTAGTTCAAAGAATTTCAAAATGAAGTACAGAATCATCTTTGCAAAAGTATCAACACTTCGATCAGATTGAGGTGGTGAATACTTAAGTCACGAGTTTGACGAGTATCTTAAGAATTGTGGAATTATCTCCCAGTTAACTCCACCAGGAACACCTTAATGGAATGGTGTATTTGAATGAAGAAATTGGACTTTATTAGATATGGATCCATGATGATTCAAACAGATCTTCCAATCTCCTTTTGGGGTTATATCCTAGAGATTGCTGCATTCATACTAAATCAGGTTCCATCTAAATCGGTTCAGAATTCGCCATGTAAGATATAGACTGGGAGATGACCTAGTTTGTCGTTTCTCAATATTTAGGGTTACGAAGTTTATGTAAGTGTTTATTATCGGATAAACTTACACCCAAATCAGATAAATGCATATTTATATGGTATCCTAAGGAAACTAAAGGATACCAATTTTATCTCCCAAAAGAAAATAGAGTAATTATTGCACGAAATGAATTCTTTCCTGAAAAGGAATTTATTTCCAAAAGAATCAATTGGAGTAAAATACATCTTGATAAGATTTAAGAGCCACAATTAGTATCTAAATCGAATAATGAACCTCGATTAGATGGCTCACAAGTCCAAGATCAGCCTACTTCTATAGAACAAGGACCTCGAAGATCTGATAGGGTTCGTCAACAACCTGAGAGATATGGATTCCTCATCACTGATGATCACAATGTGGAGCTCATGGTTAATGATGAGTCCACTTCCTATGCAGAAGTCATTAAGAGTTCTGACTCTGGAAAATGGCTAAAGGCCATGAAGTCTAAGATGCTATCCATGTATGATAACCAAGTCTAGACTTTGGTTAATCCACCTGAAGGTTCAAAAACTATTGAGCGTAAATGGGTTTTCAAAAATAAAACAGACATGGAGGGAAATGTGCATACTTACAAAGCACGACTAGTAGCAAAAACGTTATAGACAAACTCATGGTATAGACTATGATGAAACCTTTTCACCAGTTGTAATGCTTAAATCTATTAGAATTCTTCTTGCCATAGCATTATATTATGATTGTGAGATTTGGTAAATGGATGTCAAAACCACGTTCCTTAATAGAAACTTACTTGAGGATGTGTACATGACACAGCCTGAGGGTTTTGATGATCCTTTAAATTCTAATAAAGTGTGCAAGGTTCAAAAATCCTTTTACGGATTGAAGCAAGCACCTTGAAGCTAGAATCTTCATTTTAATAAAGCAATTAAAGAATTTAACTTATCAAAAATGAAGTTGAGCCTTGTGTCTATATGAAAAGCAGTAGGAATGCAATAGTTTTTTAGTACTTTATGTTGATGACATCTTACTCATTAGAAATGATATCCTAACTCTACAAAGTGTAAAGACATGGTTAGGAAATTATTTCTTAATGAAAAACTTAGGTGAATCTGCCTATATTTTAGGTGTAAGGATCTATAGAGATTGATATAGAAAGCTAATTGGCATAAGTCAAAGTGCATACATTAACAAAGTATTGAAAATGTTCAGTTTGCAAGACTCTAAGAGAGTATTTTTGTCAATGTCATATGGCATTAAGCTCAGCAAAACTTAAAATCCTTCCTCAAAGGATGAAGAAGAGCCCATGAACAAGATACCATACACTTCCGCTATAGGATCTATCATGTATGCCATGTTATATATGAAGGTTTAAAGGGGGAAAAACAAAGCACGTAGCGGAAGCAAAAACTGAAAAAAAAAAAACAAAGAACAAGAAACTCCCGGCCACAGCCGATGCCAGTTTCGGCGGCCTCAGCCGGCGCTAGTCATGGCCTGGGAAAACTCCAAGGGAAAATTTTTTTTACCTCTTTTTCTCCTTCTCAGAATTGGCTGGACCGGAATGTGTGAAATTAGGGTAGGTGCACTGGTGGAAACCTCTGGTACGATTCCTGCAAGCCTCCTACTCTGTCTGTGCATGTATATGAATGCCAACCTCTCAATCTTCTAGTATATGGCCTACCTAATCCCGTTTGGTGAACAACTCACAGACTAAGGAATTTTCTTGGAAAGAGAAAGAAGGCATCTGGTTTTTTTCTCACGCAAAAAGCATGAAAAAAAAAAAAACGTTGTTTTCTTAACCCTAAGAAGAGTAAAAACCACGTCCTCTTTATCCTCCTGTTTAACCTAAATAAAACCCTAGATTAAATTGGACTGGCCCATTGGACTCTTAGTTTAGTCTTTTTTGACTAAATTAATTATTCTAATTAGAACCAAATAAATGGCCCAAGAAATAATTAATTTTTCAGCCCAAATAAACTAGTCCAATTAACAAGCCCATATTAGTTTAGTCCCAGGTCAATCTTTAATTATTCAAACTGGGCCAAAGCCCTGAACAATTAATTAACCCACCAAATTAATATAATTAATTCTCTCTCTCCATGGACCTTTATTTTATTCTAGTCCAATAATTAAATCAGACTACTTAAATAAAATAAATTTCATTTAATTTAATTTAAAACCAATTCCTTAGCCTGCATTTCATTAGGACTCAGTGTATACTGGGGACCAAAAGACACACCGTCTTGGCTACTAAAATGGCCAAAATACCCTTGTTATATAAATAGTTATATTTTACATTTTAAATATTTCATAATATCACCATAAAGAAATATTGACCCTAAGGACAATGCTGCGTTAGCAAAGTCTCCGACCTACAAGTGTAATGACTAAAATACCCTTCTATACATCGTCGTACATTTAGAGAGAAAGAAATGTACTAACACCTCTCTAAATGACATCTACCATCCTTAGGCTTCTAGTCCAATGATCCACGACTTCCTGGATTGTTTCCGCTTTCCAATGGAGCTACCTTAAAGCAAACATCCAACTTTCCAGGGCCTTGGATATTTAGATCATTCAGACAACCACAATGGGCGATATAGTATAGAAACTATCTTATACAAGTCTGTCTTAACTAACTAGTTACACATACCCAACATCCAAGTATATTGGTCATACGATAGAACCTCAACTATAGTATATCAAAGTACATGCTTCCAACTTTGTTAGACTACCAACTTATACTCAAGTCATAGAGTACTAGTCCACGCTGTAATAGTAGTAGTCTAAGTTTCTATCATTTAGTACTTTAAGAAAACATTACTACAGGTCCTATTCGAAATACACTTATGTCATAAAGTGAGTGGACTACTCACTGACTAAAGGTAAGCCATTCCCCATTTAGAATTCACAACATAATAACATAGACATGATGAGATTCCTATTCTTATCAATCGATTAAGAATGAACGTTTATGTGTTAACTAACCCTGATCCATACTTTACTGTGGAAGACCATCATTCACATGGACCACTTACTTAAACACAATGGGTCTTTTTCGAATGAAATTGTGCACAAATAATATGTAAATTCACAAATAATTTTTGAAAATAAATTCTTTCATTCAAAAAATTGATATTTACATCAGAAACCTAGTCTAAGAGGGCATATTTCCCAACAATGTACTCACCCCGATGTCTCATATACATTGAGCATGACGAGCAGGTTCTAGTCAAATCTTGGAGAGGTACACTAGACTACTATCAAGAACATACTAAAGTACTTAAGAAGAACTAAAGATATGTTCTTAATTTATAGAGGACAAGAAAGCGAGCTAGTTGTAAATGGATACATTGATGCTAGTTTTTAGTCTAACATAGATTATTACAAATCGCAATTAGGTTTTCTATTTTGTTTGAATTGAGGGGTTGTACGTTGGAAAAGTTCAAAGCAAGACACTGTAGCCAATTCTACTATAGAATCTGAGTATGTAGCTGCCTCAGCTGTAGCTAAAAAAGTAGTTTGGATAAAAAAATATTATTACAGAACTAGATGTAGTTCCTAGTACTGTGAACCTAGTGGATCTTTACTGTGACAACAATGGAGCTATTGCACAAGCTAAGGAACTAAGATCACATCAGTGATCCAAACATATTCTTAGACGTTTTCATCTCATTCAAGAGATTGTTGACAGAGGAGATGTAAAAGTATACAAGGTATCAACTGATGACAATGTTGTAGATCCACTGACGAAGTCTCTCCCATCGTCTAAACATGATAGTCATACCAGATCAATGGGATTCCGGTCTATGTTAAATTAGTCTTAGTGCAAGTGGGAGATTGTTACAGATCTACCCTAAAATAATTCTTGATAGGGTTTAAATTAGTCATATATTTAGGATTTATTTGAGGCTATTTTATAATACATTTTGTGCAATAACTGGTCATATTCCTTCATATTTGAGATTTTACATTTGGAAAGGTATTTTGTAGATTATTTCAAATTTTAAGGGTAAAATAAGGTAAAATTGTCACTAAACAGACTAGAGGCGGCACCGGCCAGAACAGGACAGGCGGCGCCAACTAAGTACTGTTGGCACGCACTTCGAGGTAATAAAAAAACCAGCGAAACAAGAGCTGAACAGAACACAGCTGGCATAAGTTGGGAGCTTAGAGGAGGCGCAAGCTGCAATTTGTAAGACTTAGCACGAAAATTAAAAAAAAAAAAAATCGGCGAACAGACAGAGAAGCAGAACACAACCAACGTCGTCCCAAGGCAGGACAGGCGGTGCTAGCTATACACTAGTGCGGAGGTGGTGCCTCGATTTTCGTGTGGGTTTTTTGCAATTTTCAGAGTTTTGGTATTATCTTACTTTATTCTGCCAGAAACCCTAGAGGACAAATTTAGGCACTCCTAAAGCCTATAAATAGAGAAAAAAAACACAAGTGAAATGGGTGAATTTGAGGAGCAAAACAAAAAATCACTCAAAATTAAGGAGGATTGTACAAGAAAGTCTACGAAGGCAGAAGAAGGAGGCTTGTCTATGAGTGCTTTCTTTTAACTTTGTTTTCTTTTCTGAAACAATGATGTATTAATTATTTTATTGTAATTTGACAATGTTTTCAGTATTCATGATTTTTAGAGTTACTTTGATCTTTTGATTAACTGATTACTATTCTTGGTATTTAATTACTTATGCTGATCACGAGATTAATTTATTGTTTCTTTCTATTAACTTGCTTGGAAAATGGGTTAATTGCTAAGAACTGGGTAATTAAATGTTAATTGATGTCTGTCAGGATATGGATTTATTGGTTAATTTTATATTTTAAATTTGCCAGGATATGTGGATTTAATCAAGGATTGTGTTTAATGCATCTTTTGGGTGAATTAGTTAAGACAGGATATGTGATGCTAATTTGTCTAGAAGATTGTGATTTCATGGATTGGAAAAGAAGTGAATCTATCTTAATCCTTCATGATGCCAAGAGAATAATTAGTTATGATAATGATTGGATACTTTAAGGTTATGTTTGTCAAAATAGTAGTTGGAGTTACATAATTCTCCGTCCTTGACATGTATATATTCTTTTATTTTATTTTATTTTTCTTTTTATTCTTCTTCGCTTTATTGAGTTAGTTAAACAATGAAAGAAAAGTGATTATAACATACTTGTTCCTTGAGGATCGATACTCATTTTAAACCATATGCTATGCTTAATGATAAGTACGCTTGCTCATATGTGTAATTTGAGGTTAATGTTTTAATTCAAACTTGATTAGAAATGTGCTTGTTTTTACATGATTTTTTATACCCAAATTCGTACACATCAAGTTTTTGGCGCCGTTGTCGAGAAACTATATCATGACAGCTTGGATTTTGTTGATTTAACCATATAAATATGTAAATTTGTGCAATTGTTCTTTTTGCATAAAGGTGCCATCTTTTATATCTTGTGTATCTTTATAATCTAATTTACTAACTTTAACTGATATTTAATTGACTAATTTGTTCTTTTACGTTTGTTTGAATTGTGAATTCCATTATCTGAGTATCTTCTATGTTTAGGTGAAATGGCGAATTGGAACTAGAAGAGGCTTAATGAGGGGTAGTACCCCCATTACTCTTCCGAGATAACACTCAAAGCACCAGAATCAGCAAAGCTAAAGACAGTAACTGGAAAATTTACTATCCATGTCAGAAAACACTTCCAAGAAATAGTTCCACTTTTGAGAAGTTTAAGGAGATGATCCGCAATATGGAAAGACAAATCTAGTTTTTGACTGATATGGCATTGAAGTCTCAAGGACTAACACCAATAGATAAAGAGGAAATAGCTACTGTCACATTACGGAATGAAAAGGAGTTGCCAGACATTGCAGACTGCAACTGGCGCCGGTTGGAGGAAGAGAACCGGCGCCGGCTGCACCCTACTCTTCTCTCGAAAATCCCACTAGAAATTCAACTTTTCAGCCTCAAATTCCTTATCCTACCCGTATACACAAAGCCTAAAAAGCTACCCAATTTGACAAATTCCTTGAGATATTCAAACAGTTGCACATAAACATCCCACTCAGTGAAGCTTTAATCCACATGCCTAAATATGCCAAATTTCTCAAAAGCATGCTCGTAAGCAAAAAGCGATTGGAAGAATTGTCCACAGTAGTGCTAAATGAAGAATGTTCATCCATATTGTAGGATAAATAGAATTTGCCATACAAAGAGAATGATCCAGGGAGTTTCTCTATTCCATGTTTAATTGGCACTTTTAATTTTTGTAATTCATTAGCTAACTTAGGTGCTAGCATTAATTTACTACCTTATAAAACATTTAAAAAGCTAGGCCTAGGAGAAATCCAACCCATTAGGATGAGTATTCAACTTGCAGATAGATCTATCAAATATCTTAGGGGTATAATAGAAGATGTGCTTGTAAAAGTTGACAAATTCGTATTTTCAGTGGATTTTGTTATTCTTGACATGGATGAAGATTCCAAAGTCCCTTTAATCTTAGGTAGACCCTTTCTAGCTACAACAAAGGCGTTAATTGATGTTTATAGGGAGAGGTTAACACTTAGGGTTAGGGATGAGAAAGTAGTCATTCAAATCCATAAAAGCATGCAACAACCTTTATCTTCTGATGATTCTTGTTTAAGAATTGATATTCTGAACGAACCTATTTTGGATTTTATGCAGGAATCATTTGAGGAGGAGTTGGTGGAAACTTTAGTAGCATATTTGGAGGATTCTATCGATGAGGATAGGATGAAGAGTTTTGAAAAAAGTTGAGAAAAGCAGTTTGGGGAGAATGAAATCATCCATAGAGGATCCTCCAGAATTGTATCTAAAAGACCTACTCGAGTACTTGGAATATGTGTTCTTGGTTAAAGGACATAAATTGCCTGCGATCATTGCCAAAGATCTCACTAAAGAACAAAATACCAAATTGGTAAATGTGTTGGGGAAATATAAGGGAGCAATAGGATGGAAGATCACAGATATAAAGAGAATTAGTCCATCCTTTTGCACTCGTAAGATTTTGATGGAAGAAGGTGCAAAGCCCAAAGTGCAACCCCAACGTAGGATGAACCCACATATGAGTGATGTAGTAAAATGTGAGGTGATTAAGCTTCTAGATTCAGGCATCATTTACCCTATTTCTGATAGTATTTGGAAAAGTCCTACTCAAGTGGTACTAAAGAAGGAAGGAATGATGGTAAGTCCCAATGATAAAAATGAGCTAGTCCCTATGAGATTGGTCACGGGCTGGAGGTTCTGCATTGATTATAGGATGCTAAACAAAGCCACTAGGAAAGACCACTTCCCCCTCCCTTTTATTTACCAAATGTTGGAAAGGTTAGCCGAACATGAATACTATTGTTTCTTGGATGGATTTTCTAGCTACCTACAAATTCCCATAGCTCTTGAGGACTAAGAGAAAACCACTTTCACATGTCCATATGGTACTTTTGCATATCGTTGAATGTCGTTTGGTTTTTGCAATGGTCCCGGAACATTCGAAAGGTGTATGACAGCTATATTTGAAGGGCTCATGGGGGGACATTATGGAGGTATTCATGGATGATTTCTCAATTTTTTGTGATTTATTTAACTTGTGCTTATCTAATCTTGAAAAGGTACTAGCAAGATGTGAAGAGACTTACCTCATGCTTAATTGGGGAAAATGACACTTTATGGTGCAAGAAGGTATTGTGTTGGGGTATAAAATTTCAAGAAAGGGTATAGAAGTAGATAGAGTAAAAATTGAAACAATTGAGAAGCTACCTCCTTCTACTTCTATGAAAGCTATAAGGAGCTTTCTTGTTCATGTAGGTTTTTATAGGAGGTTCATCTTAGATTTCTCAAAAATTTCCAAACCTCTTACTTCTTTACTGGAAAAGGATGTTGTGTTTAATTTTGATGAAAAATGCCTCCATGCTTTCACCATGCTTAAGGAGAAATTGATTAATTCACCCATTTTGATTACACCTGATTGGTCTCTTCCATTTGAACTAATGTGTGATGCAAGTGATTTTGCAATTGGTGCAGTACTTGGACAAAGGAGGAATAACCACTTCCAACCCATATACTATGCAAACAAGACTTTAATGGATGCGCAAAAAAATTACACAACAACGGAGAAATAATTGCTTGTTATAATGTTTGCTTTTGATAAATTTTGTTCTTATCTTATTTTGTCCAAAATCATCGTTTATATAGACCATTCTACCCTAAAGTACCTACTAACTAAACATGATTCCAAACCAAGATTGATAAGATAGGTATTATTATTGCAGGAATTTGATTTGGAAATTAGGGACAAAAAAGGTGCAAAAAACTTAGTTGCGGATCACTTGCCAAGACTGGATAATCCTAATTTGGAATCATTGGTAGAGGAGGACGTAAATGACACCTTTCCGGATGAACAACTCTTGCTCATAGAAGGTGAGATTCCAAACACTCCTTAGTTCACAGATTTTGCTAATTACTTAGTTGCAGGAATTAACCCAAAAGATCTCACAATGCAACAAAAGAAGAAATTCCTCTCCGAAGTAAGGTATTACTTTTGGGAAGACCCTTATTTGTTTAGGTGTTGTGCGGATCAAATCATTTGAAAATGTGTGGACTTTAAGGAAGAAGAAGATATTCTTAGACATTGTCATGATAGACTTTCTGGAGGCCACTACTAAGCTAACAACACTGCACGAAAGGTGCTTGATTCTGGATTCTATTGGCCCACATTGTTCAAAGATGCCCATAGGTTTGTTCAAAGTTGTAATAGCTGTCAACGCACAGGTAACATTTCTAAATCTAATGAAATGTCATTACAAATTTTTCAAGCTTGTGAAGTATTTAATTGTTGGGGGATATACTTCATGGGACCTTTTCCTAGTTCTTTGGGTAATAAATACAATTTGGTAGCAGTGGATTACGTTTCTAAGTGGGTAGAAGCACAAGCTTTACCAACTAATGATACAAGGGTAGTGGTAAAATTTCTAAAAAAACTTTTCACCCGTTTTGGTGTGCCTAAGGTGCTCATTAGTGATAGAGGGACTCATTTTTGTAATACTTAAATGTAAAAAGTTCTCAAACTGTGAAACTCCAATTAAAACCAACCTTAGAGTAAGGGGGTCGGGATGCAAATCAAATTTTCTTGCATGCATAAATATACTTTCATATGATTTTATGTGCTTTGGATTTGTGATTTGTAGTCTAGATGGCTTAATTGTGCTTATTGAGTAAGAAGAGCAAAATGGTAATTTTTCTTGAGGTGGAAATAGGAAGATAGCTTGAGGGTTAAATAGGAAAAATATTTGGGAGGGAAAATAAGAACAAGAGTTGTTGTGGTTTAGTAGTTAGAGCTTTGGAATAAATCCTTAAGGTCTTAAGTTCTAATTCCATCATTTGAATTTTAGCATGATTAAATTTTATTTTTGATAGATAGGCTATTTTCAGCCCTGGCATGCTTTAGGGAGGAGTAGGAGTGTTGTCCTAGGGGAGGCATGAAAGGAATGTCCTAATCCTACTCTTGTGCCTTACAAAAATTTCTAAGGGATTCATACCCTTTTTGTTCTCTAGCTACCCTTAATTCTTGATCAATTAAGTTGCTCAATTATCATTTTTATTTCTGGAAAATTTCAGTAAGGTTCTGTGATTTTAAAGCTTCAAAAATGCCTCCTAGAGGATGGAATTTGATTTGAAAATGGGGAAGAGTTATGGAAGGTTCCCAAGGGAATTAAACTCCATGGTTGAACCTTCAAACTCCAACCTATAGGTATTCATCTTCTTCATGTAGTAATCTGGAAATTTTTCCAACTTCTTGAACAGTCCAATTGTCGATATCTTCAGCCATCTATTCCTTTCAGATACTACCAGAAAAATAACCAATTTACTCAGCTTGAAGACTGAAAACTTTGGCCAAATTTCGGACTGCTCAAAGCTGTGCAAACCAGAGAAAATTCTGGGCAGAATTCGCAGCATAGCAGTCCAAAAAATCAAGTTGTTCCTCCAGCAATTTAACCCTCTTCCCTCCATAAAGAAGGCTGAAAACCAGCCTTAAAGGACCCTCCAATACCCCTTTAAACCTTCTGCAAGTTGACTGAAACATTGCAGAAAAATCTGCACAAGAATTCCAACAAGCCATGCAAAAGACCAACCAGAATTTCAGCCTTGCTCCTTCTCCAACCTTGTCCGAAAAACCCCTCTAATTTTCTGTAAAACCCACTTTGGTTAGCCATGAACTGAACTTCATCATCTCCACCATTGTTCTGCACGAAAAGAGCTCCATGGCTACCCCTTAAATCACTCCATCAATTGCTGTAATCAAGCCTTCAATTGGAGTCCAAAATTCCAGCAAATTATTTCATCAAACTTCGATGGATTAAGCCTCAACTATCCAGAAAATTCCCTCACCATTACACTCCATAATTCGGCCGCCCTAAAGCTCATTCAAACATCATTCATCTCAGCAAAATTCCATCCAAACCAGTCGGCCATTGAAGCTCCCAAAAGACCTCCTTCAACCAAGATATTCTTACCATAATTGCTACCATAATTCACTCCCTAAATTACTCCTTTTGAATTTCAAACAACCAACTTTCCTTCTTCTCCCAAATCTGAAAATCCAATTATCAGAATTCTCCAATCCATTCAGCCACCCTTTCCAAGCAAAATTTCGGCCAGCCTTCCTCCATTCTCTCCATTCTCTCCAAACCTCTAAGAACACCAAGAGCACACACCACCATTCTCCACGCCTAAGACCACTCTAAACCCCTTCAATCTTCTCCAAAAATGCCAGATCATATCTACTCATTCTCTTGAATCCATTTTTGCAATTTATAACATCAAATGCTGAAATCAAGGTTCCACTTTCGGATAAAAAAACCCAGAATTTTCTTGAAGGCTCAAGAACACTCTCAAGGTAAACATGATCGATTATCTCCATCTCCTTTCACCTTCGACCTTTAATGAAATAAACTAATAGCTTCTCTCTTTTCTCTTTCTCGCTCTCTCTCTCTCTCGGCTGAAATGGTTACTCCAACCATGGCTATTTTTCTTCTTCCTCCTTGGACGGATCAAGCCTTTCAAGTGTGAGGATTCTCTTGAAACTTCTTCAAGGTAGTCATCATTCAAGTAAACCTCTTCAATCTTCTCTTTAAATTATAGATTCATGTCTATTGGATGTTGTTGGCGAAGGATGGATTATGTTTGGAGATTGAGTATGTGTATATATGATGGAGTTGGGATTGAAGTATGACAATGAATATGTTTATATGATGGAGTTGGGATTGATGCATGAGGATAATTTGTCTTGGTCGAGTTTTATGATGTTTTAGGGTTTATTGCATGCTCTTCATGTGTGAGTTAGTATGAATGATTAAACATGATAGATATTATGTCACCTTTGGTGAATAGGGTTTTATGTTCTCGTGTTCTTGTTGAGGCCATGAATATGATTATGTAGAGTGGAGTTTGGATCATGTATTAGTAGATTTGGATCTATGATTTTATTCATGATTTGAATGGTTTGTTGATTGGTGTAGAGTGTATGTTCATGAATATGGTTAGCAATAGGAATTATGATCATGACCTTGTTGTTCCTAAGCTATTTAAGTTAGCCAATTTTATTTCATTAATAAAAATTAATACTATATTTTCTTCAAGTGATTTCGAAAACCCTAGGAAAATGTAGATTTGGATTGATATATGAAATAATGATATTTTAGCCAAATACATGATGTCCTTTATTACAAATAAAATATATAAATATTATATATAATAATAAAATTAAATAAAGCCTTTTATATAAATAATCATGATAGGTAAAATATTAATCTTGTAAGTCATATATTTATTTTTTTATCTTTTAATCAGAACATATTAAAATTTACTTACTATTAATTTTATTTACCAATTATTTTCTAACAATTAATTATTAATAGATTATTATTTTAAATAATATCATCTAGGGCCTAGGACCCTTCACCAAATAAACCTTAATTTATTTATAATAAGATTTAAACCTACAATTTATTAGTAACCATTTCACAAACCCTAGTTATTTTATTATCAAGCTAGATTTAGTTTATAAAATTATTTTTATCATCTAGCCTTAAAGTTTGGGACATTAGGGTCATGATTGTAGTAAGTTGAGCTAGGATTATTTATGAAAGCAAATTTTGATTTGAGTTTAATTATGGCTTGTGTTTACCCCAGGCGGGGTTAGATAAGCTTTTGGAGATCTTTGATTTAGCTCGAGCAAAGGATCAGGTAAGCTCCTGCATAAAACTTGTTTGTTGTAAAATGTTACTATAGCAAGCTAAACACGAAGTATGTGAACACTGATTTGGTAAAGGCATTTAAGGACTGTTTCCTTGCTTGTTTCAGTCAAACCAATTATTTGAAAATCAATAGGTAGTTTTACTCAAACACCAAACTGTTTTTAAAACCAATTTTGACACGGACTTTAGAAACCCTTAATTGCCATTTCCAAGTAAAGCTATGTTTTATCAGTTTTCTTTCAAGTGGGATAAACTACGTTGAGTACTCAATAAGGGTAGGCTAGTAGTACTAGTTTTGAAGAGTAAGAGCAAATATTTTGGCAGGAGGCCACCTTCAGAAGATGAACTCAACTTGAAAAAGCGACGGTACTACTTAGTCAAAAGGGTGATAGTTTGTTGCTTGCTTTGAAGGCCTTGTGTTATTTTCTTTATGCATTTCTTTAAGAGACGAGAGTATTCAATGTATTCATAGATTTGTCTTGAATTCTTGGATTGTAATAAGTTTTAATTTTAAATTATTATTTTATTTTTGTTTGTGTGACCTAGTTATAAAGACTCATTGTCCTTTGGACGAGGCGACATCCCTGGCCTTGTTGGACCTAGATAGTGGGGTGTTACGCAAATATCTAGGAGTGAACCATAGGATTGCCACCTCCTATCATCCCCAAACAAGTGGACAGGTTGAAGTGGTAAATAGGGAAATCAAAATAATCTTGAAAAAAATTATTAACCCCACTAGGAAGGATTGGAGTCTAAAATTAGATGACACTCTTTGGGCATATAGGACAGCTTTTAAGACCCCAATTGGCACAATGCCTTTGCAGTTAGGTTATGAAAAAGCATGTCATTTACCTGTTGAGATTGAGCACAAAGCTTATTGGGCTATAAAACTTATTAACCTTTATCTTAAGTCAGTTGGAAAGTTAAGGTTGCTCCAACTCACAGCCTCAGAGGAGTTGCGTGAGGATGCGTATGAGAATTCAATGCAATATAAAGAGAAGGTCAAAAAATGACATGATAAGCATTCCACTCAACAGCACGAATTTGAGAAAGGCAATCAAGTGTTGTTATTCAATTCTCGTTTATGACTTTTTTCAGGTAAGTTGAAATCAATATGGTCTGGACCATACCTTGGAACCCTTCAAATTACTCACCCCACTAGGCGCACTTTCAAAATCAATGGCAATCAAGTGAAACACTATGTTGGTGAAATTCTTTGCAACACCGATCAGGTTGATATGCTCTTTAACACTGCAAAATAAAACTTGTTAGGTTATCTTGACCCCTTTCCTTCGTACTATATATTTTTCTTTTTCGTACTATTTTCTTTACTTTTTGCTTATTTTTCTTGTCTAGTTTTTATACTTTGGTGTGTTTCTTTTGTGTATTTTCCTTTCTAGGTACTTCAACAATGCTCTTTTCTACTAGAATTCAACTTTTTTGTAAGAGAATGCACAATATATCTTTTTTCTCTTTTTCCCTTTATTTTTTGTACTGTGGTAATATTTCCTTGCTCTATTTGTTTGGCCATTGAGGACAATGCCCAGTTTAAGTGTGGGGGAATGGTTAGAATGAGAATTCTTCTATGTTTCATTCTTCTTGAAATTCTTCTTGAAATATTTTTCAAATATTTTTTTCTGATTTTTTGAGAAAATTTTTCAAGATGTATTTGTAATGTATGTCTTTATGCTTGATCATAGAGCATACGTTATATATCATTTGTGGCTTATGCATAACTTTTTGCATTCACTTGGACTAAGTAGTTCTTGATCAAATGCTTTGCATTGTTCTTAAACCTGTTTTTCTGCTAAAATTCATTGAACATTCTAGAACTTACTTGAATACCTCTCGAGGCGAAATAAGAAAGACATTCATGATTTAACTTAGAGATGACGGTAATAGGCATTTTTTGGATAGTTTGAGCTTTTCAAGCCTACCTATTTTATATTATCCCTAGTGCCTATTTTGAGCCTAAATTGTTAATTTCTTTCTTAAACTCGTTATTATACTTTGTCCATTACTTCTTTCTGAGAGTTTAATTTACCTTCCAAATCTTTGATTGCTCTTGATGGATACAAGTACAAGTAGAAGAATTATGAGGGAGAATGCTTGTGTAAATGTCATTACTTGTTACTTTTAGTCAGGCATCATGTGTTGAGTTGGAGTTGTGAAAGGAGAAAGGAGGAAGAAAAAGAAAGATTGAGAAAAACAAAAAATTGCTAGAAAATGTTGAAAGAAAAAAACTGAGAAACAAACACAAGCAGCATTTGAAAAGAAGAGAAAAGGAAAAGAAAAGCTGAAAGAAAAATAAAAGAAAAGCACAGGAAGAATATTGGTTGAATTGGAATAATAATTGCTGAAATTTTGATGATCTTGTGCAATATGATTAATGCGTTGAGAACTATTGATGAAAAGAATGCAAGATTTGCTTAAATTATAATATGATTTCTGTACCAAGTTATAGGTTTTTTCTTGGTTTTGTAATAAGAGAGCAAGAAAAGTCTAGAATCTATTGGTACATTTTATTTATCCTTTTCTTGCAAACTCTCATCTTCTTTGATATTTAATTTTCCTATATCCTTCATTTGAGAGCTACATTACAAACCCTTTAACCTTATATTACAATCTTAAAAGTCGTACTTGATCTAAGTAGAATCATGATATGTCTCAAATTAGTGGAGAGAGTGTATGAAAAGTAAGCTTATGGAATGCATATTTTTGTTGAACTAAATTCTTTCCAATGGTTTGAGAATATTGTTAAGTGTTGGGATGGTTCTACTAGTCATTCTTCACTTACACAAGTCTTGCATTTGTTATGAAAGGTATAGTAGCATATGTTTTGTTGCGTTGAATAAAGAAAGCATTGGAATGAAATTGATTGAGTGATTGTCTGAAAACTTGTGTTTTTCTACTTATCTTTGATACTTTGCTTAAGGACAAGCAAAGAGTTAAGTGTGGGAGAATGTGATAGTGTGAAACCCCATCTAAAACCAACCATAGAGTAAGGGGGCCGGGATGCATATCATATTTTTTGCATGCATAAATATATTTTTGAATGACTTTATGTGCTTTGGATTCATGATTTATAGTCTAGAAGGCTCAATTGTGCTTATTGAGTAGGAATGGCAAAATGGTAATTTTGCTTGAAGTGAAAATATGGAGATAGCTTGAGGGTTAAATAGGAAAAATATTTGGGAAAGAATATAAGAACAAGAGTTGTTGTAGTTTAGTGGTTAGAGCTTTGGAATAAATTCTTGAGGTCTTGAGTTCAAATTCCATCCTTTAAGTTTTAGCATGATTAATTTTTATTTTAGATAAGTAGGCTATTCTCAGCCCTTGCATACATAAGGAGGAGTAGGAGTGTTGTCCTAGGGGAGACATGAAAGGAATGTCCTAATCCTACTCTTGTGCCCTACAAAAATTCTTAGGGATTCATACCCATTTTACTCTCTAGCTTACCCTAATTCTTTATCAATTAAGTTGCTCAATTTATCCAAGTCATATTATTTCCAGAAAATTCCAGCAAGCTTCCTTGATCTTGGAGTTTCGAAAACGTCTATGTGTGGATAGCATATTGACTGAAAATGGGGAAAGGGTTATGGAAGGATCCCAAGAGAATTAATCTCCATAGTTGAACCTTCAAACTCCACCCTATAAGTGATCATCTTCTTCATGTAGCAAATCTGGAAAATTTTTCTAGCTTCTTGGTCAGTCTAATTTTCGAAATCTTCAGCCACCTTTCTCACTCAAATGCTACCAAAAAAATAGCCAATTCACTCATCTTGAAGACTGAAAACTTTGGCCAAAATTCGGACTGCACAAAGCTATGCAAACCAGAGAAAAATTCTGGGCCAAATTTGCAGCATAACAGTCTAAAAACCTAACTGTTTCTTCTAGCTTTCAAACTAGTAATTCATCTCTATCTTTCCTCCATAAAGAAGGCTGAAAACCAGTCTTACAATACCCCCCAATACCCCTTCAAACCTGCTACAAGTCGGCTGGAGCATGGCAGAAGAAATTGCACGAAATTCCATCAAATCCTTTGAATGATCAACCAGAAATTCCAGCTTTGTTTCCTCTTCACCCTTGTCCGAAACTCACTCCAATTTTCTATAAAACCAACCCTAGTCAGCCATGAACTAAACTTCATCATCTCCTCCATTGGTCTGCATGAATGAAGCTCCATGGCTACCCCTTAAATTACTCCATCAATCACTACAATCAAGCCTTTCATTGGAATTCAAAATTCCAGCAAATTATTCCATGAAAACCTCCATGGTTTAAGCTTCAAACAACCAGAAAATCTTCCACCCTTACACTCTGAATTTCAGCCATTCTATAACCCATTCAAACATTATTCATCTCAGCAAAATCCCAGCCAAACCAGTCGGCCATTGAAGCTCTCAATAACCTCCATCAACCAAGCTATTCTTACCATATTTGCTACCTTAATTCACCCCCTAAATTATTCCTTTTGAATTTCAAACAACCAGTTTTTCTTCTTCTCCCGAATCTGAAAATTCAATCACCAGAATTTCTATAGCCATTCGGCCAACCCAAGCAATTTTCGTCTAACTTCTCTCCATTCTCTTCATTTCTCCAAGAACACCAAGAACACACACCACTATTCTCTAAACCTAAGACCACTTTAAACACCTTCAATCTTCTCCAAAAACTCCAAATCACATCTACTCATCCTCTAGAATCCATTTCTGCAATTTATAACATCAAACGCTGAAATCAAGGTTCTACTTTTGGATCAAAAAACCAGAATTTTCTTGAAGACTCAAGAACACTCTCATGGTAAACATGAACGATTATCTCCATCTTCTTTCCTTTTCGACCTTTAATGAAATATACTAATAATATCTCTCTTCTCTTCTCTCTCTCTCTCTCTCTCTCTCTCTCTCTCTCTCTCTCTCTCTCTCTCTCTCTCTCTCTCTCTCTCTCTCGGCTGAAATGGTTACTCCAACGATGGCCATTTTCTCTTCTTCCTTCTTGGTCGGATTAAGTCTTCCAAGCGTGTGGACTCTCTTGAGACTTCATTAAGGTAGTCATCATTCGAGTATGTCTCTTTAACCCTCTCTTTAATTCTAAAATCATGCCTTTTAGATGTTGTTGGGAAAAGGATGGAATATAATTGGAGATTGAGTATGTGTTTATATGATGGAGTTGCAATTGAAGCATGAGGATGATTTGTCTTAGTTGAGTTTTTTGATGTTTTAGGGTTTGTTGCATGCTCTTCATGTCTTGAGTTAGTGTGGATGATTAAGCATGATAGATATTATGTCACCTTTAGTGAATAGGGTTTTATGTTCTTGTATTTTTGTTGAAGCCATGAATATGACTATGTTTAGTGGAGTTTAGATCATGTGTTGGTAGATATGGATCTATGCTTTTATTCATTATTTGGATGGTTTGTTGATTGGTGTAGAGTTTATATTCATGATTATGGTTAGCAATAGGAAAATTATGATCATGACCTTGTTGATCCTAAACTATTTAAGTTAGCCAATTTTATTACATTAATAAAAAATTAATACTATATTTTCTTCTAATGATTTCGAAACCCTAGGAAGATTTGGAATTGCGCTGATATATGAAATAATGATAGTTTAGCCAAATACATGATGTCTTTTATTAAAAATAAAATATATAAATATTATATATAATAATAATATTAAATAAAGCCTTTTATATAACTAATCATAATAGGTAAAATATTAATCTTGTAATTCATATATTCATAAATACTAATAGAATTTATTTATTAGTCTTTTAATGAAAACATATTAACATTTACTTATTATTAATTTTATTTATCAATTATTTTCTAACCAATAATTATTAATAGATTATTATTTTAAATGATATCATCTAGGACCTAGGGCCCTTCATCAAATAAATTCTAGTTTATTTATATCAAGATTTAAACCTACAACTTATTAGTAACTATTTCACAAACCTTAGTTATTTTATTATCAAACTAGATTTATTTTATGAAATCCTTTTTGATTATCTAGCCTTAAAGTATGGAAAACTAGGGTCATGATTGTAGTAAGTTGAACTAGGGTTATTTATGGAAGCAAATTTGGCTGGAGTTTAATTATGGCTTGTGTTTACCCCAGGCAGGGTTAGGTCAGCTTTGGAAGATCTTTAATTTAGCTCAAGCAAATGATCAGGTAAGCTCCTGCATAAAACCTATTTGAAGTAAAAAGGTCGCTATGGCAAGCCAAATGTGAAGTGTGTGAACACTCATTTTTGTAAAGGCAATTGAAGACTATTCCCTTTCTTATTTCAGTCACATAAATTATTTGAAAACCAACAAGCAGTTTTTCTCAAACACTAAACTCTTTCTACAACCAATTTTGACACAAACTTTGGAAACCCTTGATTTCCATTTCCAAGTAAAGCAATGTTTTATCAATTTTCTCTCAAGTGGGATAAACAACGTTGAGTAGTCAATAAGGGTAGGCTAGTGGTACTAGTTTTGAAGAGCAAGAGTGAGTCTTCTGGCAGAAGGCCACTTCCAGAAGATGAACTCAACTTGGAAAAGCGACAACACTACTTGGTCATACCGGTCCAAGTTAGCAAGTTTTAGTCATGTGGACTGTGTGTTGCAGGAATAGACAACCAGTTTTGTTTGAGTGTAGAGAATGAGGAGTATCTTACCCGGTAGGCTGTACACCTACCTTTTTGTTAGTCTGCACAAAGTGTGGCATTCTAACCATTGTATGGTTATGGGGCCCAATGTGTGGTAACCCATGGTCGCCATTTTGAGTGGTTGTATTTTTTGCGCACTTGTATGGTTTGAAAAGAAGAAAACACCACTCTTGGTTTTTAACATTGTTTAATGCTTGCCAGTACTTTTCCTTATGAAATTCTACAACTTGCATTCATGAACTGTTTTATCTGGACACTCAAAGCACACACGGACTTACTGAGATTTTTATCTCATCACCCTTTTTATCATGATTTCAGGTCGATCCTGCTGTGGGGATGAGTAGCTAGTTGTTGCCTTCTTGGAAGATATTGTGTTATTTACTTTATGTAATGCTTTGAGAGATGATAGTGAACAATATATTTTTGGATTTATTCTTAAATTTTTGGGTTGTAATAAGTTTTTAATTTCTATGTATTGTTTTGTTTTTGTTGTGTGACCTGGTTATAAAGACCCTTTATCCTTAGACGGGGCGACATCCCCGGCCCTGTTGGGCATAGATAGTGGGGTGTTATAGATAAGGCCTAAATTAGTCAAATATTTCCTATTTATTTGAAGCCATTTGTAATACATTTTGTACAATAACTGGTCATATTCCTTCATATTTGAGATTTTACCCTTGGAAAGGTATTTTGTGCATTATTTCAGATTTTAGGGGTAAAATAAGGTAAAATCGTCGTTAAACAGACAAGAGATGGTGCCGGCTAGGACAGGACAGGCGGCATTAGCCACGTGCTGTTGGCATGCACTTTGAAGCGATGAAAAAACGGCGAAACAAGAGTTGAGCAGAACACAGCCGGTGCCTGTTGAGAGCCCAGAAGCGGTGCCGATTGCAATCTAGAAAACTAGGCACAAAAATTAAGAAAAATTGATGAACGAATAGAGAAACAGAACACAACCGACGCCAGCCCTAGGCAGGACAGGCGCCGCCGGTTGTGCACTGGTGCAGAGGTGGTGCCTCGATTTTCATGGGCATTTTTGGCAATTTTCAGAGTTTTGGTATTTTCCTACTTCTATTCGGCCAGAAACCCTAGAGGGACGAATTTAGGTACTCTTGAAGCCTATAAATAGAGGAAAAACACAAATGAAAGGGGTGAATTCGAGGAGCAAAACACAAAATCACTTAAAATTAAGGAGGAATTCGTCAAATCAAGGACGATTGTACAAGAGAGTCTACGAAGGCAGAAGAATGAGGCTTATCTATCAGTGCTTTCTTTTAACTTTGTTTTCTTTTCTTGAACAATGATGTATTAATTGTTTTATTGTAATTTGACATTGTTTTTTATATTCATGATTTTTAGAGTTACTTTGATCTTTTGACCAATTGATTGCTATTCTTAGTATTTAATTACTTATGATGATCATGAGATTAATTTGTTATTTCTTTCTATTAACTTGCTTGGAAAATGGTTTAATTGCTAAGAACTCAGTAATTAAAGGTTAATTGATGTCTGCCAGGATATGGATTTATTGGTTAATTTCATGTTTTAAATTTGCCAAGATATGTGGATTTAATCAAGGATTGTGTTTAATGCATCTTTTGGGTGAATTAGTTAAGACAGGATATGTGATGCTAATTTGTCTAAATGATAGTGATTTCATGGATTGGAAAAAAGTGAATATATCTTAGTCCTTCATGATGCTAAGAGAATGATTAGTTATAATAATGATTGGGTACTTTAAGGTCATGTTTGCCAAAATAACGGTTTAAATTACATAATTTTCCATCATTGACAGATATATATTCTTTTATTTTATTTTATTTTTCTTTTTATTCTTTTTCACTTTATTAAGTCGATTAAACAATGAAAGAAAAGTGATTACTACATACTTGTTCCTTGAGGATCGATATTCATTTTAAACCCTATACTATGCTTAATAATGAGTATGCTTGCTTATATGTATAATTTGGGGTTAACGTTTTAATTCAAACTTGATTGGGAATGTGCTTGTTTTTACATGATTTTTTATACCCAAATTCGTACACATCAATACTGATATTATTATCGTTATGTATTATGTAGCAATATGAGGTATTTCTTTCTATGAATAGTACATTTAGTTTTGTGATCATCAAGTATATGACTTGATAGGAAAACCATGTAACAAATACAATGACTATTCTTAAATTATCCATGATCGATTATTATTAGTAGAATAATAATAAATTAAGATTAGTATATTTGTGACTTGATGACTAAGTTTTACTGGTCATAGATATATGTGATATCAAGTCAAAATATAAATAAATGTTAGAGAACATTGTATTGGACATGACCCACTATGAGAGTACTTCATGGGACATGTCATAAGTACTTTCTAGTCATAATAATATTAGAAGTCATTCAACCTGAATTCATCATAGTTTCCTACTTGATAAATTCTATATCTTGACGTTGTCTAAAGTTGTCATTAACCAGATAATAAATTAGATCACTGTTGGATATAGAATAAACCAGGGAGACGAATATGATTGATAGTGAAGGAATTTGTCCCACTCAATTTTGGAAAGGATGTCCATGGGCCTCTTGATAAGTTATATTGTAAAAATGCATGGCAGTGCTCGAATATATCAATTTGAAATATTGATATCATTTGTTTAAATAGTCTACTATAAGATGAAGAAATAATTTATTAAGTTTAATAAGAATGATATGCTCTGTGCCTTATACTTAATCTGGATATTGTGTGACAAAAAGGACTAAATATAAAGTTATGGTTTGATTCAAAGAGATCATTAATCTTCATTTAACCTAGATAGTTATAATATTTTGTTAGAAACTGCTTATAACTTGTGGGCCATTTAAATGTGATTTGGGCACACTGCCAGTGTTAAAACGAACCTATAGGGTCACACATTAAGCAAACACGTTAGGTTATTTTTCTAATAACTAGGTTCAATGTATATGCAAATATGTATAAGTTAATCGAACTTAAAAAAATGACCAGATACAATGAATCTGAAAATATATCCACATTCAATGTATCTAGAGGATGTCCAGATATTAGAATCTAACTCGATAAATTAATTAATTAAATTACCAAAATAATGGCAGAATCTTATCATATCAGTTTTAATTTACTTTAAACTTAAAATAAGATATGATAAGATATTATGAGAGTTGGACTCCAAGAAGTTCGTGTGGTTTTTAAAGAAAACCTGAGTTAGACTGCAAGAAAGTCGTGTGGTTTTAAAAGAAAACCCTAGCCGTCTTCTTGTTAGAGACATCTCATAAAAATATTCATGCCTCCATAACCAGAAAAATTAAGCCTCTCAAAATCCTAGGTGCTAGCACTCCGGGTAACGAGCTAGTTTCACCGTGTGTATCCGATAGAGGACCTCCACACATTGCAGCATTTAGTGATCGTTCGAAGTGCACGTACGCCTGGAAATCTGAAAGCAAAGGTCATGCATATGGCCATACAGAGGTATTTCTGTAACCCCTAGATCAACCGAAATCATTTGGCTTGGGTCCTCGAAAAGGATTCATGGATATTTTTCGAGTTTAAAAGTCCACGAATTCTAACAGCAGGTGTCCTATTAAAAGAAGTACAAGCTTTCTTTGAAATCGGGGCACTAGTGTTTAATAAACTATTTTTTGTCTTTTTTTTTTTTTGTAAATGTACTTGAACTGTTTTAACAACAACTAATGAGGATTTCAACTACAATGTTTAAAGATTTTTTCTCAGTGGAAAAATGTGATAAACACTTTTATTTGTTTTCTATAGAAAAACACCAGCACCCATAGGACTCACAGAGTATAAAACTCATACATACCCTTATTTTCTTCTATTTCTTAGGACTCAAGGCTGGAGATATGTAACAGTGATGTCAATATTAGTCCCTTGGCTAAGTCTAAAGTTTTTGTAATTTTGCTATGTACAGACTGTAGATCTGCATATCATATGTCTTTTGGGATCGAGATATATGTATTATTCCCCAACTAGTATGCAAGTTTAGTGGAATAGTTTTTTTTCTTTATTTATCTGCCTTAAGGGTTATTTTGGTATAAAGACACTTTGTCTAGGAGTTTAGACACAATGATACCTCACAAAGATAAAGCCTACTACGACTGGAAACCGCAGGATGTTACAATTAGTATTAGATCCTATAGTAGAGCATAGTAGACTTTATACTATATTTTTATAGAGAAAGTGGCAATATTTTTAGAGGATTCTAGTGGAGAGGATGATGAAGGCGATGCAATAATAGATTAAAAAGTATAAGGTGACCCAAACTCTAAAGATAGTTTAGAGGTCGAGGACCAGTGAGGCCTTAGGTTGGATACACCTAAGTACTACTTGAACGAATGGACATATTTACAGAGCAAGCTTCAGTGGACAAAAATGGAAGAACATGAATATTAAACAGAGTATTGGCATAGCATGGTGGGATAAAAACATACCTCTTGGAGCCTTAAAAACTTGAAGAACATAGTTGAATCAATTGAAGCTCAAGAACAGCTTCTTCCTTGCACGTCCATGATCACCAGTGCACTGCACTTCCTCTTCCGACTGCTTTCCTCCTCTGGTGAAAATGAATAATGCTAGCTTTTTAGTTCACGGAATATTCCACAGCCTAATTTTTTGTCGATGAACACAACAGTGAAGAAGAATGGTCTCTAATCTCCTTGGTTCTCTTGCTATTGATTAGCAAAATTTCAAGGAGAAAACAAGAGAAGGAAGGAGACGTGAGAAAGAGAAAGCTGCGTAAGATAGATTAGTGAGGGAGAATTAGGGTTATTTTTTCTACCAGAGACTTGTTTATTGTTAGCCAAAACTAGGTTTCCCATTATCTGATAAACATATCCCCCAGGATATCATATTTCAAACACCCGGATGTTATCCTGAGAATTAGTTTGGCTTAACCCTAAACTCATCAGAACTGTATATGGATGAAACCCTACTTGGACCGAAATAATATTTATTATTTTTCTTAGACCCAAAAGGCCCAAAATAATAAACATTAATTATTTATTTCCTGGGCTTATAGAAATAATTCAATAAATAATTAATGAGCCCAAATGAAGCAAAATAATTAAAATTTAATTATTTATTTCTTGGTCTTATATAAATAACCCAATAAATAATTAAGTATTAATTATTTCCCCTTGGTTTAAGCCCAGGTTAATTTCCTAATTTTTCAAACTAGGCCTAGTCCCTGAATAATTAATTAACCAATTAAACTAGATAATTAATTTCTCTCAACTCTTATTTAATTTTATTTATTTATTTAGTTTAGTTTAGTCTAATAATAAACTAGACATCCTAAATAAAATAAAGTAAAATAAAATAAAATCAAAACCTCTTGAACTGAAACCAATTCCTCAACCCAAAATTAATTAGGACCTATGGGCTATTCCGAGGACCAAAAAGACACATCGCCTTGGCTGCTAAAATGACCAAAATACCACTACTATAGAAATAGCTATATTTTGTATTTTAAATATTTCCTAATATCACCATAAGGAAATATTGACCCCAAGGACAATGTTGCATTAGCAAGTCTCCGATCTACAGGTGAACTGACTAAAATACCCCTCTACATATCGCCGTACATTTAGAGATGAAGAAGTGTACTAACACTCATCTAAATGATCCACGACTTTCTGGAGTGTTTCTGCTTTTCAAGGGAACAATTCTAAAGCAAACATCCAAGTCATGTTTCATAGGGTCTTGGATATTTAGATCATTCGGACAACCACAAGGGGCGATTTAGTGTAGAAACTATCTTGTACAAGTCTGTTTTAACTAACTAGTCACACATACCCAACATGCAAGTATATTGGCCCTATGATAGAACCTCAATTATAGCAAATCAAAGTATATGCTTCCAGCTTCGCCAAACCACCAACTCATACTCAAGTCATAGAGTACTAGTCCACGCTGTAGCGGTAGTAGTCCAGGTTTCTACCATAAAGTACTTTTTAGAAACCACTACTACAGGTTATGTTCTACGTATTCGAAATACGCTTATGTCATGAAGTGAGTGGACTACTCACTGGCTAAAGGTAAGCCATCCCCCATTTGAAATTCATAACATAATAACCTAAACATGATGAGATTCTCATTCTCGTCAATCGGTTAAGAACAACTGTTTATGTGTTTAAATAACCCATGATCCATACCTTACCGTAAAAGACCTCCATTCACATGGCTCATTTATTTAAACACAATGGGTCTGTTCCAAATGAAAATGTACACAAATAAAGAAAATTATTTTACAAACGATTTCCACAAATAAATTCTTTTATTAACATATTCAATATTTTCATCAGAAAACTAGTCTAAGAGGGCATATTCCCAACAATCTCCCACTTGCACTCTAAGACTAGGTAAGTCCGTAGGAGCCCACCCCAATGGCGTCTAAGTGTCTCACAAAGACCCTCTCAGCCAAAGGCTTGGTGAATGGATCTGCTAGATTGTTCTTGGAGGCAATCTGTTCCACTACAACTTCCTGTCTCTGGAAATCTCGGTCCAGGTGGTACTACCTCACTATATGCTTCCTTTCCTTGTGGTTCCAAGGTTTCTTTGAGGTATTTAAAAATATGCTTTACATGCTAAAGAACTACCCCTAGCTTTGACTAATATATGCTAACCAAGCCTACGGCCAAGCAGATATCTGGCCTAGCACATAGTATGGCGTACAAAAAACGTCTCACAGCCGAAGCGTAGGGAATCCTACTCATTCTGTCCTTTTCTTCTTGACACTTAGGACATTCCCTTGAAGAAAGAGATAACCCATGTTTGCAAGGCATTAGAGTTCCCTTGCATGAGTCCATGCTGTACTTGGCTAGCACCTTATCAATGTATGTGATTTGGGATAATCCTAACATTCTCTGCTTCCTATTTCTAGGAAGTCTAATCCCGAGAATGTAGCTGGCTTCTCCCTAGTCCTTCATACTGAAATGACTAGATAGCCAAACCTTTGTAGATGATAATAACCATACATCATTTCTAAATAGTAGAATGTCATCCACATACATAAGACAAGAAAAATCACATTAAACCCCCCAAGTTTCTTGTACACACATGGTTCATCCTCGTTTTGAATAAAGCCGTAAGACTTCATAGTCTCATCAAAATGAATGTTCCACACTCTTGATGCTTGCTTAAGTCTATAAATAGACTTCTTAAGCTTGCAAACCATGTGTTCTTGGCCACTAGCAATAAAACCTTTCGGTTGGGACATATAGATGTATTTGCTAAGATGGTCATTCAAAAAATGCTGTCTTGACATCCATTTGCCATAGCTCGTAGTCATAGTGACATGCAATGACAAGTAGAATACAGATAGATTTAAGCATGATCACTGGGGAAAAGGTATCTTCATAATCGATCTCTTCTTTCTGAGTATACCCTTTCGCCACAAGCCTAGCTTTGAAGGTTTCCACCTTCCCGTCCGCTCCCCTCTTTCACTTGTACACCCACTTACACCCAATTGGTTTTAGTTACAAGATCCCAAACCTGATTGAAGTACATAGACTTAATCTCGGCTTTCAATGCTTCATGCTATAGATTTGCATCAGCATCAGCAATTACCTCCTCGTATCTAGTGGGGTCTTGTTCCTGATGGTCGGAGACTAGCTCAAAGGCTTCTCCAGTCCATCTATCCGGAACCCTAGACACTCTCCCACTACGACGTGGCTCCATTTGTACAAGCTCTTAAGGCTGTACCTCTTCTTGTTCCACAATCGGGCTAGAAGAAGTAGATTCTGTAGATAACTTCTCCTTAAATTCTAACCGTGTTGAACCTTTAGTGGAAGTACTTTGATCATCCACTAAGTATCTAGCATTGGTACTAACCAGTACTTTCTGCTCCTTAGGATGATAAAAGTAACCACCCTTTGTTCCTTTTGGATACCCAACAAAATAGCATAATTCTGATTTTGGTTCCAACTTGTCTCCCGTGATCAGTATATAAGCTGGACAACCCAAAATCCTGAGATGATTCAGACTTGGCTTACGCCCAATCCACATCTCATAAAGAGTCCTAGGTACTGACATGGAATGCACCAAGTTCAGAATAATGCCGTTGTTTCCAGGACATATTACCAAAAAGATACTGGAAGAGTAGTATGAGACATCATACTTCTGACCATTTCCATCAATGTCCTATTCCTTTTCTCAGCTACTCCATTCTGCTGGGATGTCCCCGGTGCGGAGAGTTGGGATACTATCCCATGATGTACCATGTAGTCCTTGAATTCACCTAGGAGGTACTCTCCACCACGATCCGATCGTAAGGTCTTGATTAATTTACCTGTCCGACGCTCCACTTCAGTCTTAAACTCTTTGAACTTGTTAAAAGAGTCAGACTTGCGTCTCATCAGATAAACGTAACCAAACCTTGTACAATTATCCGTGAAAATGATGAAGAACTCAAAAAACCTCCTCTAGCTGGCGTAGACAATGGATCACACACATCAGTGTGAACAAGACTCAGCACTTCCTTGGCCCTTTCCCCCTAAGGGACAAAAGTCCTTTTGGTCTTCTTTTCCATTAGGCAAAATTCATACTGAGGCCAATTTTCCAATCTCAATGAGTCCAAAGGCCCATTATGGATTAGACTCTGAATCCTGGTTGAATTGATGTGACCCAACCTTAGATGCTAAAGATTTGAGTCATTCATATTGGTCTTTATCTTCTTAGTCAAAGGTTCAGATTGAGCATTATTTGATTGATGATTAATGGGGTTCAAATAGAATATATTTTCATACATGTGCCCTGTACATAATATTTCTCCATTTCTACTGATAGAATTACCAGAATGGAAAAATACAGAATATCCTTGATTTATAAGTTTTGCAACTAAAATCAAATTCTGACGAAAACCAGGTACATATAAAATATCTATGAAAACCATTTTCTTATTACAATAAAAAATAAAATCCAGTTCTCCCACTGCAAGGGCCTAAAATTGTGCTCCAAATGCCACACATAATCTATGTTCGCCCTTCTTAAGTTAACTTATCTTTCTAAACCCCTCCAAGGAGTTACAGATATGATCAATGGCCCTGAATCAACAATCCAAGTGGAAGTTGATCCAATCATTGATATAGACTCTAGATAGAGAACATTACATGTGGGATTTTTCTTGGCTTGAAGATCTGGACACTCTTTTTCCCAGTGTCCCTTCTTCCCACATCTGAAGCACTTGCCCTTAGGTTTGTCTTTGGGTTGGGCTTGGGCTGGGCTACTGCGTATCCCTTCTTCCTTTTGAACTTTCTGGGCTTAGACCCAGTTCTTGAAGAAGAAGCCTTAGCAATCATGGCCATTAGATGTGGTTTCATGACCTTCTCTGCCATCTGAAGTTCCTTCATCAACTCAATCAAACTCATATTGTAATTTAGTTTGAATTGAGTAAAGGAACCCGGTAGATATTCGAGAACCATGTCCACTTGGTTCTCGGGGTCAATGATAGCCCCTCAGATTTCCGTCTCCTCGAAAGCAGCAATCATCTTGATCATATGCTCCCTGACTGATGCTCCCTCAGCCATCATAGAGTTTATTATAGTTCGAAGAACCTCCTACCTTGCAGGCCGGCTCTTATCCGCGAACATAATGGCCAACGAATAACTAATGTCATATGCAGAAGCCATGTGCTCTTGTTTAGACTGGAGCACATTAGACGTGGAGGCTAGTATATAGCAACATGCCATTTCATTAGCCTTCTTCCATGCCTTCTCAGCCTCTCGCTCTTCGTCGATGGAACCTTCCCCAAATACAGGGTAGGTCTCATAAAGGACATACTTATACTCTACGACTGTGAGTATTATGTCCAGGTTCCTCTTCCAGTCGACATAGTTTTTGTCCCGTTAACTTATTCTCACGGAGAATAATGGCCAAAGGACTAAAAGAACCTCCCACCATTTCTGGAAAATCGAATAATAAAATAAATGATTTAGTTTGTGAAAATAAATTTGTACACAGAAATTAATTTGGCTCTTAGGAAAAACAGACAAAGCTTCTTTGGAGGATTAACAGTTTTCTAAGCAAAGTGTAATAACCACCACAAATTAATTTCCCTTCTAGGTAATGATCTAGAGAGTAACTCCATCGTGGGATGGCTATTTCCTCTCATTTCCTATGGACATTCCTCGCAATATAACCTCCAACGTAGGCTGACCAATTATAGTACGTGTCCCGGATTATTATTACATCCTTCCATTAGATCTAGATCCTTGTGGTATCCCCATCCTATACGGGTTCACTCCCAGGGTGACGCGAGGGGACCCATGATCTCTAATAAGGATCGTAATAGAAGCCGTGGGGCCATTGGAACCCCCCTCCACTTAGGAATAGTGTCTTCTTCTCCAGATTGAGTTTCTCCGCGAATTTTCTGTGTTTTCTCTGCCAAATTGCTTCGTTTGGCTTCTTTGGACATTTTTTCAATACAAAAACATATCCAAACCAAAACAACAACCACCTATACCCATTTAAATTAGGTTTAAATGATCCAAACTCAAAATTAAAATTTCACAAAATGCTCTGTGAAAATTACAGAGAACACTTCCCATACCATAAACAGCGAAGGATCACATATTTAAGCTCCAAACAATGTTCTTCACCATTTTTATTAACTAACATGCTCCCTAAGTCAATCAAATTCATGCTCTGATACCACTTGAAGGAATTGACATATTTACAGAGCATGCCTCAGTGGACGAAAATGGAAGAACATGAACATTAAACAGAGTTTTGGCACAGCATGGTGGGATGAAAACATACCTCTTGGAGCCCTAAAAACTTGAAGAACATGGTTAAATCAATTGAAGCTCAAGAACAGCTTCTTCCTTACACGTCCATGATCACCAGTGCACTACACTTCCTCTTTCGGTTGCTTTCCTCCTCCGGTGAAAATGAATAATGCAAGCTTTTTATTTCACGGAATATTCCATAGCCTAATTTTTTGTCGGTGAACACAACAGTGAAGAAGAGTGGTCTCTAATCTCCTTGATTCTCTTGCTATTGATTAGCAAACCTCCAAGAAGAAAACAAGAGAAGGAAGGAGACGTGAGAGAGAGAGAGAGCTGCGTGAGATAGATTAGTGAGGGAGAATTAGGGTTATTTTTTTCTACCAGAGACTTGTTTATTGTTAGCCAAAACTAGGTCTCTCATTATCTGATAAACAAATCCCCCGAGATATCATATTTTAAACACTCGGATGTTATCCTGAGAATTAGTTTGGCTTAACCCTAAACTCATCTAAACTGTATTTGGAAGAAACCCTATGGTCCAAGGCCGAAATAATATTTATTATTTTTCCTAGACCCAAAAGGCCCAAAATAATAAACATTAATTATTTATTTCCTGGGCTTATAGAAATAACCCAATAAATAATTAATGAACCCAAATGAAGCAAAATAATTAAACTTTAATTATTTATTTCTTGGGCTTATATAAATAACCCAATAAATAATTAAGCATTAATTATTTCCCCTTGGTTTAAGCCCAGGTTAATTTCATAATTTTTCAAACTAGGCATAGGCCCTGAATAATTAATAAATCAATTAAATCAAATAATTAATTTCTCTCAACTCCTATTTTATTTTATTTATTTATACATTTTATTCCAGTCTAATAATAAACTAGACATCCTGAATAAAATAAAGTAAAATAAAATAAAATAAAAGCCTCTTGAACTGAGACCAATTCCTTAACCCAAAATTAATAAGGACTTACGGGCTATTCTGAGGACCAAAAAGACATATCGTCTTGGCTACTAAAATGACCAAAATACCCCTGCTATATAAATAGCTATATTTTGCATTTTAAATAGTTCCTAATATCATCATAAGGAAATATTGATCCCAAGGACAATGCTGCATTAGCAAAGTCTCCGACCTACAGGTGAAATGACTAAAATACCCCTCTACACATCGCCATACATTTAGAGAGGAAGAAGTGTACTAACACCCCTCAAAATTACATCTACCATCCTTAGGCTTCTTGTCCAATGATCCACGACTTCTTGGAGTGTTTTCACTTTTCAAGGGAGCTACCCTAAAGCAAACATCCAAGTCATGTTTCCCAGGGCCTTGGATATTTAGTTCATTCAGACAACCACAAGGGGCGATTTAGTGAAGAAACTATCTTGTACAAGTCTATCCTAACTATTTAGTCACACATACCCAACATGCAAGTATATTGGCCCTATGATTGAACCTCAACTATAGCAAATCAAAGTATATGCTTCCAGCTTCGCTAGACTACCAACTCATACTCAAGTCATAGAGTACTAGTCCACGTTGTAGCGGTAGTAGTCTAGGTTTCTACCATATAGTACTTTTTAGAAACCACTACTACAGGTCTTGTTCTACGTATTCGAAATACGCTTATGTCATGAAGTGAGTGGACTACTCACTGGCTAAAGGTAAGCCATCCCCCATTTGGAATTCATAACATAATAATCTAAACATGATAAGATTCTCATTCTCATCAATCGGTTAAGAACAACTATTTATGTGTTTAAATAACCCATGATCCTTACCTTACCGTAAATGACCTCCATTCACATGGATCATTTATTTAAACACAATGGGTCTGTTCCAAATGAAAATGTACACAAATAAAGAAAATTATTTTACAAACGATTTTCGCAAATAAATTCTTTTATTAACATATTCAATATTTTCATAAGAAAACTAGTCTAAGAGGGCATATTCCCAACAATCTCCCACTTGCACTCTAAGACTAGGTAAGTCCGTAGGAGCCCACCCCAATGACGTCTAAGTGTCTCACAAAGACCCTCTCAGCCAAAGGCTTGGTGAATGGATCTGCTAGATTGTTCTTGGAGGCAATCTGTTCCACTACAACTTCCTGTCTCTGGAAATCCCGGTCCAGGTGGTACTACCTCACTATATGCTTCCCTTCCTTAGGGTTCCAAGGTTTCTTTGAGGTACTTAAAAATATGCTTTACATGCTAAAGAACCACCCATAGCTTCGACTAATATCTGCTAACCAAGCCTACGACCAAGCAGATATCTGGCCTAGCACACAGTATGGCGTACATGAAACGTCCCACAGCCGAAGCGTTGGGAATCCTACTCATTCTGTCATTTTCTTCTTGAGACTTAGGATAGTCCCTTGAAGAAATCGGCAACCCATGTTTGCAAGGCATTAGAGTTCCCTTGCATGAGTCCATGCTGTACTTGGCCAGCACCTTGTCAATGTATGTGACTTGGGATAATCCTAACATTCTCTGCTTCCTATTTCTAGGAAGTCTAATCCCGAGAATGTAGCTGGCTTCACCCGAGTCCTTCATACTGAAATGACTAGATAGCCAAACTTTTGTAGATGATAATAACCGTACATCATTTCTAAAGAGTAGAATGTCATCCACATACATAAGAAAAGAAAAATCACATTAAACCCCCCAAGTTTCTTGTACACACATGGTTCATCCTCGTCTTGAATAAAACCATAAGAATTCATAGTCTCATCAAAACGAATGTTACACGCTCTCAATGCTTGCTTAAGTCCATAAATAGACATTTTAAGCTTGCAAACCATGTGTTCTTGGCCACTAGCAATAAAACCTTTCGGTTGGGACATATAGATGTCTTCGCTAAGATGGTCATTCAAAATATATCGTTTTGACATCCATTTACCATATCTCGTAGTCATAATGCCATGCGATGGTAAGGAGGATACGGATAGATTTAAGCATGGCCACTGGGGAAAAGGTTTCCTCATAATCGATCTCATCTTTCTAAGTATACCCTTTCGCCACAAGCCTAGCTTTGAAGGTTTGTACTTTCCCGTCCGCTCCCCTCTTTCTCTTGTTTACCCACTTACACCCAATGGGTTTTATCCCTTTAGGTGAAACTACAAGATCCCAAACCTAATTGAAGTACATAGACTCAATCTCGGCTTTCAATGCTTCATGCCACAGATTTGCATCAGCATCAGCAATAACCTCCTCGTATCTAGTGGGGTCTTGTTCCTGATACTTGGAGACTAGCTCAAATGCTTCTCCAGTCCATCTATCCGAAACCCTAAACACTCTCCCACTACGACGAGGCTCCATTTGTACAGACTCTTAAGACTGTGCCTCTTCTTGTTCCACAATCGGGCCAGAAGAAGTAGATTCCGTAGATAACTTCTCCTCAAGTTCCAACCTTGTTGAACCTTTAGTGGAAGTACTTTGATCATCCTCTAAGTATCTAGCATTGGTACTAACCAATAGTTTCTGCTCCTTAGGATGATAAAAGTAACCACCCTTTGTTCCTTTTGGATACCCAACAAAATAGCATAATTCTGACTTTGGTTCCAACTTGTTTCCCGTGATCAGTACATAAGCTGGACAACCCCAAATCCTGAGATGATTCAAACTTGGCTTACGCCCAATTCACATCTCATAAAGAGTCCTTGGTACTGACATGGAATGCACCAAGTTCAGAATGTTTGCCGTTGTTTCCAAGACATATTTCCAAAAAGATACTGGAAGAGTAGTATGAGACATCATGCTTCTGACCATTTCCATCAATGTCCTATTCCTTCTCTCAGCTACTCCGTTCTGCTGGGATATCCCCGATGCAGAGAGTTGGGATACTATCCTATGATGTACCATGTAGTCCTTGAATTCACCTAGGAGGTACTCTCCACCACGATCCGATCGTAAGGTCTTGATTAATTTACCTGTCCGACGCTCCACTTCAGTTTTAAACTCTTTGAACTTGTTAAAAGAGTCAGACTTGCGTCTCATCAGATAAACGTAACCAAATCTTGTACAATCATCCGTGAAAATGATGAAGAACTCAAAAAACCTCCTCTAGCTGGCGTAGACAATGGATCACACACATCAGTGTGAACAAGACTCAGCACCTCCTTTGCCCTTTCCTCCTAAGGGACAAAAGACCTTTTGGTCATCTTTCCCATTAGGCAAAATTCATACTGAGGCCAATTTTCCAATCTCAATGAGTCCAAAGGCCCATTATGGATTAGCCTCTGAATCTTGGTTGAGTTGATGTGACCCAACCTCAGATGCCAAAGATTTGAGTCATTGATATTGGTCTTTCTCTTCTTAGTTAAGGGTTCAGATTGAGCGTTATTTGATTGATGATTAATAGGCTTTAAATGGAATAGATTTTCATACATGTGCCCAGTACATAATATTTCTCCATTTCTACTGATAGAAATACCAGAATGGAAAATTACAGAATATCCTTGATTTATAAGTTTTGCAACTAAAATCAAATTCTAACGAAAATCAGGTACATAAAAAATATCTATTAAAACCATTTTCTTATTTAAATAAAAAACAAGATCCAGTTCTCCCACTGCAAGGGCCCAAACTTATGCTCCAAATCCTATGCATAATCCATATTCGCCCTTCTTAAGTCAACTTATCCTTCTAAACCCCTCTAAGGAGTTACAAATATGATTAGTGGCTCCTAAATCAACAATCCAAGTGGAAGTTGATCCAACCATTGATATAGACTCTAGATAGAGAACATTACATGTGAGATTTTTCTTGGCTTGAAGATCTGGACACTTTTTTTCCCAGTGTCCCTTCTTCCCACATCTGAAGCACTTGCCCTTAGGTTTATCTTTGGGTTGGGTCTTGGGCTGGGCTACTGCGTATCCCTTCTTCCTTTTGAACTTTCTAGGCTTAGACCCAGTTCTTGAGGAAGAAGTCTTAGCAATCATGGCCATTGAATGTGGTTTCATGACCTTCTCTGCCATCTTAAGTTCCTTCATCAACTCAATCAAACTCATATTGTAATTTAGTTTGATCTGAGTAAAGGAACCCAGTAGATATTCGAGAACCATGTCCACTTGGTTCTCGGGGTCAATGATTGCCCCTAAGATTTTTGCCTCCTCAAAAGCAGCAATCATCTTGAGCATATGCTCCCTGATTGATGCTCCCTCAGCCATCTTAGTGTTTATTATAGTTCGAAGAGCCTCCTGCCTTGCGAGCCGGCTCTTATCCACGAACATAATGGCTAATGAATGACTAATGTCATACGCAGAAGCCATATGCTCGTGTTTAAACTGGAGCACATTAGACATAGAGGCTAGTATATAGCATCGTGCCATTTCATTAGCCTTCTTACATGCCTTCTTAGCCTCTCGCTCTTCGTCGGTGGAACCTTCCCCGATTACAGGGTAGGTCTCGTAAAGGACATACTTATACCCTACTACTGTGAGTATTATGTCCTGGTTCCTTTTTCAATCTACATAGTTTTGGTCCTGTTAAGTTATTCTCACAGAGAATAAGGGCCAAAGGACTAAAAGAACCTACCACCATTTCTGGAAAATCGAATAATAAAAGAAATGATTTAGTTTGTGAAAATAAATTTGTGCACAGAAATTAATTTCGCACTTAGGAAAAACTGACTAAGCTTCTTTGGAAGATTAACAGTTTCCTAAGCTATGTGTAATAACCACCACAAGTTAATTTTCCTTCAAGGTAATGATCTAGAGAATAACTCCATCGTGGGATGGCCGTTTCCTCTCATTTCCTATGGACATTCCTCACAATATAACCTCCAACGTGAGCTGTCCGATTATAGTACGTGTCCCGGGTTATTAATTACTTCCTTCCATTAGATCTAGATCCTTGTGGTATCTCCATCCTATACGGGTTCACTCCCAGGGTGACGCGAGGAGTCCTACGATCTCTAATAAGGATCGTGATGGAAGCCGTGGGGCCGTTGGAACCCCTCTCCCACTTAGTCTTTTAAAATAAAGATTTTTTGAAAAATATCATTTTGAAATTTCCATTAATTTTTTCCTTAACTCAAAAATAAAATATCCAAGTCCATTAAAATCTCTATGTCAATGCTTATATCCTTTGAGAGATTTCTCTATAGACTAATTTTATTTAAGTTAAAACTTAATGATTTCAAAAAAATTTCAATTAAAACTTTCTAGAGACTTTGTCTCAAGTTTATTTGACAATACAATTTTTCCTAGTGCAAAATAAAACAAAATGGCTCTCCATTTTAATTTACAAAAATATCTAAATCCAATATATTTTCTATGTCAAGGATTAAATCTTTTGAGAAAATATCCAAGGATTAATTTTTGTACAAATTAAAATAAACATTAAATTTTTTGAAGAAAAATGTTTTTCTTGTCAAAAAAGTTCCCATAGACTTTGGTCTTTGAGAAAAAGCGCACATTGGTACACAAAAAAATAGCATGCTAGAAAATAGTAAACGTTTTCATGCTTTTCTATTTTTAAACCTAAGTGTCCAAATAATAACATTAAACACATTAATTAATTAATTAATGGTCTTATTTAATCTTAAAATCCCTTACTAATATTTTTCATGCAAATATATTCCAAGAATATAAACTATTGAAAAAATATTAACTTCGCCTTGTATGGGACCCAAATTAAAATTTGGAAAAAAAATAAATAAATACTTTTTTTTTTACTAGCAGTCCATTGAACCGGCCGCACTGGATCTGGGCCCATTTGGCCTGCGGTCCACCGCGCCGCACCGGATCACCTTGGCTTCAACCCGCCCGCGCCCGTTTCTCCTATGCACACGACCCGTATGTCCGCTTGGATTCTGCCGCGTGCCTCAATTGCAATTGAATTGCAAATCTCAAAAGAAAGATGGCTTTAATTCACAGCAGATGGCTCGGCTTACGCGGCTCAATCGGCACGGCTCCTCTCACATGCACAGTGACGGCTTGACTTGGACAGCGGCTTAGGAATAGTGTCTTCTTCTCCAGTATGAGTTTCTGCGCGAATTCTTCTGCGTTTTCTCTGCCAGATTGCTTCCTTTAGCTTCTTTGGACATTTTTTCATTACAAAAACTCATCCAAACCAAAACAACAACCGCATATACTCATTTAAATTGGGTTTACACGATCCAAACTCAAAATTAAAATTTCACAAATTGCTCTGTAAAAATTACAGAGAACACGTCCCATACCATAAACAGCAAAGGATCACATATTTAAGCTCCAAACAAGGTTCTTCTCCATTTTTATTAACTAACATGCTCCCTAAGTCAATCAAATTCATACTCTGATACCACTTGAAGGAATTGACATATTTACAAAGCATGCTTCAGTGGACAAAAATGGAAGAACATGAACATTAAACAGAGTAATGGCACAACATGGTGGGATAAAAACATACCTCTTGGAGCCTTAAAAACTTGAAGAACATGGTTGAATCAATTGAAGCTCAAGAACAGCTTCTTCCTTACACGTCCATGATCACCAGTGCACTGCACTTCCTCTTCCGGCTGCTTTCCTCCTCCGGTGAAAATGAATAATGCTAGCTTTTTAGTTCACGGAATATTCCACAGCCTAATTTTTTGTCGGTGAACATAACAGTGAAGAAGAGTGGTCTCTAATCTCCTTGGTTCTCTTGCTATTGATTAGCAAACCTCCAAGAAGAAAACAAGAGAAGGAATGAGACGTGAGAGAGAGAGAGAGAGAGAGAGCTGCGTGAGATAGATTAGTGAGGAAGAATTAGGGTTATTTTTTTCTACCAGATACTTGTTTATTGTTAGCCAAAACTAGGTCTCCCATTATCTGATAAACATATCCTCCGGGATATCATATTTCAAACACTCGAATGTTATCCTGAGAATTAGTTTGGCTTAAGTCTAAACTCATCTGAACTATATCTGGAAGAAACCCTACGGTCCAAACTATTGGGCCGAAATAATATTTATTATTTTTCTTAGACCCAAAAGGCGCAAAATAATAAACATTAATTATTTATTTTCTGGGCTTACAGAACTAATCTAATAAATAATTAATGAGCCCAAATGAACCAAAATAATTAAACTTTAATTATTTATTTCTTGGGCATATATAAATAACCCAATAAATAATTAAGCACTAATTATTTCCCCTTAGTTTAAGCCTAGGTGAATTTCCTAATTATTCAAACTGGGCCAAGGCCCTGAATAATTAATTAACCAATTAAACCAGATAATTAATTTCTCTCAACTTCTATTTTTATTTTATTTATTTATTTTATTTCAGTCTAATAATAAACTAGACATCCTGAATAAAATAAAGTAAAATAAAAAAAAATAAAAACCTTTTGAACTGAGACCAATTCCTCAACCCAAAATTAATAAGGACTTATGGGCTATTCTGAGGACCAAAAAGACATATCGTCTTGGCTACTAAAATGACCAAAATACCCCTACTATATAAATAACTGTATTTTGCATTTTAAATATTTCCTAATATCACCATAAGGAAATATTTACCCCAAGGACAATGCTCATTAGCAAAGTTTCTGACCTACAGGTGAAATGACTAAAATACCCCTCTACACATCGCCATACATTTAGAGAGGAAGAAGTGTACTAACACCCCTCTAAATGACATCTAGCATCCTTAGGCTTCTAGTCCAATGATCCACGACTTCCTAGAGTGTTTCTACTTTTCAAGGGAGCTACCCTAAAGAAAACATCCATGTCATGTTTTCTAGGGCCTTGGATATTTAGATCATTTGGACAACCACAAGGGGCGATTTAGTGTAGAAACTATCTTGTACAAGTTTGTCTTAACTAACTAGTCACACATACCCAATATGCAAGTATATTGGCCCTACAATAGAACCTCAACTATAGCAAATCAAAGTATATGCTTCCAGCTTCGCCAGACCACCAACTCATACTCAAGTCATAGAGTACTAGTCTACGCTGTAGCGGTAGTAATCTAAGTTTCTACCATATAGTACTTTTTAGAAACCACTACTACAAATCCTATTCTACGTATTCGATATACGTTTATGTCATGAAGTGAGTGGACTATTCACTGGCTAAAGGTAAGACATCCCCCATTTGGAATTAATAACATAATAACCTAAACATGATGAGATTTTCATTCTCATCAATTGGTTAAGAACAACTGTTTATGTGTTTAAATAACCCATGATCCATACCTTACTGTGAAAGACCTCCATTCACATGGATCATTTATTTAAACACAATGGGTCTGTTCCAAACGAAAATATACATAAATAAAGAAAATTATTTTACAAACGATTTCCGCAAATAAATTCTTTTATTAATATATTCGATATTTTCATCAGAAAACTAGTCTAAGAGGGCATATTCCCAACACTACTTTGTATCTTCCAACTTTGGACCCCACTTTTTTTGGACTAATAGCGATGATGAGTAAAGAATTTCGTGTATTTGAGGGCTTTATGTATATCGAATAATATAAATAGTCGTAGTAGGTCCAACTAGTAGTTAAAAGTATTGTAAGCAACACAGTCATTACATAATACATATTAACTCTCATGCCATGAGTTACACACAATTCATGTTTCGTTTGAAGTTAAAAGAGAAAAATAAGGCAAATGTTGCAGGGCAATACTTATCTTGTTGAGGAAGCTTCTACATTCTTTTCCTGTTACTTTGAGCTATATGTAAGGACAAAACATGCATCCATGGCTCATAATTATGAAAGTGAAGTTGGGCAACGTGCAGTTGAAGCTTCATTGTTAATATCTAACATTCTCAAAAAGAGCCTAGGGATGTTTAAAACTTGGTTCCTCTCTCATAAAGAATACAAAGCAGCAAGAAATTATATATTACTTAGTTGTGAACTGGTTTAACTGTATAGAAGGTGACATTATTATGCATTAGATGACATAAGATATAAGGTCCTTGAATAATTGTGTGGTTTTATTTTCTATAGGGATTTTACATCTCGTTTACAATCTTCAGCCCCAAACATATCGGAATCGGATGTTTAAAAAATGATAGAGAAGCTCAATGGATGGTTTACAGATAATATATGCTATTTAAAATTAGCTAAATCTTGTTCAAGTTAACAAATGTCGTTAGTTAGCGTATATCAACCTAAAGATTTAATATGCTTCATAGGCGAACTATCCACAAAACTATGTATCAAACATATATTTGAAGAACTTTGCTTGGGGACCCTTGAGGCAAGTGAAATCATGTAATGAGTATATTATTAATGGCTATTACTTCCAGACCTAGGCACACACCAAATGAAAGAAAACTATGAACTTTAGAATTTGAGATAAAAGGGGATGAAAAGGACTCATTAGAGGGTGATTATTATGGGGTCTTGAAAGGAATTGTTGAAGTTGAGTTCCCTAGTCATCCATCACAAAAAGTTACATTTTTTAAGTGTGATTAGTTTGATCAATCCCCAAATTATGGACTCAGAAAACATAATCAATATAATATTGTTAATATAATTGCAAAATGAGATATCCAAAATACAATCCATTTGTGTTAGCTCAACAGGCATCTCAGTGTACTATGCATCATATCTAGGATGTAAAAGACCAAGATTTGATAGGTTGGCTGTGTGCAAAATAAAAGCTTAACATGTGATTGATGCACTTGCGGTTGATAGAGCTTACCAAGAAGAGGTAGATATTAATAATAAAATAAGTGTCTCCATGGTGGTAGAGCTTGGTCCATTAGCTCATGAATCGGGGACAAGTAATTTGTTAGATATCCAAGAAGAACTATTATTTAAGGATACAAATGAAGTCGAAGATGAAGATGAAGGTGATTAGAATACAGATAGCACTATGAAGGAGAATGAAAAGGAATATATATCAGAGGATGATTCAGGTGAATAAAATAGTTTCCTTATACGTTCCAGATATATATTATACTTTCATTATAGTTGTTACTTATATGTTTGATCAATTGTTTTTGTCAAACTTTCTTGCTAATTTTATTAATTCTTGGATGACATATTTATTTATACCTTGATTGATTTTGCAGATAATAGTCTGGATTCTTGATTGATTTGGCATTTTTGTGCTTTCTTTTTCCACTTTGCTAATTATTTACTAGTTTTGATTTTAATATATATAAGTATGAGTTAATGCTAACTATTTTCTTTTCCACAAGTGTGGTTTTCTTTTCCATAGGAATTTGTCGGTCTAAGTTAATGACTAGATCCCCGTGACTAAACGGTGTTCATGTGCCGTGACTAATGGGCGATCACTCCCTGTGGATAATGGGTAATCCCCCTTAAGTTAGTTTGATGGTATATACTTTTCATTTTTTTTATTCATTAGAAATACGGTAGATATAGATCGTATTCAAAATTATTATTTCAACGAAAGATTATAATTAATTACGTTGCCAATTATGAAATTTCAAAAGATAAATGTGCAAGGAAAGATAAAAGATTACAAATGTGATCCATATTAGAAAAGTACATGAGTAAAGATTGAAAAGGACTTGTCAGTAAGCTTGATTGCACTCTTAGTCAATATATTTGCCATATATCAATAACAAATGGTTACTTGTGATATTTAACTTTAAACTCTTGACATTATGGTGTTGGCTTGAGTTATGTAATAAAGAAACAATGTTATAACTTCAAATCAACTAAGTGGAGTTTGTGATTTGTATGGTAATTAAATAATTGATATTTGAATTTTTTTTTATTTTTATGGCTAAAGATGGAGTTTGGAGTTTGTGTGGTTCAAAAATGCATGGAGATTGTGTGTTGTTAATCGGTCAGTAGATTTTGTGTGTTTGTTGTGTTGATGACATTTAAAATACATTTAAATGTGGCATTAATGCCTAGAAAATATCCATTTTATAGGTAAGACTATCAAAATTATTTTATAAATTAGGATTAATATGTACATTTTTCATTGATTTCAAACTTAATTCTATATATTCCTTGTTATAGATTTTGCATTAGCATTTCCCATATAAAATTTAAATGCTAGAACTTTTTAAATATATGTAATTTATGTTATAGGAGAAAATATTTTTTTAAATTACAAGTTTCTCTTATTTGACATGTCAATATTATGTATACGAGAGTATGATTGTTGTTGATGTAAACAAGTTTAATGCCGATATAAATAATTGTAGATACTTGTATTTCAACATTAAGACATCCGAGCATGGACAATCTCTAGAGGCAATGGTTAGGATCAGCATTCTCTCCCTTATCACACACCGTCACATGCATCGTGCCTCTCTGTACCCCAGATGGCCTCCAATGCACCTTCACAAGCAGGAGATGTTTCTCCAGTAGATCCCTCTATTTCTGCTTCATAACAAATAAGATTAGAGGTAAGCAATTCATAATTATTTAATAATTTCAAATTCTAGTACACATTCTTTTATAAGCATACTATTTTCATTTCATGTGATTTAAAATAGATTTGTTAGTTCTAATAAATGTGTGAGAGAGATTCTAGATATATTCAGGATACAGTTTAATGCCCCATACCCTATATACCCAGAAGTCTCGAGGTAGGTGCAGGACATATAGTTCGACTAGTGGAGAGTATGTTCTTTTTTCTTTCTTACAAATTTAATATCATTTGTGTGCTGTTTAAACTTAATTAAATAGTGATCATTTATTGTATTTGCAGATAAATTTATTGAATTTATATGCCATTAAAACTTTAATAGTGATTATTTATTATATTTACATAAAGTATTTCATTGGGCTCCTAAGCATGGTCCCAAAATACAGACAAATTGGAAAAAGAAGTGCTATAGGAGGTTTTTTTACACTTTGCATAGGACCCGGATCGGAGGACCACACTTGCTGATTCATGTCCCACCTAGACTGATATAGCTAATTTGGCGCAGATGTGCCAATATTTGCAGGCTCCTAGATATCAGTGGATCTTGCAATTTGCTAAGAAGAACTACTCCCATGGTAGGAATAGTTACACAGGAGGGTTCATTTGTTTAATAGAGCATAAGGAGCACATGGTAAATCTGATTATTTTAGTTTTTATATAATTCTTAATCATTTCAGTCTTCTTTACGTTTTTCAAAATAATATTTTCTTTCATCAATTTAATTGCAGAGGAGGGATCAATAGAGGCTTTTAGCTATTTGGAAATGTTCAAGAGACTACACATGTTCTAGATCGAGGAAAAACATGGTTAGTTCATGGGTGAGCATCTGCCTAAGATCTTGGTAATGATAATTTATTATTATATTTCTTATTATTATTATTTTTTACTTTTTGTAAAATCATATTTACTTTAGAAGGATGCAAATGCTACCAAGGAGTGTTATTCTCAGATGGAGTCTAGCAGCTCCATCAACACCTCTATCGTGCTAAATGACAAGGCCATTATTGCTAAGGTAGTTGGCAGATTCAACCGGAGTCACGTCAATAGGATGGGATCAGAGGCCACTTGACTTAGGGAGTAATGCACCAGTCTCATCTACTAGGATCCTCTTATTCCACACCTACTGATGTTGATCAAATCGTTGAGATTAGGGTTCAACAAAGGATTCAGAAGGTTGAGGATTGATGGAGGAGTTGAGTGAGAAGTCGAGAGAATAAGTACATGCAACATAAGGAGATGATTAAAAAGAAGGTTGAGACAAGAGATGCAAGCATCACTTCTTCGATAGTAGTTATGTCCGAGAAGATAGGGATGGTTGTAGCATAGTTGCCTTCAGAATTTGATGATGATGGAAAGGACAATGATGATGATCCATTTGTTTCCCCGCCTAATCATCATCTAGGTCCTAGCACTAGGTTTGACAGTCCTCTCCCTCTTTCTTTGGCTGGTGTTGCTGCTCTTTCATGGATATGATTGCATTCTTTGTATTTCTCCCTCTGTCCTAAAAAGGATGTCAATCTAACAAATTGCATCAGATTAAAGAATTATTAAAACTTATATAATTATAATAGAAAATGACTAGTATATCCCTAAATAAAAGTAAAATTTCATTAATTAGATTGGGAATACACACATATTTAATGAGTCAAATATTTACTGAGTAGTTGAAGAAGGGATAAATTAGGAATATACGTAATAAATGCATTCTTGATTTGTAAAATTGATAAGTATTTTGATACAACAAAAATAAAAAATTTTGACATTCTTTTTAGAACGGAGGAAGTATTTACCAAGTACGATAATTTACTTTTGTATATATCCATAAATGCTTGGATTATTTGAGTTGTACTTTGATAATCATATTTACTGTAATTTATTATTGGTTTTCAGAATTTTTTCAGAATTTAATTTGTTTTGTTATATTTCTATTCGTTAAACAATGTTATGGGTTTTCTATGTGAATGGGTCATTGGTGGGGAAAAAAGAAAAATACTTAAAATTAGCAACAGTTTCACCTTCTTTTATTAACAAGACATTTTTGTGTTCGCAAATGTGTTGCTAACTACGATAGCTTTGACCTCTTGTCACTATTAGCAATCAACTTTTTTGCAAAGGCGTTGGCCGTCATAACACCATCGCAAATACGTGCTATGATGGATTTGTGACGGATTTGGCCATTGCTAATTGCGACCTTTTTTAGGGTAATTTACCCTATTTTATCTTTTATTTGTCATGGGGCCAAAAAAAGAAAAGAAAAAAAAAGACTAAATGTGCTTGTCCATATCCGCTCAATTTCCAAAGAACCACAACCTTTTCCTCTAAATTATCATCTTAAACGTTATAAAGTGCAATGGAATGGAGGCTGCACAATTTCACTCAAATTGTATGGTTATTTATGCATATCACTCACAATATTATGTACAAAAATTGTAAAATTATGTAATAGTGGAATTAGAAACTTGGGATTGAAGAGGTAAATTACATGAAATGATATATTCAAAAATAATATTATATTTTTTTAAACAATTTGGAGAGAGAGAGATAAAAATTTTAAAAGAAAACTTTTAAAATTTTTTATTTTCAAAAAGATATAAAATATTTTAATTTTGGGGGGGATGAAAGGGACCCTACCTCCCGTCCCAGTACTGTCTTGAAATTACGTAGAAAATTTTGTGAAAGCAAAACGATAATATTTCAACAAAATTCAACACAGACATTATTTGCACACACATGCTATACACATAAAAATGCATAAATACAAACAACAAAACCATTGAAGTAATTTGGGCCAACAACAAATTTCTCCGCCCCATCATCCTCCATCTTATACATACGATCCAAGGATTCTCATAGTGCCTTTACAGTTTTTTTTTTCTTTTTTAGGGCACTATAAACATTGTACAACAAGTCGTTATACAAGTCATTCACGACAAAAATTCAATATAAGTAATCCAAGTGCTTCAAGCCTCAATTGCGTTGATGATTTGCACATCTTTGTTTCTCTTTTAGACAATTTGGAAGCATCCTCAATCAAGAATCTCACAAGATTTAAGGTGGTCAAATAGAAGACATCTTTTATTGCCATTTTCTAATGTTTGTACCATCGAACTTCTCTGGTTTCTTGCAAAGCAATAATAGTGGAAACCATAAGAGGATTAACCACTATAGGCAATCGCAAAGCAATAATAGTTGCAAAACTTAAGCTATTGGAACCAACTCCTATAATTGATCCATGCCTTCTGATAAGTGAGCTCGAGATTGAAGTAGACATCTACTTTCTAGGATACAACGGATACAGTGAAGCAGATAGCATGACACCTTTCACATGACTCACTTGAAAAAACTAAACAAGAACACTACATGAAAGAATGCACATGTAGAAATAAGAAAAAAGAGAAGGAGATTTTCATATTATTTGATCTCTTTCTATCTCTTATGAAAACTAAATAGCAGGTGCCTATTTATAGACGTGGTAGGATCATAAATGTAGCATTAAATGATCACGGTATTCTAAACAATATTCATTGAATATTTGTTCAGAATTCTAGGCAACAATTTATGTATATATTGAAGATATATGTATATTCATTAACAATTGCAAAATACAAAATGTATTCATTAATGAATATCTATATATTCATGTACACATAAAAATACATGAATCCAAAGATTCATCTAAGATACACGATATATTAGTGTGTACATTTAATGAATGTATTTGGAATATCCAAAATACATAAAACAGTTGCCACACTAAAGTACATACATCTCCCATTTTCATCTTTTATAAAGATATATTAAAATAATTTTCTTATTCACCGATTCATTATCCATGCCAATGTCCAACAATTGTCACCTTTGATATTGTGGCTCTAGCATTTGGTAAAAAGAAGGAAAGATAGGAAGAGGAGGTGAATAGAAGAAAGGAAAAAGGAAGAAGGAAAATGATGGAAGTCAGCAGTATGCAAAATGGTGGTGATTATGGGCAATCGCCACAGTTGCTAGAAATGGAGAAAGAAGATAAGATTAAAATGGAAGAGAATAGTGAAATATTTTTTAAGAAATTAAAAAAATATATTGAATATTGATATAATTCAAAATTAATATAAAATTTCCTAAATATCTTTAAATAAATCATGTGTAAATCACATGAGTGACCGAATTGAAGAAAAGGTCAAACCTGGACATTTTGAGAGTATGAAGGTAAACAGGAATTGTTTTATAATTGGAAAGTAAAGTTTGAATTTTAAAATAATTTAAAAATCATTGAAATTGTTTGCCCCAAAAAAATAAACCTTATTTCGTAAAATTTCTTAAACAAAGTTTGAAGAATTTATCCACTGTAGCCATTATTTGACAAATTAAGAAACTTTATAAATGTTGGACGAATCTCTAATATGAAAGACTGTTGCAAATAAATTTATTTATAAATAAGATAAGGACAAGATTTCAATCATGACAATGGAAGATATAAAACTCTTCCAAAACAACAAATTTTGCTTGAATTTAGATTAATCTTTCAATAGTTTTAGTAGTGGACTTTCTTTACAAATTTATAATATCTTAATATTAGTGTGCTTTTCTTTGAAGAATAATACGCAATTAAGCATCAAAATTGCTTAGCTGCCAATTGCTTCAATATCTCTTCTTCTTTTGCTTTTTGCTTCTCTTCATATGTTCAACGTGGATTGGAAATTGGTGGCGTACAATTTAAGACAATTATTTTGACTTTTAGCGAGTGGCCATACGGAAGACTGAGGACGTAAGATTCCTGGTGTTGTCATAAGCGTTCCAAAGGAATTATCTGACATTTTTTTTAGTGAGTCAAGGTTTTTTTCTTAATTGATTCGATTTTTGGATAATAATGTGATGTAATAAATTATTATATGATTCCATAGTGAATTTTTAAGAAAAGGTTATTTGTGGATGATCTTGTTAAGTTATATAAAGATTTATTGTCTAGTTATACAATGTCAAAATAAAATTCGAATGTCTCAAATTTTATAAAAACTCTAATGTTGGACTTCAAAAAATTTTGACTTTTAACAACAGACCAATAGAAACAAAAGAATAACTCGTGTTTCAAGAGATAGAGAGAGAGTGAATAATTCCTATTTAGAAAAACATAAATAGTATAAACAGTTTATTTTCATATTATCTTACAAGTCAAGTTATCATAATATCTTTATTAAAATATGCTAGGACTAATAAGAAATTCAAGGGTTGCATTTTTCTTGCCTTGAGAATAAAGAATAATGCAATTTGACTAGGACTTTGTGGATTCCACCTTGGTGCATGTCTATTATTTTCTTGCCCAAAATTGACTGAAATTAAGAGTCATTAATGAATTTCCACTTTTAGAGTTTCTTGAAATTAATATGTTTTACTAGTATTATGGTACTGAGTAACTTACATTATTAGTAGTTATATTTTATCCAATAGAAATAAATCAAGTATAAAAAAATGCTGACTCAACTTTATTACACAAACATTGACTTTTTAATGGACTTTAAAGTCCGTTACCCATCCACGGCCAAAAATGCATTGAAAATTATGGAAGTTTTTTCCACTAGAAACACTTTCCCTCCGGGCTGTAAACTTTATCAGGTCAGTAAAGAGTGTTTCCTCCAATCGTTGGCATTCACGGCTGAAAAGTGAGCTTTTGGGCAACAATTTTGTCTTCAGAATTTCATTATCATGTAAACTTTTTTTTTTCATTTTTTTTGGTTAATGTTAATTATTTTTTGAGAGTTGTAATTAAATCTTTGTAAAATATGAAATATTGATTCTAATAAATTGCTGCATTTTTAATGATTTTACAGATTAAGATTATTTCTACAAATGTCAACATTAGAAGAAAATCTATCACTAAAAGACAATAGTTTCATTATCATCTGTGTTTGAGCTTCCAATTAAAATATATTTGTATTTGAGCTTGCGTAGTCATGTCATGCATTTTATTTATTTATTTATTTATTGGTGAACGTGGAGTTATGCATTCTGCACATCTAGTGTTTTAGTCCTACAAGGCAGCTCATGTCTTATGCATGCACCGAAATCACATCATAGACGATGGACAGACAACACAAAGCGGTGTTTAGCAGACACTTTTTTTTCCTGCCTAGCTCTTGGCACAGTAACACATTCGACATAATGAAATATTCTTTGTATATTTTTCTGAAGTTTAATTACATAACATAATTTTTTTCAGAAAATAAAAAAAAAAATCCTAACCTTATAAATAGAGTCCTGATTATGAGTACCCTATTGTCCTTTTCCAATTTGCAGAGATTTTTTTCTCTCATGGCGTCCTGTTGTTAATAAAAGGGTCAACTTTGTAAAAGTAAATTTCTTTCTCTCATGGTGTGCTCAAAATATTCAAACTATCATAAGGCCCAAAAAAAAAAAAAAAAAAAAATGGAAAACTGAGTTGCAAAAGATCAAAAGAAAAGGAGACCATCCCAATCAGCCAATTGAAGGAAAAATAGCAACAACCTCAAAATTGGAGTTTCAAAGCCAAATCCCGATTCACGGTACCAAAAGTAACGGCACGATCAGATTTAAAATATGTTCCTCCGACCAGGTTAACAAAACTAGCCATTATAACAAATTGGTAGTACAATAATGCTGGATTCACTTAAATAATGTCTTTTAAAATAACATCAATTAGCATTTGTTCTTGGACAACGAAAGTAGCCAGAAAAATATTCTTTTCAGCAAATCTATTCAATGACCGTATGTCATAACTTATAGCTTATTTGAAAATCTACTTCTTCATATCCATGTCTTGATAATTCTGGACTAATTACAGAATTTTGAGAAGGAAGCCCTCCGTGATTGGACGCCTATAAAAGCATCAACTATGGTTTAATTAGAGACAAATCAAGAGAATTATAAAGAAAATTAAAGATTTTCTTATGTCACCTTACCAGAAAAACATGATTTTGCGACCAAAATTTGCGACCGATTTAATTCAGTTGCTAAATAGTGACCAAATAGTAACCCAATTGTTAATAACCTCGAATTCTTGGCGGGAATTATTCCTGCAAAAAGAAGTGACCGAATTGCAACAATTTTGAAACTGAAGTTTGCGACCGGCTCAATTCGATAGCTATTCAGTTGCTAAACCCTATACCCTAAACTATTTTCGTTGAATTGTAAACCATAGAATCTAGATCCGTCACTAATTTGCGACCGATTTACAACTAAATTAATTAAAATTCTAATTAATTAATTAATTAATTGCAATTCAATCGCTGTTTGGTTGCTATTCGATAGCTATTTAATTTATATTTTTATTTTTAAAAAATAAATTAAAAAATTTTATTAGATGATTTTTTAAACCATCAAACAATATATATTAGAGATATGTTTTTAATATATATAATTTTAATAGTGTTTCAAATAATGACTCCTATTATAGTTAAGCATTATATTATAATATGTCGATAAATACGTCGAACGCCATAACAAGAATTGAGAGTACACAACTAGAAAAAGGGCTATAGTGACGCTAAAAAGTGTCCCTAAAGATAGCTATAGCGATGCTATTGTGGTGCTGACGCTTTCAAAGGGTATCGTGCATACGGTCGTCGCAATAGGTTTAGTGATGCTATGTAACGTCATCACAGATTGGATATTGTGACGGAGAAAAGCGTCATAACAGGTGATTTTACGCGACGCCCAATTGTGTCAGTAAGCACCTATTATTATAACCAAGCTTTTGGTTACAATAGGGTTGGTTCAGTGACACATTTGGTCATCTGTCAATGTGTGTTAATATGACACAGTTCTTTGTCACCATAGGATGTTTGGATGACGGAGTTTTTGGTCATGAAACGTTGGCAAAGATGTCACACAAATACCGTCACAATAGACTTTTTGGATGATGGCTTTTGTTGTCATGAAAGCTTCGAAAATATGACAAAAAGAAGCGTCACAATAGACTGTTTAAATGACTGATTTTAGTATCATGAAATGTTAGAAAATATGACAAAAATATGTGTCACAATAGAATGTTTGCATGATGCTTTTTCCGTCATGAAACCTTTGAAAATATGACAAAAATTAGCGTCACAATAGATTTGGCAATAGAAAAATAGTCAAATATCTCACAAAAAATCGTAATAATAAATTGGAATTTACCCAACAAAATATGACAAAAAGAAGCGTCACAATAGATTGTTTAAATGACGGATTTTAGTATCATGAAATGTTAGAAAATATGACAAAAATATGTGTCACAATAGAATGTTTGCATGATGCTTTTTCCGTCATGAAACCTTTGAAAATATGACAAAAATTAGCGTCACAATAGATTTGGCAATAGAAAAATGGTCAAATATCTCACAAAAAATCGTAATAATAAATTGGAATTTACCCAACAAAATATGCTTTTTCCGCTGTCATGTATATATATATATATATATAACACAATTGTTAAATATACATCATTAAAAGTCAAAACAATCAAAGGTAGCCCATATTAAAAAGAAAGCCTATAAATTTCATAACATTCAAAAGTTCAAAAATAAGTATTAAGTATTTAAATAGAAGCATAAAACCAAGCATTAGGCCTTTTAAAAAAAACATAGTATCATTTATCTTGTCCCAATCCCAAATGGCTTCGATACTGAAATACATATTTAATCTTCTCCACGAATCTTCACTTACAAGATTATTATAATATAGAATGAATTTAGTGACAATATTAGAAAACCTTCTAAGAAGAAAAAAAAATTAATTAATTAAGAACGTAAGTGATTAGAGAATTACCAAGTATTGTGGCCAAGCAATACCTAATACAATGGAATTTCCAGTAGTTTGAATAAGATCTAATAGTCCCATCAATTTCTCATCACGATGAAATGGAACCAGAACCATTACTTCACACAATTCCTCACCCAGCAGTACACCCCCAACATCGTGGGATGGGTCCAAACATCCAATGAAGCCTTTTGCAACTACTTAAGATGTATCTAACATGCTTAAAAGTGAAACATAAGTATGAACCTGCAAAATATATTTTATTCAGTTAAAAGTGAATTAGTTAAACAAGCCAAATAGCTCATGCTCAACAAATAAAAGAAACTTGACTTAGATGCTAAAAAATGCTATATAAGACTCAAAAAAGCCAAAAGATTACATAATAGACATCGGATGCATTGGTAGAATCATATGCAACATTTATGCCAAAGCCATATAGATTCCAACACATAGAAATAACAACTTAACAACAAGTGGCCAATAGAAATATCAAACTGTTAGTGTTATGCCCTAGAGATAATCACTTGTACATTGTATATGACATATTCTATTTTAATAAAAAGGTATTATTTATTTTACAATTTCTTTTGTTTACTTTAAGTAATATAACTGTTCGATAAAGTCCCTAGTACAACACTGTGTTAAGGAAATCATGATAGAGATCATGATATAAAATTCATACTACACTAGAAGGTGTTAGTACTTAAATAATCCCTAGTTATAGTATTAATGAGATAGGACATCATTAATGCGTTAAGACTAGCATGTGTTAGACTTCCTGATTTGATCAGGCGGTGGTTCTCATATCCGTGAGTATTGAGATACTCAAAGTTAACACATGGATACTTGTTAATGGAACAAGTTCATTGGATGATGTAGCTTTGAGATAATCACATGGATAACTATTTAGTGCCAATGATATAATCTCAATATAGCAAACGTGCAAGTATTCTTAGACTTGAGATCTCCAAGGTACTTTGTTTGTTGAGCATTGTACTTTGATTCCAATCTCTGGAGCTCGATCAAGGGCCGCCTATGGGATGGATATTGGGTACATTGTAAGGTAAACAAAAGTAGTTGAGAGGGTCAATAAAGGACTCATCACTCCTAATAGTAGGGGCGAATATCTCACAGTCACTTGTAAGAATTTCTACTCGAGAAGTCCTTGGCCAATGCCATTATGTATTGGAAATAGTTCCAATTGATACACATCTAGAGTAGTGGATTCCTGGTACAAGAACTATTGTATTTGGGCCAGAATTAATTCTGGAGAGAGTTGACATTAATTCCGTACTCCAAACTGAATGAGATATTGTATGGTGAAAGGAGTTAATTGCACTGAAGTTTGTTATTAAAGGGTTCATGTCAAGCCACTTGACTTCGTGGACTCTTGGGTGGTCATGATGTGTTGCTAGATACCGCTCATGATTTACGAATATGGGTTTATTAATTGATGAATTAATAAACTAATTCTGATTAGAATTAATAGGATTAATTCTAATTAATTATGGATTATTAATCTCAAAGACGTTTGGATTAATTCATGTTCGCTACCAATTGACTGGGAAACCTAATAGGTCACACACAATAGAGGATTATATACTCAAGATGTTATTTGATTACATAGAAGGGTTAATTGCGAGAAAGAGAAGTTGTTGTGGACAAATTATAATTAGTTATAATTTGTGGTCCAAGTTGTAATTGTGGGAACTTGATGTTTCCAATTACAATTAGGAAATTCTAATTATTTTAGAATTTCAGATTTTCAGTAGATTTTGGAACATATATTGGATATGCTCGAAACCCTAATTTAATGGCGATTCACACGAAAATAGGAGCCACAAAACAAACGTCTTCTTCTTCTCTCTCACACTCTCTCGTTTTGCTGAAAACGAAAACAGCCCTAGCCGCCACCTTTTTTTGCTAGCACAGGAAATTTTGGTGCTGGAGTATTCCTCTGTGTGGATTTCTGTTAGAGATAATCACACACTGTGATTATAGTGGTTAGACGTTCAACCCACATGGAGTCTGCACAAGGGGATTGCTGGATCACGCCTCGACTTGACGAAGAAATTTTGTTCTTCGGACGATCAAACAAAGGTAAAAAGTTGTTACCTTTATTATCTTTATGTCTTGTTTTTCATATATAGGCGGGTCTTGGGATGGTATCTCGTTTATTTTCCGTTGCACCATATAGGATACGAGTCTAAAATACATAATAGTAGTATCAGAGCCATGCTATGTGTGGTCTACAGACATTGTTTTGACATGAAAAACTGTTTTCATGTATTCGTATTTATCTTTGTTTGCTGTGAAAATCGTTTTCACTCGAGTCAAAATTGTTCCAAGCATTATGGGTTGGGTCCGTAGCACAATATGATTGTGTAAAAGTCACAGAGTATTTCGAAAAGATACTTTCTTTAGGTGCTGGGAATTTTCTGCAGAAAAACGTTTTCTTAAACATGGTAGTTGCCCTCTATTTCATCTTGTGAATTTGATTTTCTATTTTGTTTTGTCTAAACTAACAAATTGACTGTTGTTTTGAGCTTCAAAACAGAAAATTCTGTTGAGAATTGTTCTCACTAAAATTCTGCAAAAGATTAGGGCACCAGAAATTATTTCTGAAAAATTTTTCTAAAAATCGCCGCCACTTCCCGACTATAGCCGGCGCCGGCTATGGCCTCCAAACCAGCACCGATTCCGTTATGTTCGTGATGTCCAAAAATTGTTTTTGGAAGAGAAAAATTTTTGGAAACCAGAACAGAGCCGGCACTGGCTCTGGCTTCCAAACCGGCACCGGTTATGCTCTGTTTTGTACGATCCAACTGTTTAAAAAAAAAAATTGGAATAGAATTTTGAAAAGGAAAAATCTCATTTGATGAGAGGCGGCAAAATAAAAATAGCAAGACCGCCGTTATCATTGTGAGACGGGACCCAAAAGCATTTTCTCAAAATTAGTTTTGAGACAAACAAATTTATTTTTCAAAATAGTGATTTTGAAAATTTAAAATTAATGTATTTTTCTAAAATATTAATTTTAGATTTTGTTTTATTTTTCCAAAATAATAATTTTGGAATAATAAAAGTATATGTTTATGTTGGTTAAGCATACTCAATGGCATAGTAGATGGTTATGGACTAAAACCAATTATATCTATTCATACATTTTACAGTTTTGGTTTTTTATGAAATAAGGCTTGCGTGTCCTGCCTTCTCTAGAATTCTTATGTAATTCTCTTCTCATCTAATTCCCCTCGAATATAACTCAAGGTTTTCTTTCTTTAGAAAATTATGTAATTAGTTTACATAGGTTAGATAGGAGTAGAATTATTTTTAATTTTGGAGATAGCAACCAAAACAAGGCGAGAAGGTAAGACCTTCTGCTTAAATTATGCATGAATACATAGGGTTAACTATATTAATTTTTTTTTATGGCTCAAAGAAATTAATTTAAGATAAAGTCTATAACCATACCACGCAATCGCTTTATTACCATGATTATCAATTATGTGATTTATTGATTTTTATGCATGTTATTCAATGAAATCGCTAAAAGGAACAAATCCCTCAATTAATATTAAACCTAATTCCTTCCGTTAATATAGTAAGAATAAGAGTCCTTTTTCGAGATCAGGTTGTTAGGCAAACTCAAGCCCACTTGACATCGGGCATGTTCAAGCTATAGAATTAAATTCCTTTGGAATTAAATTCCTAATTAATGGGTCGAGTTTAACTAAATTCTTTATCTCGGTTGGGCAAATTCAAGCCCAAAGAAATTTAGAGAAAAAGTTGGGGTAGCCCAAAAGCTTTAAGATTAAAAGATGTTAATCACCCAATGATCCGGTAGTTACATACGATGTAATTAGTATTGGATACCTACCAATGAACTCAAGGGTGGCTTGTTGGGCAAACCCAAGGTTATTCTTGAGGAATTTGGATACTGGTTCACTAGGAAAGCTTCCAATGGGCTTTCCTAAATCAGTAGTGGGGGCTATTGGTTTGAGTAAAATAGTGGAGTAAAAATGCGTTTAATTAAAGTCCTAATTATTTGCATATCTTGTGCATATACAAGTAGCTAATACTCTCTATCTTTACATCTAGGCCACTTGCATCATGTTAACAAACCTAAACTTATGTAGCATCTTGGAAACCAACAAGTTAACCAAATCAAACTATTTTGACTGGTATAGAAATTTGAGAATCGTTCTCAAATCGGAGAAGTTACTCTATGTGCTAGATGCTCCTATTCTACCACCACCAGCCCAAGATGCTCATGCTAATGAGCATGCTATCCACAAGAGGCACAAGAAGGATAGTGATACAGCATCACATATTATGCTGGCATCCATGACTCACGAGTTGCAAAAATAGCACGAGCATATGGATGCTCAATCGATTATACTACATCTTCGAGAGCTATTTGATGCATAAGCCAGAACTGAGAGATATGAGATTTCGAAGCAACTATTTCATTGTAAAATGACAAAGGGTTCTTCTGTGACCACTCATGGGCTGAAGATGCTGGGCTTAATAGAGAATCACAAAACTCTCAAGTTTGCAATGGATCATGACTTAAGTGTTTACTTAATTCTACAATCTTTGCCTAAGAGTTTCTCACAATTTGTGATTAACTATCAGATGAACAAGATTGAGTCCACCGTTCCTGAGTTGATCAATCTTCTCAAAACTGCGGAGTCCTCCATGAAGAAGGATTCCAATGCAGTTTTAATGGTAGAATCTTCCTCTTCTAAGAAGAAAGTTCAAAAGAAGAAGAAAAAGGCTCCCATGAAAGCCCAAAAGTGGTGTGAATAAGAAGGACGCAGCTACCAAGGGCCCATTGTTGGATTGTATGCCCTCTTAGACTTGGTTTCTATTGTAATTTCGACTATATGTTGTAAATATATAAATAGGTATATACATGTTCATAATCACTAATTTGTCTCTTGTATGTTTGTATATATTGTATATTTAGTTGTTTAATTTTACTAAATTTTTTCTTCTTTTAATTTTGTTTTAAATATGAATTTTAGTTATCTAACTTTCTTCTTATCTTTTATAGGTATAGGTCGTGGAAAGCAATGAAGTCATTTTCTGTCAAGCTTAAAATAATTTTATTTTAGTTTCGCTTTTGCTTTTGATTCTTTTTATCAGTGTCCTCTATGAATTAAATTGCATTATTCATCATTATTGCATGTTCACTCATTTTTCTTGCATTCAACAAAAAAAAAAAAAAAGAGAGAAAAAACATTAGTGTATTGATTGCAAGTTACAAGCTCACATTGATGTTTCAGTGAGATGTCATTAAAGGTATTAGTGAATTCTTTGTTGCCAATACAAATTCATCCGATTCGAAGGACATGAAGAAGCTCCAAACAATTGTGCGATCAAAGGAAACACTTAGTTAAGATTGTTGAGGAGAATCAACTCAGTCTAGGCCCATTCACTAGAACAAGAGAATCTCCAAGGAGAAATGCTATGAAGGACAATTATCCAATATGGGAACAGAGGTATTCAATTATTCTCTATGTACTAATAATCCTAATCTCGCTTTGTCACATGATTTCGTGGTTCCTCTTCTTTTCTCGTGAGAATATGGATCCAAATAATGATGTGTTGAATTTATCATGCTTCAAGGCGCTGGATTTGTCAATATTATATTGTAAAAAGTCCCTGGAAGATGGTGGCAATCTCTACCCTTCACCCCATTCAATGAAAGGTAACTTAGTTTTTGTAGATGTGTTGAAAGGTAAGATTCTTCAATCCCATCTTTAAGAACTCAAATGCTAAGTTTAAAAGGGAATTTTAATTGTAAAAAATCTTTTAAATGGTTAATTGATTATTTCAAAGTTGGATGCATCCGTTAGATACCATGTGCACTTCATATGTTAAAAAGATATTTATGTGTCCAAAGGAATGTTAGAGAAGGAGGTTTATGTGTTTGGCTTTGCTAAGACAAATCGTTTTCATGAACCCTCAATGTTTCAAAATCCTCAATTCTTTCATTTTACATTTATCATGCATATCTTCTATTTTCGAGCTTTAATGTCTTTTCAAAAGGTTTGATGAGGAAGCATGATGAATGTAGGGAATTTTTTGTTTTATTTTTATTTTTTATTATTTTATTATTTTTAGTCTTTTCTTTAATGTTTTTTATTTAAGTATGTTTTATTTATTATTCATTTTCTTATTGTGCATCTTTTATTTGTGTTGTTTTGTTTCACAGGGAATAAGAATCCTTTGGATAAACCATTCTCTTTACCTCAAGTTTTGGATACCTCTTGAGCAATGCCAAATGTACTTATGCTTTCTAACTCATTATTTTTAGTCGCTTTTACAGATAGTTTTAACATGTTTATTTGTTATCCTTGAAGGCTGTAATCAACAAGTGTAGAAGTGGTTGGTGATATACTTTGTAAGTTTTATCAATTTTATTTTGAGCACAAAGTTTGAAAAATTGGAACTTCTCCATCATAGAAGTATTTCTTTCTTATCTTTTCTCGATATTTTGGTCCATAGCATTATTTAGTCGTTGTTATATTTATTTGGCCATTGGCAATGTCCCGTTTAAGTGTGAGGGAGTGATTTAATTGACAAGTCTTCTATGCACATGCTTTAGCTTCTTGGGAGACAAGTGCAAATAATTTTGAAATCAAACTTTTGTGCAAATTCTTGAGATTTCAAGCTATATTTTTAACGCATGTCTTTATGATGGATATAGAGTATATGTTCTACCAGATCATTTTATAGCTTATGCATGACTTTTTACATTCACTTGAACAAAGTAGTTCTTGATCTAATACTTTATTATTCTTAACCTATTTTCTAAAATTCATAGAGCATTCTAGAACTTACTTGAATACTTCTCGA